>OX101785.1:1682087-2107124 GCA_944452715.1 Ophion slaviceki | reverse complement strand
CTATTGTACGTCTCATTCTTTCGCATCAACTTCAAACCACCCTCAACTTTCGATACTCTCTCTCTCTCTCTCTCTCTCTCTCTCTCTCTCTCTCTCTCTCTCTCTCTCACTCTCTCTCTCTCACTCTCTCTCTCTCACTCTCTCTCTCTCTCTCTCTCTCTCTCTCTCTCTCTCTCTCTCACTCTCTCTCTCTCTCTCTCTCTCTCATCTCTCTCTCTCTCTCTCTCTCTCTCTCTCTCTCTCTCTCTCTCTCTCTCTCTCTCTCTCTCTCTCTCTCTCTCTCTCTCTCTCTCTCTCCCTCTCTCCCCTCTCTCTCTCTCGCTTTCTCTCTCGTTCTTTTTTTCTCCCTCTCTCTCGGTGTCTCGATATTCCCGTAATAAGAGCCCGACCACGGAGTGGCCCCTCGAGGCAATGCGAGTCTCTCGTACGTGCCACTATTACCGAGCGAAGCAATCTGGCACGACTACCTCTGTGATTGATTCGAGAGTATATTATTTATATATACACACACACGCACTCATATATATACACATATACATACATGTATGTATGTATGCATACACGTATGTACGTGTATATATATATGTACGCATGCACACACGTTCGGGAATAAGGAGAAAAGAAATAAAAGCTTGCGTTGGCTTCCTGCAAGTTTTTAAGCAACCCGGCTGCCATTTCCGACCCCTACGGAAAAGCGGCTTATCGTCACGGGGAAGTGACGACTAGGAGGACAAGGACGAGTAAATCCTGGGGGTTCTTCGCGGCGTGAGCGTAACACGACAAGTAGAAATTTTCGTCACGCTTATCACACAGGCCAACCTTTCAGCGGACGCCGCAACCATCGATTTCTTATCTTATTGATTTCAGTTCCTTTCACTTTGTCACTTCGTGGGTGCTTATTCGTTTTTTTTTCTCGACCATTTTACCGCTTCTAAAAAATTTTCTCACTTTTGTCTTATCAAGAACACCGTGACACTGTGACACCGGCCGAAAAAAGCTCATTTTTTTCTATTATTTTGCGTCTACTAGATTATTTATTTGGGATTTGGAAAAAAGGTGTGTTGGTAATTCAAGTTATTTCCGGTAAATTTTTATTTTGCAAAATAAAAAATTCTCAACTTTATTGAGGTGTATTTTTGAGGACCACATTTTGTATTCTCTGTATACATAATGTGGTCGAACGGCCGGATCGATAACTTGACAGTAGTTGGACTGACAAATAAAAAGTTTTATAATCTATATAAATGTAGTTCTCGTTGTAGATGGCCGTTTTTTGGAAGAAAAAAAACAGTCATTGAGGGGGGCCATTAAAAAGTGTAATTTTGGAGAAATTTGTACTTATATTCGGGGGCTCAAAAAATGCTAAATAAACAAAAAAGGCTACGTACAACGATAGCTACCGCAATTACGGAAATTTTGGTTTCTTAAAATTGAAAAAACGAACAATTATGGTTAGAGTTATGATTCCGGCCAGGCCGCGAAAAGTCTTTCCGAGAGAAACGCGGTTGAAAGTTTTAGTATACGTAAATCATTGCGCTACCTGCTCTCACTGAATCGTCTGTAACTTGGTACATTTTTAATATTTAAACTTGAGCATTTTTTCACATATTCTTGAAAATCGATTTTATTGCCCGTAACAGTGGTATCCCGCCTTGATTATGTTGTTACGATAGCGTTTTTTCGGAGCATTCTGGTCACTTTCTTCTCGTATGCCTCTTGATCGAATCCACCCAATGATTGTTCGTTTTTATTGTTTCAAGAGCGAATAAATCGAATGAAAGTAGAAAATTGAATAAAAGTAAAACGTTCATTCGATTTTTTCAGGATTTCGCGCTATCGTCCCTTAGAATTTCATGTGGATCGTGGGAGGATAAACTTCTTTACACGCTGCAGTTTCCAATTTATTATCGCGTGATTCTGTTGTACAGTGGATTATTATTTTGTGCATTCAATTATTCGTTTATTTTGTTCATTCAATTGTGTCGTTCCATTTTCGTACATTCTAGTATTCATTTCAATTACGTTGAGGTCAAATTTCAATGCTTTTTTCCCCATACGTATGTTTCTTTTATTTGTCTACTTTATTTGTTGTCGTGACGAATTCAAGATACCAACGCTCGACAGAAAAAAGCTTTTTTTCACGTGACTCGTATATTCCTTGTCCTACATTTATTATGTAGAACAAGGAATATACGAGTCACGTGAAAAAAAGCTTTTTGTTCAATTTTAAGGGGTCTTCTCAATTTTCAATTTTAAGAGGTTCTCACCTAGACGCTCAAAAAAGGCTATTTTCATGAATTTTTTTGACAGGTATATATTAAAGATATTGATATAAAAGTTGTTACACTTAATAAATACACTTTCGAAATACATTTTTAAAAAAATTTATTTACTCAAGTCACTATTTGTAGACGGAAAATAGTAGTTAAAAAAATGTCCTAAAAAAATGGTAGGTCTGCGCTGTTGATGAAATCTCGGAGATGGGTCATCCGAAACAAAAAAATCAAACGGTTTTAGATTCAGTTTGTTAATGGCTATAGCGCATATCATACGATTTTTTTTATATATGCAACAATAACAAAATGGCGGACATTGAAAAAAACCAAAAACGTGTTTTTTCACCGTTTTTGGCAAAAAAAATAGTGAATATCAAAATGTTAAACAAATCCTTAATGTGCTCTATAGCTATATTTGTAAAGAATATGTGGATCAAATTTCATAAGGATCGATTCAGTAGTTTCGAAGATTTTATCAACAAGCCGTCGAAAAACGTTGTGTCAAGAAAAACGCGTTTAAAGTTTGTTTAGGTTACATAAATAAATTTTTTTTATTTTAATTTATTTCGAAAGTGTATTTATTAAGTGTAACAACTTTTATATCAGTATCTATAATGTAAACCTATCAAAAATAATCATGCAAATAGCCTTTTTAGCGTATAAAGTGAGAAGACCCCTCAAGGCCTTAGGCCTTGATTAAAATTAATTACACATCTATTTAGTATGAATATCAAGCTGTTAGAATTTTTTTTTCGATGTACAAAATGCCGGCTAATAATATTTTCATTTGTTATCTTTTTTTCAGGTGCTCCGCGGCGTGACATTTAGCATCCACAATTGTTTACCTAGAACAAAAAACAAAAATTCTCGTTAATCTACATTAGAATACCTAGAGAAGTACCTACGGAATTTAAAAAATATTGTTTTATTCAAAAGTTGTAGGTATTTGAACTTAAGAAATGAATTTTCAGGGAAAAATTTCGTTATAACTGCTCATAAACTGATCATAAAATGAAAAGTTTTCGATTAATCAGAAGTTTCGTACGTACTTCTCTACGAAATGCAATTAGGAACATAACCTTTAAATTTGACGTAAATCGAGTGAAAATTGTTGAAGTAATTTGTCACGCCAATTGGAAAAAAGCCGTTTCGGGAAGTTTCAAGTAGTCGGCCATTTTGTACATCGAAAAATAAATATATATATTTTTTCTAACAGCTTGATATTCATACTAAATAGATGTGTAATTAATTTTACGAGTGAATCACTTTTTCACACGAAAAAAAATTGATAAATTCGCACATGATTTTATAGCCGTTACTGTGGCCTAAGACCTTAAGGCGTTACCCCCACTTGTAGCGCAAAAAAAAGGCCTTTTTCATGAATTTTTCTAAAGAAAACTACAAAACTTTTTTAATCGATCAATATACCATCTTAAAGAACACACCTTGAAGAACTTTCAGTAATTTTTTTATTGAAAAATATTACATTGTTTAGTGGCAAATGGCCGTCAATGAAATAATGTTTTATATACACGGTTTGCGGTGACCGACATTGCGGCGAAGTGGACCATCTGAAAAAAAAATGCGGATGGATTTAGTCAAATATAAGTATAAACTAGTCTTTACTCGAAGGATTTTTAAAAATATTCATTTTTCACAAAATGGCGGACAGTCAAAGTTAATGGTTCGATTTTAACGAAAAAAAACGGCCGTTTTTTTGGCTATAAAACGGCTATTTTTTTCGAAAAAAAAATCGAACGATTAAAGACTACATTTTTATGTATTAAATAAGCGTGCAAAATTTCAAGAAGATCGGTTCATTAGTGTTCGAGTAATCTTGGTCACCGACTTCAGAAATGCCATTTTGAGAAAAACGCGTTTAAAGTTTCAATTTCAGTTTACACGAAGAAAATATTTTTTTTTGTAAACTTACATAGAGTCATCTATTCCGGGCATAAAAAAAACTGCCCTTCAAATTGCACTTCAAAAAAATGCAATAAAAAAAATCGATTTTTTCAAAATCGCAAGTGGGGGTAACCCCTTAACTCCATTCCGTCGTCCCAATCATACTTCACATTCGATACGTTTATATTCGCCCTGCAATATTATTACAAACGCCCAATTATCTTCCCAGCTGTAAAACTTGCCGCGTTCAATTATCCGACAATTTGATTCTATTCGCCCGACTTTTCTCAACGCCAGTAGCCCTCCTCCTTTATATATCACGCTTACCTCTTTTCTACCCTATATTCGCATTCTTTAATCCCTAGCCCCTACTTTTCATAAGCCGAGCAATTTTTCGCAATCGTCCATCAGCCCTCTTATAACGATGCCCCATCTCTCTCTCTCTCTCTCCCTCTCTCGTTGCGCTATAACCATATCGACCCCAAATATAATGGACATCATTTAGAGTAGATTGATGCGATCTGATATTCCTATATCACGGCCTATTCCGCTCTTCGAGTCGGTGGAAAGATCAATATCGCTTCGAATACCAGGATGAGGGAGGAAGAGACAGAGGGTAACTTAACGTCGTAGCCAACCATTGTGACTAGCTTATACAGCCTTTAGGCTCGAACATTCTTGTTTGTTTGCTGTTTTATTGCGTTTTGTCTCTCCCGCCGAGTCTTCCGGCACTCTCGTATTCTCGTTGGAGGGTCCCTCGGGGCTACACGCCACGTATCGTACGGTATCCGATACATGGATTGATACGTACCATACGTCATTTTGGTATTAGTTGCCTGCCCCCAACGTATCCACAGGGTGGCCGACTGTGCGCGGAACATTGACAGTCTACATGTAGAAAGAGATTAAACTACCGGTCGACGACCGTTGATTGGCGGTCACAGTGGTCACGGGAAATATACCGTTGCAGGTATACATGTAGATTTAAATACTATAGATAGCCGCCTATCCCCGTGTCCCCCTTATTCCGGCGAGTCTCCAGTGCGCTCGTGTAAATAGTAGAGTTGGTCAGTGACTGGTCAGACGGGAATGCCACCGACACTCTCTCTCTCTCTCTCTCTCTCTCTCTCTCTCCCTGCCTCTTTCTAGCTCGCTCGACTCTCTCCCTCTTGCGCCGCCGGCAAGCTTCTGAGTAATTGGTACTCGACAGTTCGAGAGATATTCCTCGCCTCGTTCACTGGTGTCGAATCTCTTGGGTCATTTGCAAATTCAGCACAAATATTGGAGGTCAAGTTTTCGACTGTTAAGTTGTCAGTCCAATTATGGAGTTTCCAGTGTCCCAAATCCAGCGACGATTGTTTTTCTCTTTGTCGAATTATGCCTAGGTGCACTGACAGAACACATCTTTTGATATTAACTATCCGCGTCTATTTGATTTTTTTGAATTTGAACCAGATTTTTCGTGAAATCGAATTTTGCCTATTGCATTCCGTTACTGGAATTATTGATTTTAAATATATTTGTTTATTCAAATCGAAATCTATTCAATATCGTTCCATAACTAAATATTTTAGTTGAATCCACTCAATGTGCCTATTTGATTTAAAAAAATTTAAATTCAATAAAACTTTTCGTAGAGTAAACCATTTTTCTATTTTATTAAACTAATCTGTCTTTATTGCAACACATATATCAAAGGGGAGTGGAGGTAGAGAGGGTGGAGACAGAAAAATTCAATATGTGTGTGTGTGTGTGTGTGTGTGTGTGTGTGTGTGTGTGTGTGTGTGGGTGTGTGTGTGTGTGTGTGTCCTAAAATTATTTGTTGTATCACATAAACTATATCAATTTGTTGATATCATTGTGATAATTAGAGAGTTTTATCAAATAACATGCTAAAGATTTTTCGAACATAATCTAATATATATATATATATATATATATATATATATATATATATATATATATATATATATTTATTTATTTATTTATTTATTTATTTATATATTTATATATTTATATATTTATATATTTATATATATGTATGTATGTATGTATGTATATGTATATGTATATGTATATATATGTTCGAAAAATCTTTAGCATGTTATTCGATAAAACTCTATAATTATCACAATGATATCAACAAATTAATATAGTTTATGTGATACAACAAATAATTTTAGGAATTCATTTGGTCTCTTGTGCCATATCTGCGACCAAAATGTTACAATCACTCGGTAGCATAGAGGCAGCGTGCGTAGCTGTGAGTAGGTAGGTTCTAGGTTCGATTCCACACAGGTGAAATATTTTCTTCGAAAAAAATAATTTCAGAAGGCCAGGGAATGACGAATTACGATACAAAATCGTTGTGGTAAAGCTCTCAATTGAGTGTTCCATTTCATTTTGGATATTATGAAATATTTTATGCATATAGTACACTTAGAGATATTTGATGTAAATTAATTTTTTTTCGGCAGTGTGTAACAGCCGAAAACAGCTTATTTTTTGGATTTTCTATTAGGAGATGGTGATGATACGTTTCTACAAAAATTGGATATTTGAAACAGTGGCATCAGGAGAACATTCTTTAATTTTTTTCTGTAAAAATATTTAATTATAAACGATTTATAGCCGATGTCCGGGAAGCGGTTTTCGAAAACGTTTTTGCGGCGAGCAATGTCCTTTTGAACCAGTTTATCTAATATCGAAAAAGCAAACAGATTTTGTTAGTGTGTTTGTTTATCTTATGATCAATCGAAGCAATGTCCGAAATATCAAATGTACGAAAAATAACACGTGTTCAAAGTCAGAGGCTAGAAAAAAGGCATTTTTCGTTCATCAAATCGAACGTATACAACGGAAAATAAATTCTTTGATCAAACACTATATTTTAACATCTAAAAAAAGCACAAAAAATTTGAGAAAAATCGATGCAGTAGTTTTCGAGAGATTTTGCTCATGAACTTTGAAAACGTACTTTCGAGAAAAAAGCGTTTAAAGTTTCGAAGGACGCTCCGGTGTTCCGCCGGGCAATAACACAACAGCCTATGAATATGTCAATTTTGATTCGCGATCACATTGAAATTTTCAGGGAACATTTATACGATGATATACAGTCAAAATGTAATGATTTTAAAAAAGAGATTTTTCGACTTTTACAACTATGCTATAACTCATAACTCTTATGGGAAAAAAAATTCGACTTTATCACTAGGCTATAACCCTTAACTGTTTATATTAATCCTTTCGTCATGAGTTTTACAATAGATGAGAAACGGAGGTCGACTCACGAGATTGAAGTTTGCATAGATGCGACGTTTTTTTTTCGTTTCTCACTTTATATTATTATGCAAAATCATCTTCTGCAGATTCAGGCTGTAGATCGCTGAATAAGGATCCCAAGAAATATTTACGTGATTTTCGTAGGGTAGATCTGCCAAAAGACGTTTGGAAAGTTGAAAAAAAAATTAATTTTCATTGCATTCCAACGATGCAAATTTCAACGTCATGTCGACTCTTGGATGAGGTTTTGCTTGTATTTTACTTTGAAAACAGATTTAAAAATTGTGAACGTCTCTGGTCCGTATGAGTTTATTTGGATTGCCTTTCGCGTGAAATGATCGAGTCGAGAGTTCGTGCGGAAAAAATGTCTGTTCCGCTTTTCTGGAGTACGTGAAACTGCCTCTGCGTTTCTGCAAGCTTTTGGGATAGTCCTTTTGATATGAATATATTTGTATTTAAGGATGTATGGCAACTAAGTTATTTACTACTGTTCGAATTGAAACTCACTGATATTGTAAAGGAAAATATCGAGAACTTTTTGAGATTAAAAAAACAAAATTTGCCCACGTGAATGCTGAGATAAACGAATTCAAAGTTGGGTCATTTAACACGGGGAACATAGGACTGTACGTCCAAAATTCCCTTTACATTGGCAAAAAAGGTATTTCCGGAGTACTCTTTTGTAAAAAAAACTTTTGTGCGGTATCGCTGTAATATGCATGATACGTTAAAAAAAAATCGACATGTGCCCATCTATTTTGCGAGATATTGCGAGTTAAATGGGACCGTTTTCGTATTTCTTTAGCTCGTATGTCGTAACCACGACAACGCACAGTAGGAGAAAAGCCCAAAAACCTGGCCAAAACCCCAAAAAATAAATTTTCGAAATAGGGTCAGTTGAGTAGTCATTCAGGTAGAGGACGAGTAACTGCATTCTATTGTGGAAGGGAAAGCCCTTTAAGTGTATACCTGCGCCGCAGCGTCAGTTGGCAGTTAGTGTTCGTGAAGAGTGTACGTGTCACGCGCTGAACAGACGAAAATAACGCTGACTTCAAAAACCCATAACTTTAAAGTGACGGGTTTAATTTCAATTCTGCAACATGGATACGACTTCTGGAGGTATGTAGAACATGTTTTTACATCGGTTGAATCTAAAGTTTATGTATAAATGATTGAAATGTAGTATAGCCTTCGGCATAAATAAAATTGAATAATTTTGAAAACTTATATTTTCAACGGTCCGAAAAGTTATATATTTTGTCACATTTTGCAAAGCTCCTAGTCTCGGCCTTCAGTTTAATGTATAAGCTTTCGAAATTTACAAGAGTTACCTGCGGAAAACCTGCGTCTTGTCCGTTATGATTTTTTTCGCATCGTGCGGTAGCCGAGCGTGCACGCGGCACTATTGAGCAGCCTCTGCGCCTCTACCTGAGAATGGGTGAAGTAGCATCATAACGGACAAGACGGCTGTTATACGCTTGAAATAAATTATTTTAATATATATGTATGTGTATATATATATATATATAAATTTTCTGTGATTTAATTATGATATATACGTATGCATATATATATATACATATTAAAATCAACCACATAAAAATTTCTTAAATATGAATGAAATGTTATAACATTCAAATAAAATATTTGAATATATATATATTATATAGTAAGCAAAGCTTTCTTTTAACCAAATCCATGTCAATATTTTCTGTCTAATTTTCTTAAAATTATTTCAATTATTGCGGTTATTTATTTGGTAAAATAATGTACATTGTTCAAGTTTTTGTATTAATTGAAAATTTTATCTTTTCCTTTAACACCAATTTTCTACAATTTTATGTCTTTATTACAGGATCCGGTTACAAAGAATTGGTGCTGACAAGGAAAGAAGTATTTCTGATAATCAGCGAGCATTTATCCGATAAATTCGCTTCCTCGATCGAATTTATGGTAGAAAAAATTTCCAAGGACACCGGACGTACAGTTGTAGTGCCTGAGGACTCGAAACAGACTTTTTCGATACTCTTCAATCAAATGAGAACGAGGTGGCAACAAGCTCACAGAAAATCCTGTGTATTTTTCAAGAATAACGGTGAATGGCTTAGCAAGCAGGTATGTTTCGCCGCACCTACAGACACTGTAGTAACAAGCCCGGGTAATACGGGCGGCCGCCCGTCCCTTGAGTTTACAATGTCCAGTGAAAGATCTAAACGAAGGAAGACCCAAGATATTCGTACATCGTTCAACTCGGTCGAGTTAGCATACGCTACTCAGATGAGCCTTCGCTCTTCAGGACAATCCGACGCCGCAAAAGTTATTAAGGACGTAACAATGACGAGTCCTTTAAGAGCTTCCAAGTATCGTAAAGCTTACTCAGCAACGGATGAAATTACTTTATCCGAAGAGGCTGCACTTTCCGCTATGATTGAATATAAATTCTCCAAGAGTACTTACCAGGGAATGAGAAGATTAGGGAAGGAAAATAACTGTAAGCTATATCCGTCTTACGAAAAAGTGATGAAAGCAAAAAAGCGTTGTTATCCACCACGTGATGCAATCAGGATTACAGAGAGTAGTGCAGAAGTCCAACTACAGGCACTATTAGATCATACAGTTGAACGTATTTTACTCGTCCAAAATGTACTCATTCAAAGATTGACTCCAGATAATGTTCGTAAAATGGACTTGATTTGCAAGTGGGGTTGCGATGGAAGTTCTGGGCAAAGTGAATATAAGCAGACGTTCAGTGATGACAGCAAATCTGATGCGCATGTATTCTTTACTTCAGTCGTGCCATTACAACTCGTGTGTTATGATCAACAATCGAAGGAAGAAATAGTTGTTTGGAAGAACCCCAGACCCTCGTCTCCACGATTTTGTAGACCGCTTAGACTACTGTTTCTACGCGAAGACACAGAGTCAACACTTAATGAAGTCCAAATTGTTGAAGAACAAATAAAGTCACTTCGTCCATTCGAAAGTGTAATAGATGGAAAAGAAATCTCCGTAATGTACAAGTTGTTGTTCACCATGATAGATGGTAAAGTTTGCAACGCTGTATCATTGACGAAATCTGCTCAACGGTGCTATTTGTGTGGAGCAACCAGCAAAGATTTTAATGCCATCGACACTCTATTGCAAAGGGAAATCAATGAAACAAATTTGAAGTTCGGATTGTCGACGCTGCATGCGTGGATACGGTGCTTCGAGTATTGCTTACACGTGTCTTACAAACTAGGCATTAAAAAATGGCAAGCTCGAAGTGCCGAAGAAAAAAAAATTACCCAGGAACGCAAGAGGGCCATTCAAGAAGGATTCAAGAAGCAATTGGGTCTAAATATCGATCGCCCAAAGCCTGGATACGGCAGCAGCAATGATGGCAACACAGCTCGGCGATTCTTTGAAAATTCGACGGTTTCCGCTGCGATAACGGGGGTCAACGAAGAAGTTATTAAACGCTTGTACGTAATCCTACAAGTTATATCGTGTGGCCACGAGATAAACTGTGAAAGATTTGAACAGTATGCTATTGAAACGGCAAGAAAGACCGTTGCATTATACCCTTGGTACTCCATGCCTACTTCGGTGCACAAACTATTAATTCATGGTCCAGTGATAATAACTCATGCTCTATTACCAATCGGCCAATTATCCGAAGATGCTCAGGAAGCTCGAAACAAAGACATCAAACGATATCGAGAAGATTTTGCGCAAAAAGTTCCAGGGTTAAAACTATGGAAGATGTTTTTCATCGGCTCTTAGTTACTTCTGATCCGTACATTTCAAGTGTCAGAAGACTACCACAGAAGAAGCTGAAGAGTTTGTCGCCGGAAGCTGTAGCGATGTTGATCGCTCCTAAAGTGACTGCTGCAGCAGACGAATTTTGCGCCGAGATTGAAGCCGTGCCGGGAGTTGTAATAGATACAAACTCGGATAATGATTCTGACTCCGACTCCGACTCCGATTACGATTTTGATTAAGAATAAAATTTTCTATTTTTGAAACGTTCCGTATGTATTTTGGAAATAAAAATAATAATTGCGTAGAATACACTGTTCACGTTTATTTTATTATGATGATTTTTTTTAATATATTAATTTATCTATTTAGCAGGATACTCGGCCATTTTGTTTATAACAATTTGCTGTAAGCTCTTTGTTGCAAGTTATAAACAATAGATATCGGATTGGTAATCAGCGACCTTGAAAACCCGTATACACCAATTTTTGTCAACATCTGGTCACTTTTTAACGTTCATGTCGGCCATATTGGATCGGCCATTTTTTTTACGATAATTTGGCTTGCGGATTCGTAATCAGCGACCTTGAAAACCCGTAAATACCAATTTTTGTCGACATCTGGCAACTTTTTAACATTCATGTCAGCCATATTGGATCGGCCATTTTGTTTACGATAATTTGGCTTTCAGATTCGTAATCAGCGACCTTGAAAACCCCTGTAAGCCAATTTTCATTCCCGTCAAAGGTCATTTGAGGTTTTGGCCAGGTTTTTGGGCTTTTCTCCTACTGTGCAACGTCAGGGAAAACGTACAAAAATTGAAAATTCTTCTTTCTGTACCGCATGTTTTACTTTGAGCTGTGGTAAATCTCCTTTTTAGCTTCAATGAATACTACAATTATTTTATTTAGTCTTTAAATGCGATTTTTGCAAATTGCATAATTAGTTCTGTAACGAC
Source organism: Ophion slaviceki (assembly GCA_944452715.1). Lineage (NCBI taxonomy): Eukaryota > Metazoa > Arthropoda > Insecta > Hymenoptera > Ichneumonidae > Ophion > Ophion slaviceki. Next base: position 2,094,962 of record OX101785.1, on the reverse strand, counting down.
TCTGCAGTAGCTGCAATACATCCTTAACTTTCAGGATGTTGAAATACCCAGGGGCTCTGGCAAAACTTTTTCTAGGCCTTCAAATTAAAAATTTCAAATATAAAAAAACCTCAGGGACCATACGCATCCTTTACTCCATTAAACTCGTCATAATGTTATGTAATTAAGGCTCACAAAAAACTGACAATCCACGGCTTCGTGGAAACCCCCTAAACGCTTTAAAAAAATATTCCTATACTTTTGTAACGAATAGAGTTCACTTTTTAAAAATTAATTCACCGAAAGCACTTCGTACATGTAAATTTTCGTTGCAGTTATTCACTCAAATGACGAGCAGCGATTTTGTCCCTTGCATTACCAAGTGCACTACTAAACACGACGTTTCTCAAAGGAGAATATTAATGAGCATTACTGAATGTGGGACAACGAGTCATTTAAAGTCGATGCAAATGACTCGGGAACCGCGCAACTAGTTTAACAGACGTGGGAAGAGCGTCGATTCGAAAGTTTGCGCACCTCGGAAATTGTCTGGAACGGAATAAGAACGTGCGCGATGGGTCCCGTTGATCTTATTCAACTTCCGAATTACAACTTTTGGTCCTTGAGAATGTGGTGATAAACAAAACTGAACCAACTTTCATTGTCTGAGTCAACTCAATTAACTTACTCAACATACTTTCGTAGTTATACGGTACCGAATATCAGCGGTTCCTCACTTCGACGTAACTATAATTTCGCGAAATGCCGACCAACCCATCCCAATGATTACTCGATCATTCGATGCTCATCATTATTCCATCGTAAAATCTCAATCATTTCGCAAAGTCTCAATGAGTCAATACCAATTATTTTTTAACGGGTTACATCTAGCTCGTGGCTGAAAAAAAGACAAGTTTTTGTGATGTTTTTAGCTGAAAAAAACGTGTGCTGATTTTTCTTTTTTTTCTTTTTTACATTAAAGCGAATGGTTTCAAGTATCGTTCATGATTTTTGTATTGGAAAATATTTATAAACGTGGCAGATACAATGCTTTGTGCAGAGCGCTGTTTGAAACACGTCCTTCGCGGTGACTGCTGCTGTTCGGAAACAAATGATCGGAAAAAAAAAAAATCAAACGTATTTCGTTTTTGCGTGAAATTATTCAACGCTTGGAATAAGCGTTGAAGGATCGAATGGAGTATTTATTTTTTAAAGAATTCCCGCCGTTCAAAGTGCCAGTATTGATTTTCTGTGAAAAAAAAACGCTTTAATATCGATGATTAAAAAAAACTATGCATCGAAAAAAAAAATTAAATAGGATATTGATTTTTGATAAAATTCCCACCGTCCAAAGTGCAAGTATCGATTTTCGGTGAAAAAAAACGGTTTAATATCGTTGATTAAAAAAATTTATATGCATCGAAAAAAAAAATTGAATAGGATGTTGATTTTCGAAAAAAATTCCCACCGTCCAAAGTGCAAGTATCGATTTTCGGTGAAAAAAAACGCTTTAATATCGTTGATTTAAAAAAAACTATGCATCGAAAAAAAATTGAATAGGATGTTGATTTTCGAAAAAAAATTCCCACCGTCCAAAGTGCAAGTATCAATTTTCGGTGAAAAAAACGCTATAATATCGTTGATTAAAAAAACTATGCATCGGAAAAAAAATTGAATACAATATTGATTTTTGAAAAAAAAAGTCCCGCCGTCCAAAGTGCAAGTATTGATTTTCGATGAAAAAAAAACCCTCTAATATCGTTGTTTAAAAAAATGCGTTCATTCAAGCACACCTTCTTTACATGTAAAAGAGACTTGTTCAATTTAGAGTTGATTGTTGCAATCATTTTCGAGATATCGTGATCGCCGATCTTAAAAAAAAATATTTTGAGAAAAACTCCCGAATCGCGGAGCCTACGTAAAAACGCCAACAACTCCCACAATCTTGAACGGATGGATTTGAGTTACCAGAGAATGTTTATGATATTTTATATTTTGAGAATCCGTAGGAACGAAAAATCGATATTTAAAAAAATTTCAACTTGCCTTCACCCTCAATGATACTCGGTTTTTTTTCATTGGCCTGGTTTCCGACAAAATGCATAAATTAGCGTCACTACTCTTTTTACTCAAAATATCTGATAATTTGGTCCTTTCTATAAAATGTACACAGTATTGCTCCGAACGGAGCATGGAAATGTAATTTGGTCGAATTTGATTTCCGACATGCCCATACACTTTGAACACATTTGCATCCACGCGGGGTACGAAATATTAGTCAATTAGACTGCTTTCGTTCTGAAAATCATGAGTAAGTAAACTCAGAATGTAGCGTCAAAGTGCCAACCGCTGTCGAATGAAAAACGCCGCTGCTCTCGTCGTTGGCGGGTATACAAATATCACCCATATGGATATGTGATAGAAAGTAATTTGATTAAAAGCGAATCCTGCGGTACAATCGTGAATTTGCTAGTCCTGGAACGTCCTGCGCTAATTCATCGTACAAATTCAGCCGATTTTCAACTCGACGACCGCAAGAACGTTAATTGAAAACCGAATAGTTCCACCACTGTATGCGGAAGGCTGGCGAGCTCAAACGCGGGGTCGTATACACTGTCAGACCTACAAATTTGTCAAGCTTGCGCTCCAAAATGTTTGTTGCATTCGGGCGAATCGTCATTTACCTTGTAAATAAATACAAATGTCCATTGGATAAATAAAAGCATTGATTTGATATCGAATGAAATATTACAAATCTCGACATAACAGTCTCGAAATTTGCATCGTTGGGATGCGAACGGAAATTTCATTTTCATATTTCGATTTCCTCATTTTCATTATTATACAAAATCTGTTTTCGCAGATTTAAATTCTAAATCACTAAATAAGCGGTTTAAAAAATAATCAAGGGTATTTCGTAACGAAAATAATTTCCATTGCATTCGAACGATGCAAGCTTCGATCTGTTCTCGGTGCGCGGCATTTTTTTTCACGTTACCTTTGCGTAAATTTTCCGCTTGCATTACGCTGATCGAAGTGACTGATGGCAATGCAAAACCATAAATAAATTTGTACACCATTTGATTTCGGTCGTGACTCGAGAGTAACGAAACTTTTTTCCTGTCTCTCCCTCTCCTTGCCGCTTTCTTTTTTGGTTGAACTCGTATGCATCGTTGGGGCGGGGGGGGGGGGGGGGTGTAAAAAATTTGCATCGTTCATCGGGTGTAGGTAATCGATGTTCTGTCGAGTTTTAATTTATTGCGAGGATGAAGAGTGAGCGAGCCCAGAATCGAGGCCTGGTTTTTTTCCGCCCTCACCCTCGCCAGTCTCGCTATATGTACTCGAAACTGCCAGATGTATATGTTGCGTTGGCTCAAAGCGAAAAAGGCGTATGGAGTATATAGGAGCGCAGATTTCACGTTACTCTGGCATAAAGTATTTGACGGGTGATATATAAATATATATGCTCACGGCTTCCACCTTCCCCTAATGCTCTCGTGATCGATGCGCTCGAGACCAGAACGACCGGCTGGTGCTCCGCTGCGGCTGGTGTGCCTCGGTTGTGCCGCTGCTGTTGGCAGCCAGCTATCCGTATATGAAAGGCGGAAGATGAGGGCATAGACTCCACTTCAGGGTTCAGATTTGTTGTCGATTAGCCACTCGAAGCGACGCCGCCACTCTTCGTTACACACCAAACCCCCCTCCCCCCCCCTTCGATCTTTTCTAGTCTAAAGACTCCAGTGGTACCTCCACACAGACTCCCACTCACACATATGGATATGTATACGGGCAATTTCTATTTAAAGAGGATCGAGCTTTTCGCACGCTTATGCGGTTGAATTACGGACTTTTTCAATCGGCATACAGCCTGCGATCGTTTGTTTCATTTTCTTTGGGTTTGGGAGCTTCATTCAAGTTCAGCCCAAAACCAACCAATACGTTCTACTTTGAGCTGAAAGCATCACGTTTGTCTCATTCTGTAGACACAATTTTAATCGATTTTGGAAATGAAGCATGACAATTGACACTACGTTGACGCACTGGGTCATTTTTCACACTGGGGACAGATTTTCAATTAAGGGGTTTTCTCACTTTAGACGCCAAAATAAGGCTGCTTTCATGATTTTTTTTGTAGGTTTATGTTGTAGATATTGATATAAAAGTTGTTACACTTAATAAATAAACTTTCAAAATACTTTAAATTTTTTTTAAATGTATTTATATAATCCAAACAAACTGAAAACGCGTTTTTCTTGAAACAACGTTTTTCGTGGGCTTGCTGATAAAATCTTCGAAACTACTGAACCGATCCTTATGAAATTTTAACCACATATTCTTTACAACTATAGTTATAGCGCATGTCAAGTATTATTTGAATTTTTATATTTACTGCCTTTTCAAAAAAAAAAAAAAAAAAACTTTTTTTTTTTTTTTCGAAAAAATGTCCGTCATTTTGTTATTCTTGCATATATAAAAAATCGTATGATATGCGCTATAGTCATTACATTTTTCTAACTAGCATTTTCGTCTGTGATATTCGTCTGTGAATAGTGACTTAAATAAATATTTTTTTTTTGTTATGTATTTCGAAAGTGTATTTATTAAGTGTAACAACTTTTATATCAATATCTATAATATAAACCTATCAAAAAAATTCATGAAAATAGCCTTTTTTACCGTTTGACGCCGAAAATATACTAAATAAAAAGGAGACTACGATCAACAATAGCTACTGCAATTACGGAATTTTTTTTTTTTTTTAATTGAAAATCAGACAATAGCTAGAGTTATGATTTCCGCCAGGTCGAGAAAAGTCGGTTCGAGAAAAATGCGATTGCAAGTTTTAGTATACGTAAATCGTTGCGCTACCTGCTCTCACTAAATCGTTTATAACTTGGTCAATTTTCTATGTATTGCCTTGACATTTTTTAAAAATATTTTTGAATGTGTATACTTGAGAAAATGAAAAAAAAATCTATTTTTTCACCCGCCACAGTAGTGACCCCCCTTCAAAACCTAAAAAAAAACCATCTAGAACCGTGTGGGTTTTTTAAAAATATTGTACCAAAATTCACCGTATCATTCGCGGATAAATGAGATCCTTGGAAATTGACAAGTACACCGGTAAAAAATCGTAAGAAATTGGGCGGCTCGATTAGCGTGGGGAGCAATATAGATCCGTATGGATAACTGTCTTTTATTCCTCTCGTCCCTATCGCATGTACCGTTCTTCAAGCGTTCAACTACCCCACGAGCTTTGGTTACATCGCATCCTCGTTTCCGAGCCATAAACCGCAAAGCAAGATAACGCGTATTTCAATGCTTCCTCCTCGCCCGCCTTATCCCAACCTGCTTATATATCCGCTCCGTTGTATAATCCCATTTAAAATTGAGCAATTTCATTGAGCATTCAACCTCGCGCCACCTGTTATTGTCATTTCGATTCTCCCTTATTTTTTACGTCCCCCACATTCGGTATGGGCCGTTCCGTTACAAACGCCGTATCCATTATTCAACGGCAATTTAAAGTTTTCATAAGTTAAATTGAAGAAAATAGGTACGTCGAAAGTTCGTCCGAAAAGTGAAATTGGTTTTATTTCCTCCGGAGTATCGTATGTCGACACTCCGGAAACGACAATTCCGAAAAAAAAACCATCAAGGACTCCAATCGGAAGAATATTGATAACGTCATGTTGCCGAAATTCACTAAAGTTAAATAGTCAAATCGTTTTCTCGATTAGAAAAATAAAATGTTAAATTTATCTAAATAAATGTAAATAAATATATAAATCGAATGAAGTTAAACAAATCAAATAAATATATTAAATTAAAGAAATATATGAATAAATAAATGGAAATAAAAATGAAATTACAGTCGGCTAAAATGGCTGTTAAATCGTGGATGGCTCAATCGAGTCGGAGTATTTCGTACACGTATATACGAGCGTTCACTCAGCAACGTGAATTATCAACGCTTCGAATAATCTCTATGGGCGCTCGTCTCGAAACGCGGATTGCCTACGATTTTTTTTTCCCCCCATTTTGTTTTTACACTCTTATTCGAGTGTTGTATTCTTTCGATTATGCTTGCATGAATTTACTGACACGAGAATAAACCTTTTTTGCGTTTGTTCGCGCTGCTTCTTTTCAGTGGGAGTTGCGCATTGTGCAGTTTCCACACAATGTCGTAAGGCCGAGGCGGGATGTGGGAGTCGGTCGGCGAAGAACGGAAAATACAGGAGAATCGGGGAGATGAAAAGACGAGATACACCGGACACTCGTGCCGCTAGTATTACGAAACGACCATCGCACTCACAACATCGTGGAACTTTTTACTCGTCGTGAGACGTTATTTTCACAAAGTAAATAAAAATGAGAGAATATTCACCGGCTTCTGAAGGCTTGCCGAGAGAGCAGACGATGGTCAAAGGGAGAGCGGATATCCGAGATCCTGAGAGACTCGGAATAATTTTCTCCGCGTGAAAGAGGAGAAGAAAATGAGGCGAGTATATATTTATATCGCTAATATTGTCATGAAAATAATTGCGTACTTATTATTCGACTGATCAAATGAAAGGAGAGTGTCCCACGTCCTTCTACAGTTTCAACCCAATTTCGAGATTTTCCATTCCTTCGGAAAGCTTTTTTGCTCGTACGGAATTATTTTGTCGGCAACACGAAAAAAAGGCGCTTCCCGTGCAGAAAATGGCGTGGGGATCCAATTCGATTCTCATAGTTGTCCCTACTTCCTGATAGGAATCCAATGGTCCATCGCGCCGGATCCCTATACTGAAACGCCACCCTCGTACATTGGATTCCATTCGGGATTTCCCTTTCGAATCCAATGTACGAATCCAATTTCAATCCTAAAGGAGTCCCTCATTATCGAACGGAATCCGACACGATTCTTCATGGATCCCATCGCATTTTCTACGTTAAATTTTCTAAACAAAATATATAGATATACAAAATGAGTGGATCTTAGAAAAAAATAAATCTTATTTTAAAGAAGTTGAAAATAGGTGAACGTCAAAAAATAAGCGGTTTTTTTTTCTAAAAAAAATTGTCAACTAGATTATTCACTTGGAATTTGGAAAAAAAGGTATTTCACTAAGCATACCTCAAGGGCCTATACCAGTGTGGACGCTGAAAATTTGGGTGATTTTCGTGAATTTTTTGGAAGAAAAGTACTCTATTAAATGTTTCGGAAAATTAAGAATATATTTGGCTATATTTGACCTATATTACATAATTTTTTCATAGAAAAATATTGAGATCCAAACGACTTATGCGCTGCCTTTGGACGCGCCAAAAAAAAAGTTCCTCCACTGCTGACATGATTCCGGCCGATGGAGTAGCTGAAACAGAAAAAGGAAAAAATGGCGTTAAACTGGAAGGTATTTCCTGTACAATGACGTAGGATTTTCGAAAAATATGAAAATCTAACAAAATGGCGTTGTTATGAAAAAAAAGTCTGTTTTCTTGCCTATAAAATGATCGTTTTTTCAATGCCAAATCGTGAATTTTCATCCAATCAAAAATATCCTACGTCATTGTAAAGTAAATATATTCAAGAGTACTCAGTTCAAATTTTAAGTCAATCGGATAATTGCTCTTTGAGCTACGATGCCAGCAAATTTGAAAAATCTAATTTCGAGAAAAACGCGTTTAAAGTTTTAACTATCGATTTTTGCAAGATAAAATGATTAGAGATACGGCCTTAAAATGTTTACAAGATATTATTGAAAGTATAAACTGTCAAACAAGGCAAAAAAATCAATTTTTTGAAAGTGTCACATTGGTATAGCCCCTTAAACTTATTTGGTGTACATTTTTATTTAAGGGGTTACGTGGGTTTCGAAGTGAAAAAAGCGGATTTTCGCTGTTAAAAAAAATATAACGTATAAGTTATTTTATTCAAAACGTCAAGCAAACAAAAGAGCAACATTTCAACAATATTTTTAAAAAATTTCATCCAAAAAATTGGGAAATTCAGCCGGTGGGACTTTTTTTCCGGAGACCCCTAAAAAAGTGTCCTCGTGGTGGTCAGGATAACTCACGATAGCTTTATCTGTTAGTAAATAAGTATAGCTCGTGATTGAACGAAGGATGTGTAAAAAAATTGAAATTTGAACTTTTGGCAGAATTGTATGCAAAATAGTTCAATTTTTGGTACAATTTACACTACGTATAACCTTGTAAAATTAGTTGTAATCGAAAAAAAAACCTTCGTTCAATCACTAGTCAATGCTATTTTGAAGTGTGCAAAATTTCAATAAGATCGGAGCATTAGTTTTTGAGAAATCGTGTCCACCGACATCAAAAATAGTGTTTTGAGAAAAGTGCGATTAGCTGCGTCGCTCCCGGCCGGTCTTTTCCAACGGGGGGAATTCCCAAAGGCTCTTACTCCTAGACTTTTACTCCGATTGTCTTAAAACTTTGGGAGAATATTCTATACATATTGTACTATTAGATATTAATATTTGAAAAAAAATGGATTTCTTGAAATGTTCAAACCCACGCAACCCCTTAAAAAAATGGAGACCTAACAATGTTGTTGAGGTATGTTAACGTTGTTTGGGTTTATAATGTGGCTCTATTATAATAGAGCCTCTGTATAAAAATTGTGATCCAACAGCCGGTTTGATAACTTGACAATGGTCAGTTTAAAAAAAAATTTAAGTTTAATAATGGATACAAATATAGTTCTCGTTGTACGGAGACGTTTTTCGAGAAAAAAAAAACAATTTTCTCAAAATGACGGGTGTTTCAATAAAAACTAATTTAGGCGAAATATTTTCTTACATTTAGGGCCTTATAAAATGCAGAATTTCATCCAAAAAAAAAACGCCTAAGTGCAACCACAGCTACTACAATTACGGAAATGTTGGATTTTGTAAATTCAAAATCGAACAATTATCGTTAATTTTATAATTCCAGCGCGGTCGAGAAAAGTAATTTCGAGATAACCGTAATTGAAATTTGCTCTCACGAATTTATCCTTAACTTGATAAATTTACAAAATTTAAAATTGAATTTTTTCACATATTTTTGAATATGTATACTTTGCGAAAATGAAAAAGACGTCTCAAACGGCGTCGACCGGGAAACAGTGCACAATCCAATTGAATCCCACTGAGGACGATATCCCCAAAAATCCCTATAGAGATGAGAGTGCATTTTGGGACTCCGCAACAAGTTTGTGCGCGGAATCACGAAAAGATATTTTTCGTGAGATCCAACAAATTCCGCTTGAGAATAGCAAATAAAAAAATCCTCAAACGACGCGAATCGGGAAATAGCTCGGAATTCACTTGGATTCCAATGTGGCTTTCCCCACGTGCCTTGGGCTGAACTTTGCATCGTTGGAATGTAACGAACGTTTTTTTTCAATCCTTAACTCGTTGTCATCCGAATATTTCGGCAGCTCTACGAGAGTTACTCAACTGTTTTTTACGATGTTTCGCAACTGCTACAGCTCGAATTAGCAAAAAATATTTTGGGTGACATAAAACATGTACGAAAAAAAAAGAATTTTCGTTGCGTTCCAACGACGCAAACTTCAACACCATCTACGTGTGGCGTGCCTATGAAATCTCCATGGGGATGTGGTAGGATTTGGATACTACCCAACAAATTTCTGCACTAGAATTGTACGTATCATACGGAAAACAAGCAACATGTTTCATAATAATATATTTCATTTTTCATCTCGTTCGTCCGCAATAGGGGCAAACATGAATACGCCACTTTTGAATTGTCCATACAAAAAGCATCGAGTTTTTATTTCTCCAGTTGCGCTCTCTCGCAATATGAGTTCTCGCGCAAACTGCCTCATTGCCCATTCCCATTATGTCGCTCTGCCTTAATTGCATTTTTCATATTTAATCTCACAAAGTCGACATTGGATTGAAAGAAAGTGCTGTATAATGCCGTCCGAGTTGCGTAAATGTGTACCCACATATACGCAGACGTATACAGAATTCGAGAGCGAAGAATGTTGCGAAAATGAATTTGCAACGTGGGGACTATCGAACTATCCCAACTATACGGTCGACCAATATCTCTGCCGTGTCTTACGACCGCATCACATATGTTTCCCGTTATCATCTCATACTCCGCTCTCGTCCTCTCTCTCTCTCTCTCTCTCTCTCTCTCTCCGCTATCCCAAAACCATCCGAAGCCTCGTAGATCGCGTGAGCGCGGAGTAATTAATGGCGTTGGAAGTAATTGGACAGCACTCGCAACGCCACTTCTCCACACGATGATCCTTCGTATCTCGAGGTGATTTGTTGGTCATACGAGGGGTAGAGATAGAGATGCCGAAGAAAGAGAGAAAGAGGAAGGGCGAGGGCCACAGGCCTGAGGAACACGTGGCTGATCGTCTCCTCGTAAACTTGCAATTTGTCATCGTACAGAAGTGTCTCACCCTCTGCCTCCTTCCGCGTTCTTTCATGGCAGCACGTACGATCCCAACGAGCCAAAACTTTTCCCACCATCCAGCGCATCCACCGAGACTCTTTCACCCCGTCCACCCCTGTCTACCCTTTTCACTCGCCGCGAGCTTCCGGTAAGAAAATATTTAAGAATCGAGCGCGCGTGCTTCGCCACCTACACCCTCCACCTTCTCGCCACATCCTTCCCGTATAATAATCTCTCGATAACACGACTCTTCTCTCTCTCTCTCTCTATCATTTTCTCTTCGATTCTTCCACCGCGATCCAGCCAAGGGACAAGGGCCCGAGCTTGATGGGAATCGATGCAGGAGCAATCGGGTCTTCCCAGACGCGGATGACACACGTCCAAGAAGGGAGGCTGCCTCGTCGCTGACGCCAAGACCGACAGCCAAGCGGCCTAGTTGAAAATAAAGCGCCCATGTGTCGCAGCGCTGACAGATGCTGATGAAGAATTGTTACACGGTTGTTATGTTAGAAAAGAAGGTTTACTCTCTACGTGGGAGTCTCGTGCCGGCACTCTTGTTGCTGGTGGGTAGTTGCGCCCTGCAATCGCGAGCCGCTGCCTTTCCCGATTGGACCGATTGCCCGGCAGTGTGCCGTTGCAAGTGGACCTCCGGCAAGAAATCGGCACTTTGCCCGGACGCCGGCCTCGAGAATCTCCCGGCCACCTTGGATCCCGATATGCAGGTTCTCGATCTCTCCGGTAATCGCATACCCGGACTGCAATCGGAGATATTCAAGCGCGTAGGTCTGGTTAATCTCCAGCGTGTCTTTCTCCGTAACGCCGGCATTCACAAGATCCACGGCGACACTTTTCGCGGTATGGGTATACTGATCGAGGTCGATCTATCGGACAATCACTTGAAGTCCCTCGAGCCGGACACTTTCCACGGCAACGAGAGACTGAGGATACTCGTACTGAGCGGGAATCCCCTCGTCTCCCTGACTTCGCATCAGTTCCCCTTGCTCCAGCATCTTCGCACCCTCGAGTTGCAGAGATGTTCGCTGAGGGAAATTCATCCGTTGGCCTTCGTCCATTTGGCGGGTCTCGAGTCCCTCAAGCTCGACGGCAACGAGCTCGAATACCTCGACAAGAGAGTCATCACTTGTCTGGTCCGCTTGACAACGCTCACCCTCGAGAGTAACAATTGGACGTGCGACTGCAGACTCCGAAATTTTCGCCGTTGGCTCATCGACGCGGAGGGCACGCCCAGGAAGATTTACGGAACTTCGCAGATATGCCAAGGCCCGTCGAGGCTGCGCGGCCGTCACTGGGAGAGCGTCAAAACAACGGAATTCGCCTGCGAGCCGAAAGTATACGTGGTCGCGAACGCGATACAGGAAGAGGTCAACGGCAACTTGAGCCTGGCGTGCTCGACAAGCGGCGATCCGGAGCCCGAAGTCTGGTGGCAATTCAACGGCGCCGGGCTCAACGCCAGTCGCCTCGAACAAATACTTTCCGGCTCGACGGTCAATCGAAACGAGGATGATCACGCACGAATCAACGAGGAGAGATGGAGCAACTTGACGATTTACAACGCGAGCGAAAGTGACGCCGGTGAGTACGCGTGTTTCGCGAGAAACATCGCCGGCACGGCGAGCGATCTGGTGAACATCGTCGTACCGAGGGTATTCAGCGCGCCAACCCTGTCGCAAACGGACAATTGGTATCTTTGGGTGAGCCTGGCGGGGGGAGGAGCCGCCGCTGTTGGGGCTTCCCTGTCGGCCGTCATACTGATCGCGTGCGTTTGCGGCAACACCAGGCGCAAGCGAACACGGGAAAAGGTCAAGCTACAGGGCAGCGGCAGCTTCGGCGATCAGGAGAAAAAATTGCTCGATCTCTCGGTGACGACTACGACAGGCGGCAGCGGAAACGGCAACGATCGCAGCAGCGGCAGACCCAGCTTGGCGGAAACGTGCAGTCCCGGTGATCTCGAGCTGACGGAACGCGGCTCGATTTGCGATCCTATCGCAGCGGCAAGCGTCACCGTCGAACGGCTCAGGCCGGAGTGCAACGTAACCAGCGGTTTACGGACGATTCCGTGCCCAAACGCATTTCCACCGCCACCACCGGAATTCACAACTGGCGTACTACCGGCTGGTGTTTTCGGCAATATCTTCATCTCGGTCTCGTTGCCGCAGGATGGCGAACGATGCTATCCGGATTTACTCGATATTCCCGTACACGGGACGAACATCCTCGACAAGTTCGATCCGCAGCATCCGTCGTCGTCAATCGTATCGAGCTACGCCACGCTACCTCGCAGATCGTTGAGATCGAACGATCTTGGATCACCGTACGACAATATGGGACCTCGCGTCACAGCTACCGGAAGCTCGACTTTCTCACTCACCGATGATCTACGACTGTCGCCACCTCCACCACCCAGAATCATCAAACCTCCGATCGAGTTTGTTTCTCTATGAAGAACAATGTCGTCGATCGATTCGCTCGGAGAGACGCGGTAGCCGCTCGCCAATAGTCACACGCCAATCACACCCATACGGATTTTACGCTTCGGAACTTTGTTGCGAGGAATCAACGCGGTACGGAGGTTATTGCGCGAATTCGCCATGTCCTGGACACCCGAACGGGCTTCCTTCGATAATCAACGCTCCCGTGATTATACTCGTTCGTGGAACACTCGTTTTCGCTGATACGCGACACGATTGGCCTAAACTCGTCGATGGACTTCTCCGGTACGTGTTTCACTCTGGGATAGCCTTTGAGGAAGTACGACTATGGGCAGACAAGTGACACTCGTGCGAAGTTTTTGGGTATTCGCGTCTTCGTCTAGTCTGCAAATAAGTTCGATGCTCAATTTGGAAAAAAAAAACGCTCATTCGAATGTCGTGCGATTCGATGTCGCGATTTGGATTTTTGGACACTTGGATTTAGCACGCGTGCTGAAGCAGTGTGATTAATTTTGTTGGTATGTTTGCAGCAGTTAGTGCTACGATAAGGCACAGCCCGTGCAGAAAGGGTCGTAGGAATCCAATTGGATTCACATACTTGTTAACACTTCCTGACAGGGATCCAATGCGATTGACTATTGGATCCCTTTACTTGAATGTCACGCTCGTACTTTGGATTCTAATAGGGATTCTCCGTTGGAATCCAATATGGAGAACGTATCCCAGTTTATCGTTGGGTATACTAATTTATTTTGACTTACTTTTTATTGAACGCCACTGCAATTTACCGATGATTCAGAAGGGCCCTGCTTATAACCCCACAAAATAGGGCCCTCTGCGAAAGGAACTGTTTAAACGGAATAAAGGAACACGTTATTCCGTTTAAAAAGTTCAGCGTACCGAACGCGACGGGATCCATCAAGCATTGTATCGGATTCTGTTCGATAATGTGGGCATCCTTACGGATTCTAATTGGATCCGTCCATTGGATTCCAACGGGGAATGCCTCCTAGAATTGGATCCGTACATTGGAGTCCAACGGGGAATCCCTATTAGAATCCAATGTACGGATCCAATTTGAATCCGTAAGAATGCCCACATTAGCGAACAGAATCCGATAGAATTCTTGATGGATCCCGTCGTGTTCGGTACGTTGAACTTTCTAAACGAAATATATAGATATACAAAATGAGTGGATCTTAAAAAAGCACAAATCTTATCTTGAGGTATTCCTTTCGCGAAGGGCCCTGTTCTGCGGGGGCATAAGCAGGGCCCTTCTGAATCATCGGTAAATTACAGTGGCGTACAATAAAAAATAAGTTACAATCAATTATTATACACAACGATAAACTGGAATGAAAAATTTCGCGCAAATTTAGTAGATTTAGACATTTTTACATGTTCTCTGAAAAGTCGCGACTACGAAAATTCTTCCGCTAGTCACATTTTTCCGAGTCTTGTCATTTATATTTTCTTTAACGGAGACTTTGTCTTTGGAGTGCCATATTTCAGGTGTTTACATTTTAATTTTTTTAAAGGAAACGAGTAAAGCTTTTTGAGTGCGGTTTTTTTCTTGCTTTTATTCATGATATACAGAAGGTTAAAAAATTTTTTTTTTGAAAAAAAACCAAAATGGCGGCCGTTGCAGCTCCGCGAAAACAGGTACTCAAATCGCGGGAGGTAAACGGCTGACATCACTGCCCCCTCTTTGTTGATCTGAAACACAAATTCAAAGCATATTATCAATCTGTGACCCTTTGGTCATGGAATGACGGATGGGTTTTTCGTTTAGTACAAATTTCTGAAAATGGCGGCAATTTAAAAAAAATCGAATTTTCGCGTTTTTTCGCATAAAAAGATAAATAATAAATGCAAAAATGTATCTATCGAAAAAACGATCCGTCATTCCGTGAAGACATATTTTCTGAGTATGCTCTCCAAATTTCAGGTCGATATGTTATTTTCAGCGGTCAGGAGAATGTCAGCCATTTTTAAAAACGTGTTTTCGAGAAAAACGCGTTTAAAGTTTTGTAATGTGTTTACACAAATGTGTTTATAATTACCGCTAATCGGCAATGCCTGGTCCATAGAGGCATCCCTCCTCTTCTTCTAGCTGTTCATGTTGAGCTCAAATTGATTTTTTGAAAATTTCAAGGGCAAAGTCTCCCTTAAACATTCGGTGGGCCCCTGTTTATATTGTCGGTTCGAAATCTTAAGAATTTGTTACACCTGTAGAGCAGTTTATATCTGGCGCCTAGAGTTATTTTGTGCAGAAATTATTAGATAAAAATATGGTCAGCATGTCATCTCCGTAAAGTCCCGTATAAATTAGACGATTCTTGGTGTCGTCACTTTTCGTTAAAAGTTCGGTAACTTGGCTCGAATCTTTACCAGTATACCGGAATGTATTTTTACTTTGTTGTAGACGACAATCAGTTAATTGTTAAATATTCGGGTTTGTGAAAGGAATACTTTAAATAAGTATAAATCACTGAAAAAAGTATTACTCAAAAATCAATTTGAATCACGTCACTAAAAATCCACTGTAACTATCGTTTGTCATTTTACTCCACTTTGACGAAGCGTGCAGGCTATGTTTCAACATACCGAATTTTTTCTCGTGACTTTTCACATATTTTCGATTCGAACGTGGTAAGAATTCTCAAGCGGCGTTGATCGGTGCAGAATCCAATTGAATCCCAATGAGGACTACCTATGTGCGTTGGCCCTAACACATCCCTATAGAGATGTGGGTGCAACTTGGGAATCCCCAACAAATTTGCGCACGAAATCACGAAAGGATATTTTTTTTGAGAGATGTAACAAACAAACAAACCCAAACAAACAAATAGCGCGAAATCTACTTGGATTCCAATGTGGACTCCTTATATGCGGGATCCCTATAAGGATAGGATAGGATCTGGGGACTCTAAGAAATTTCTGCACGGGAGGTGCGAATACTTATCTATTTTCGAAGATCTCTCGGAGATGACACTTTTTCAAATTTTTCGAGCTTGCGACAAAGATGATTTCCGCGACTATACTTTTTTTCTTCGCGTCTCGTCGATTCAAATTGCCTGGGCAAACGGGTGTTAGCAAAAATTTACCTCTCTCGACAGAAGACAAATACTTCGCGAAAGACTGTCGTACTTCTTCGAACATTTTCCAAGTATACGTCATTCGAACTCTATATCGATGAACTCGTGGAGCATTCGTCGACACATAAAACGAGCTGTGGAAAATAAAAATTGAACGAAAAGTATGGATAATCGAACGGAACTTGACCGACAATCAGGTATTGACACGACTCGGTTTAATTCCGCAAATAATTCGCTGTATATCATTCTGCGTGTTAAAAACTCATACTGTACTGAAAATTGATAAACGAAGAATCGTTTTTTAATCATAATACTCGTTTGACTGACGCTGTGGCTACCTTAAGATAAAAATACAAACTTGACATATACAAAATACAAAACAAAATACTGCAAAAATCAAAAGCATTACGTACATAAGTTTCATACATATATATATAAATATATATACATACACACACAAATTGAGAGAAAGAGAAATTACCTGTCCCTTTGTCTGTCTGTGAATCGCCTGGTTGTTCGACTCCAACTTTTCTGCTTCACTGTAAAGATCCGAGCGGAAGAGAAAAAGAGGAAGAGAGAATCACTTTTTTCTGCTTCACATGGAAAAAAAAAAAAAAAAAAAAAAACCCATTTTACGAAACTTTTATCTTAGTCACTAAAAGAGCATGATCGTCGGGAGCCAATGTAAATATTTTCACGTGAAAATTCTTCGTACTTTAACGATTAAACTTTGCCCTCGAGGCGAGAGAAGCGCGAGAGGAAAACTCTTGTGCGAGAGAACGGGAACAACTTAATTTTCCGCTTCCGTTCTCGGCCGTGAAGGAGTTAAGGGAAAAAAAAGATATTTCAAAAAAAAAAAGAACGAAAAGAATAAGAGGAGACCCTTGTATCACTAGTTTGTTAAAATCCTTACCTGTGTAAATATTTGTTATATTATGTATGAAAAAGAAATTACGGGGGAAAAAAGATAAACGAAAAGAAACAAAACAATTACGCGTAGAGACGAAATCACATGCGTGCGAGTACGTAGAGAAGATACGAAGAAGAAAAAAAAAATCATAAATCGGTATTTATTATGAACGCTTTGTCAATTAATAAAACCATTGAATTTTATATCATGCGGCTCGCAGCGGTGTACGTTTCATTTATACCATTTTTCCCATATCTCATTCGCAGTGCATGGCACACGTTCGCGTATGTGTTCGCAGGTTTCTACGCGTTGATACGGACATCATCGCTTTTTGAGGACGTAAACATGCCGTGTTACGGCGAAATTCGGACCCTTTTTTTTTCACATATACGAAAACCTCGAAAATCCAAGCTCCACGCGTTCCAATTACGGCACTGTATATTACGAGTACTGGGCTGATTATACATGACGAGGGCTGGAAATTCCGCGGAATGCGCACGTTTTTTACGATGATAGTGCCGGGAGAGAGAGACTCGGTTGACATAAAATTCCCGGGGTCTTAATCGGCGAGAAAAACGGATCGACGAGACGTTTTAACGCTTTTTTCGACAGCTGCCGAAGTCACCATTCGGGGAAAGCCAATTGTCAGGGATCCCTTCTTTATCTAATGATGTCAATAATCAACGCGCAGGATACCATTCACATTTATGTACAATTTACGAGATTAGGTCGTTCGTAGTCGCAACTTCGCGCTCCGCCTCGCGTGCTAGTCGAGGTATGAAATTGTGCATCGGCTGTTGGTTCAAATTGGACATGTCTGAAAGCAAAGTTTCAAACGTCGTTCAGACCAATTTTTTTTTCTAAATTTGAAAGAAAGGGAGAGAAACAAAAGGTAAGGATTTTCAGCCAACAATGCATCGGAGCTGCGTGCAGTTTTGTCCAGGGGATGAAATTGTCAACAAGAACGAGAGTATGGAAGCCAGAATGGTGTCGATCAGAAATATTTTTAAAAGATAAGGTGATATTACATCTCATTCAATTGACTAAAATTTGGTTCTAATAAATGTGGATTTTTGGAATTATTTAATGTTTTGTTTTCTAAATACTATTATATAATTTTATATCATTGCAGGCGAACGAAATTGCACATTCTTTTACATTATGATAAAGACATTTATCGCAAATTATTAGGTGAACACGACTTTCAACCGAGCTCGGCGACGGAAATTTTTTTCCATTCGAACACAGTGCAGTGTAGTTGTGAAATGTGATAAGGAATGTTAATTAAATTAAGTTAATTAGGACAATTGAGGCTGTTAATTGCATTACGTTAATTAGGGTATTTGGGGCTATAAAATTAATTGACATTAATTAATTGATAAATGTTAATTAATTAAGGGCAATTAACTAACACCTGGTAGACATTTTTTTAAACATCGATTTTTGGTTTTCGACGGATTCTCAATATATGACATTTCAAAAAATTTCTCCGAAAGTTTCAAGTCGTTCCGTTTAATATCGATGAAGTTATGGCCGTTTATAGGTAGGTTTCGCGAACCGGTGAACTTTAAACGCGTATTGCTCAAAAAGGCTTTTTCAAAGCGACGATCACGATCTCCCGAAAATCACTGCACCGAACAACTTTACATTTTACAAGCTTCTTCTTACATAGCAAAAAGCAGTGCTTTAATGAGGGTATTTTTTTCGCTGCATAATTTTTTTATCAACGAAAACAGAGCGTTTTTTCACCGAAAATCTACACTTTCACTTTGAATTGCAGAATTTTTCTTCAAAAATCAATATTTTGTTGAATCCTTCGTCCAAGCACTGGATAATTTCACGCAAAAACTAAATGGGTTTGATTTTTTTCCGATGATTTGTCGCTTTGCACTAATCATTGTATCTACTACATATATAAATATTTTTCAATATGAAAATTGTAAAAGATACTTAAAACCATACTCTTTAATGTACAAAAAATAATAATTTGACAACCTGCACGTGCTTTGCCAGAAAAAAATCCTTTTTTCCGGCCGCGAGCTCGGTGTAAACCGTCGAATCATAAGGGCTTCACTTCTTTTCAAAATTAATTATTCGAATGATAAAAGATTGCAAAATAAAAGTACACTTGTACCTCGGCTAGCGAATAGTAGGGCCCACGGTCCATCGGCGTGTTGATTACAATGATGCGGATGACGACGTTCTTTCTTTACTCCGGTACTCTGCCGATTTCCGAGCCACCCTCCATTTTTTGATTCCTCGAAACGCTTTTCGGTTTCCTCCCATTCGTTGGGATAATATCCTACGAGATGAGAAAATACCGTAAACGAGCATTTCGTCAATTTTTGACAATTTTCATTCGTTCGTAGAAAAAAATGAAACTTTCCCGTATTACTGTGAAAAAACTTAAATTGGGAAAAAAAACTTTATTTCTTAATTTGAATAATCGTGTAAATTTCTAAAATGGTATCCGTGTGTGCTTACTATTATAGTCGAAATCATCCAAATTGTCAATGTCAAAATCTCGATCGCCGTGGATTCTCGATTGCGACTCGTAATCGCGAGCTCCGTTGGGCTCGAAGCCCAGGGATCCTGATCGACCGACCCTCGGATAATTCACGAGGCCGGCACTGCCCTCGGCTCTTGCGAAACTGGCCATAGCCCGGTGTCTTCCGATCCGGGGGAATGACACCATACCAGCCGCTCTTCTCGCATTCGACTTGGGATGCTGTGCTCCTACATTCGCAAACATGTTATCAATATTACTTGCTGCACTGTAAACCTGATTCGTTCATTGGAATTTCTATGGATGTATTTAACAAACTTTTGACGCGCGGTCAATGCAATTGCCAACCGAAATCTTGACGCAAATACAATTTTTAATCAGGCAGCTTTCATTCAAATTCCGCAAACGGCATTTGCTTACAGTCCGAGTACTTGAAATCTAGCAACTTATTCGAAAGTTTGGAAAAATACTTTATAATATGCTTTACACATGGTGAGCATTGTCAAAATAATGTGGAGCATCCAAATAGTAAATAAAAAGTAAACGCTTACACTGAGAAAAAAGAATCGTTGAATGTGCAAAATGCATTTTGTTGTCTCGAAATTTTGTTGTTTCAACAGCTGCTCGGACATGCTAAATAAGCAGATAGTTTAAATGTATCTTTGGTTACTGTCCAACTATACCGTTTTGTTATGCCGATAAAAAATCAAGTTGAACGTATTTAAAGATACAATTTTGTTAAACCAACTGAATTTTTGATGGATGAACGAATTTTTTTTTTCAGTGTAAAAAAGTTTTTTTTCGTTTTTATTCCTTCGATACTGGAATTGAAAATTCACTTAGTTTCAAATGGCACAATTAGTGAAGGGGCGACGGGTCCCCAACGTATAGACGTGGCTGACAAACGCGCAAACGATAATTCCTGGCAAGGCAGAATGCTTCGAAGACAACAATAAATTGATCTTTTGGAAGCTTCTACGTCAGCAGAAGCCATATTGTATGGGTTTGTTTGGGTTGATGGTTCGGTGTAAGTAATTGATGATTCGGTGAAAGTAATTTTTTAATTAGTATTTCTATACATAAATCAAGTGTAAAATTGGAAAACTCTTTTAGAAATGTTCAAAAATGTATTACTCAAAAACTATGAACTTTAGCAAAATTTTATAAAGAATACTTTCGTTTTAAAATTGCCCAAAATGTTTTAAAAAATAATTCATCCCGAAAAACTTTAATTTTTTGAAAAACTGTTTTAACAATTGGCTATAAACAATTGAATGCTCGACTTTTCGGCAAAAAATTGTGATATTCGGATTCAGTGGATCAAAATAAATTAAAAAGTTTAGCTTCATCCATCGAGCTCAAAATTTTACGAACATATAATACCGTATCCACATCGAAAAACTTTAAACGCGTTTTTCTCGGAACTGTGTTTTTTCAAGTCGGTGACCACTATAATTCAAAAACCACTCAATGGATTTTAATGAAATTTGGTGTGCTTATTGATAGCATTAAAAACTAGTCCTTAATCGAAGAATTTTCATTTTCGTTGAAAATGTCTATTTTTTTAACAATAAACGAGCGATTTTTTGGTCGAAAATCGAAAGATATCTGTCGGAAACCGCCATTTTGTTAATAAAAAAAAAATCTTCAATTAAGGACTAGATTTATTATTAAACGAATGATTTTTTGTTGGTTTTGTTATTTCAGATGATCCAATCAAAATTTTATGATGGACACCGCAAAGCCCTAAATGCCGAAGGGGATCCGACAAAGATGGCGATATTCTTATAAATAATCAATATTTTTCTTTGAAAATTTGTACAAGTCAAATTGAAATATAACATAAAAAGTCTGTGTAACCACTTTTATAAAAAAAACTAAATTACTATAAAAAAAATTTATTGAAAATGCTCGTTTTTCACCCCTCTGACTGCATCTCAACCCTTAAACTTTTTCGTTTTTATTTTTATTTCTTCCATACTCGAATGAGTAATCCACCTAGTTTGAAATAGTTACTCGATGCACGAGAAAATACAATAACCGACTGAAATCTTGACGCAAATTTTCTTTTTAAGTAGGCAGCTTTTATTCACACTACAGTATGAGTTAATTGCTTACAGTACGAGTACTTGAAATATAGTAATTTATTCAAAAAATTGGAAAAATACTTTCTAACATACTCTACACATTGTGAGCGCCAAAATAATGTGAAATATCTAAATAGTAAATAAAAAGTAAAGGCTTAAAAAAGTTTATTTTTATTCCTTTTATAGTCGAAATAGAAATCCATCGAATTTCAAATAGTTACTCAATGCACGAGACAAATCTTTAGAACTGTTGACACGCGGTCAATACAATTGCCGACTGAAATCTTGACGCAAATTCAATTTGTAATTAGGCGGCTTTAATTCAAATTCCGGAAACGACATTTGCTTACAGTACGAGTACTCGAAATCTAGTAACTTATTCGAAACTTTACAAAAATACTTTATGACATCCGGTAAACATTGTCACCATCAAAATATGTCAAATATCAAAATAATAAATAAAAAGTGAACGCTTTAATTATATTCAACTTTAATTTATATTCCTTCCATACTCGAATTAGAAATCCACCTAAATCGAGATAGTTACTTTGGGCACGAGAAAAATCTCGAGATACAAGACAAAAAAAGAATTTCAAAGAACTTTATAAAAATTCCAATCATAATTTTTTTTACTAACGATTCGGCGATGTTGAAAATACTAGAATAACTAGCGCGATGCATATCGGATATTTCATCTTCGACGATTTTTATAATCTCGAATCGCGATGCGATAAACCGAACTGGTGAAGGTATATATATATATATTTATTTTTTTCAATGTTGGAGATCGTGTGTTGCAAAGTTGGAGAACGCGACGATACTGGATACCGGTAGCTTTTCAACGAGGCATTTTATACCTCCGGCGGTTGTTCGAAGTTGGCGCATCCTCGCATCCCACCCCTTTGTCAAGCTGTGTCCCTCACTCTTTCTCTCTTCCTCTCTCGCGTATAACTTTGCCCATTTATTCGCCACCCACCGTTGCCCGCATAGAATCGGGTTCTTTACAGCGTGCCCCTTCGATTAATTGAGCCTAGCATAATCTTGGCGGGCTAAACAAGATATATACATCTGAAAAGTAAAATTAATGCGAATATTCGCGGACTCCCAGGTATCCCGCATGAGGGTTTAGTAACGTTAATTTTAATATCTGCAAGAAAGAATAGCAATCAAAGGCGAGCGAACTTGGCAATAACAAATTTAAACGACTGAATGTTCTGTATTAAAAAAACGTCCTTAAGGGGCCACATCCGTTTATATCGTAGAGAAGAGCATATGGTCGAAAATGAACTGCACGAGAAAGCTGTGGGGAACGAGAAAGTCTTGAAATTTTTAACGCGTTTTTCTGAAAACCACTTTTTCGTGAACCTCGTACAAGATAACTCAAAAAATATGGAATTGATCATTAAAAAATTTCGCACACTTTTAGATAACAGAACAACCATCTATGTGAACCTTAAGTTCCTTGATCCTTATTTTGAAAAACTACTTTTTCGTTAACGAATAGTATAGTAAAAATGTCATGAAAAATAGAATATTTTTTCAAACACGTATCAATATTGGAGTTTTCACTTTTGTTTGAAATTTTTAGGTTTACATAGAGCGCGAGAGTATTAGAAATCTAAAACTTTTTGGCTCCGATGTTTCAGATCAATGCACCGGACGCTAGGTTGTACGCCGTCGAACAACTCAGGCGGCAACCGTTTCTGAAGCAATTGTCGTACAGTCGCCATTTTTTTAATGAAAAAAAAAAACAATTCGAAGAATTAAAAGATGTAATATGTGGATAAAACTTTAATTGTGTAGAATAAATGGTTTCGAAACGAATTTTTTTGAAAAACCGGCCTTGCGGTCCGGCGCATGCAATACAAGTAGTACAAGTCAACGGCCTTACCTACTTTCAATCGGACACGTGCGATCAAGGCTCCGTAAACATATCAGCGCGAAAACATTTTGCACGTTATACCGTTTATTTAACAAATAACCAACAAATGGCTATTGAATTCTGCAGAAGGCGTGATAGGCATCGGGTTTGGTGGATTACGATGTGATTTGCGAATTCGTGACATATCCGCGCGATGGTCTATTAACCGTACGAGATTCCCATCGCGTTGCCTCCTTCAATCGACAGCTATTCAATTTCCATACATTTCATGCCGCGGTAACGAACGAAAATAGCGAGACCATTCGACAACAACATTAACGACAATATTTTTATCACGCGCTATTATTGTTCTAATTAATCAAAAGACAGAAAGTATTTGTGTTATCGAACTTGCCCTCAGTGAAAAATAATTATTAATTGATTTAATGTTCATGTTTTAATTTAGTAAATGTTGATTTATTTTTCATAATAGTCATCTGAGATTTGGAACGGGACTTTGACGATGAAAATCTCAAAATAGTAAAAACATGGGGACTGCGAATTTTTTTTGTAATATTGTTAATATAGTTTGATAATATAAAAAGTTCGGCAACTTAGCACATCGGTTTCTCGTAGAAATTCGTAAATTTTTCTGTCAGTGGCTCAACTTTCAATTTTCCATAAGGAATGATGGTTAAATGTCAGATTTCAGTATTTTTTCTGGATAACAATGTAATTAAACTTGTGAAAACTTCAAAGTGAAAGTTTTATTTATTGAACCTTCATTGAATTTATCGAAGACCGGTAAGCGGGGACAACACTGTGATGGGTAAAAAAAATGGATTTTTTGGCATTTTAAATTCAAGAATATGTGGGAAAAAATTCAAGTCAAAATATTGACAATTTGACCAAGTTACAGACGATTTAGTGAGAGCAGGTAGCGCAACGATTTAATGTATCTTTCAATCGCGTTTTTGTCGAAACGACTTTTCTCGACCTGTCCAGAATCATAACTCCGGCAATAATTGTCCGATTTTTTATTTTTAAAAACCAAAATTACACTTTTTTTTACACCCACCATATCGTGAATTTTTTTCGAAAAAAGTCTCCATATAACGAAACTACATTTATATAGATTATAAAACTTTTACATTTTTATTTTTCAGACTAACCATTGTCAAGTTATCGATCCGGCCGTTGGACCGTATTTTTTCTACAAAGGCTCTATTATACCTCAATAGCGTTCATTATCTTCTTTCTTCATCATAAATTTACACGGAATAAGTGCAATGTACGCATCAATATGTTACTAACATGTATTTTGTCCAAATACCGAATAAATAATCTAGTAATAAAAAAAATCAGAAAACCGTCAGCGTGCGCTTGAAATGAAATAAAAACGTCATTTTTTATGGCATATAGTCATTTTCATCAGTGGTGAGCTCGACCGTCTTGGAATTTAAAAAAAGGTACCGGTCATTATCAGTGTCTGGAATATAAATTTCTAAGCAGGCAAGTAACGAAACAATCGCACGATCATTAATAACACTATTATGAAAAACAATATTTGTATTGCCAACAACATATGAACGAGGAATTCTGACCATGCGAAGACACATTTGCAACTTAATATAATTAAAAGGATAGGGAATGTGGATAAAGCAAGATTCGTAAGCTCGTCCGATACGAGAAACAATTTATATGAGGAAAAGAGCCAAGCGGATCTCATCATGGAAAATGTCGCTTCCATGCATATGGTAAGCGTTGCCTCTAAACGATTCATTTGAATATAAAAGACACCAGCGTGCACCACGGGTTTTCCCTATCTATCGGCTTTTAAGCTCGTTGTCCCAGCGTCCTCGCCTACGTGCGAACTAATTCTCCAGCTCCAATATATCCGCTCGTTGTCCCAGTATTAGACCATCGATACAGTATTTTCATTATTAACGAAGAACGCAGCAGAGAAAAATGGAGACTTTTTTTCCACGCCCGGAATATTCGTAAAGCGCAATTGGGCATCAAACGCGTGCGCTGACTGTTCGAGGGTGCTCGCTCTCGCCCTCAGAGTGGTCCACGGTGTTTTTGGCTTTGCAATTTGTTACTCGGCTAGTAGAGGCGTGTCTACCAAGGTACGAAAATTATTCCGTATGAGTTATGATTGTGGAATAATTAGCGAGCACTTTCTCCCTCCCCCGTCGTTCGCACTCCGATTACAGCGTTAATCTTAATCCCAATCCGCCGCGTACTCGATATGTACAAGCTCCGAGTATCGCCGGAATCACGATAATTCGTTAAATAACGGGCTTGCGATTTAATCCGGCAAGAAGTAAGGCAACAATCTCAATGGGCATTTCTTTGTTTAACTTTTTCATAAAACTCTATGTGCCGAAATTCGACTCGGCGAAATGTTAAGTCCGATATCCTCCGGCGCGAAAGTTTTCCCGCGAAGGATAATGATCGAGGTCTCGACGGAGCTACAACGTTAATTCGTCAAATGTTTCGGCACACGGAAGTAGTGTTTATTAATTACAAAGGCTCTCGAAAGGCGGATACTTAAACTCGACAAAAAAAAGCAGCGACGATTATTTTGTCTTTTTGGTCGCGGCTTTCGCGGTCAAAACTTTGACCGCGTATTTGTAAAGTTCCGAGTTCTTAGCTCTGAGTGTCTCGATCTCGTGTCTAGCCTCGGCGAGTCCGCGACAAGAATCACTTTCGGCTGCTCGGCTCTCGTGTTTCTCATCCAAATAAGCCTCGATGTTCAAGAGATCCGTGTCATCTCGCGCGCGTATTATCTCGATGACGTCTTCCTTGCCAGTCTCGTCGGGTATCCTCCGCAGCGGGCGTATCTGAATCGTGGGCCGAAGCGTGGGGGCCCGAAAGTTTTCATACGCGGGCACAAAGGCCGCGTTCGTTATCGGGCCTTTGTGCGCTATCGTTCGGACGATTTGTCTGCTGGCGATGTCCCAAAAGTGAACCGAACTGTCGGCCGATCCGGATAGAAGAATTTTACAGTCCGTCGAGACGGAGAGTGCGGTGATACTTGCGGTGTGACCGCGAAAGACCGGATTCCCGCATTTCTCGAGAGTCGAGCTCGCCGGCACGTGATACTCGCTGCCGCGCGGTGGCTCGCGCAGATCCAAGCGCATTATCAGACCGTTCGAAGATCCAACGTAGAGATCGTTCTCGCGAATGTCCGTGCACACTGCGGTGAGCGGAACATCGAAGATAAGCGTGAGCAATAAAGTACCGGCGTTGGTGTCGTAGATACGCGCCGTGCGATCCAACGAGACCGAGACGAGCCTAGCCTGGGCGCCGAAGTTTCCGTAATGAAGATCCTTCACGGGTAGCGAGTGATCGGAAAAACCGTGAATCGGCGCCGATTGTTCGTGACCGGTCGCTACTCTGGTCAGCGACCAGACGAACACCAAGCCATCCTCGCCGCCGCTGGCAAAGTTCGCGCCGTCTTGGCCGAAACTCAGGCAACTTACCGTCTGATAGTGCCTGGCGGTCGTGCCTAGCAATCTACCGCTCGTTAGCTGCCATACGAAAATCTTTTCGCCGATCGCGACGACCAAGTAAGAACCGTCCGGTGTACAGGCCAGAGCGCTCACCTTTCCCAAAGTCGTCAGACGGACATTGGCCACGGGCAATTGGCTGTTCAGAGGCCACAGATGCAATCTTGGCTTGGTCACGTCCGCCGCTACCACGTAACTGTCTCCCACGATTCTCAGTGTACCGTGTCCCAGAGCGGCGGCGTTCCTGTAGGTGGAAAGCAGCGAACCCGTCAACGGATCCCAAACCGCCGCGCTCCACGTTTCCCCGGAACTGTCGCTCGTCACTACGACTTCTCTAGAGTTCTTCATCCTTGATGCGATCTCATTCGAGTGATATACTCTTCCAAAGTCGTACACCGCGTGTCAAAGGTAGTCGACGGCGACTTTTAAACCGGAAACTGAAAACAGACATGCTACGATGTGAGTACAATGTCGCGGACGACGTATGTATCGTAAAAAGAGAGGTACGAGCTTTCAGCGAATACGTTAGTGAACGATTCATTGAATGTAGCATCAGATTACTTACGACTAATAATTGATAGGCTTATTCAATTGTCGCAACAATATTGCGAGGAAGTAGCCGGTGAACAGGATCGGTCACTTCATTTTTAGGTTATGTTGCAATAAACACGCATGGCACGAAGACGCACTCCGCCTCTCGAGGACAAACGTTCAAGTATCAGAATTTAAATCGACAGGGCCGTGTGTCAGTAAGATAGAAACTTTGCTCAACATCAGCTGCTCTCTTAAGGGGAGCGTAGGGGTTAGACTTTTGAAAAATCGTTTTTTGTTGTCTTTTCTTACAGTTAAACATTTCAAGAATATAATCCCAAAATTTCAAGTCAATCAGAGCAAAACTCTCGAAGTTATTGACTATTTCGTCCCGCTCCTCCTGTAGCTCCGACAGCTAAAACTTCAAACTCGTTTTTCTCGAAACCACTTTTTCAAAGTCCGTGTTTGAATAGAAAACTACATGACCGATTTATTTCAAACTTGGTACACACTTTCTACATATAAAATACCTCCCCCCAACGATTGGTTTGAGATCTTTTTTGCATTGAGGGGTTTTTCCACCCCCAAAATGGCGGCATTTTTCGTGAAAAATGGTACTTTTTCACTTTACATGACCACCAAAAATTCAGGAATAAAATAAAATTATCAAAGACCGTTTGGGCGAGGATTTGATGATACTTTGACTAAATTTCAATGGTACTTGATTTCAGATAATTTCTAGCTGAGATACAGTGAACACCGCAAATCGTGTTTTTCCAAAGGCGTTCTTGGAAAAGCTTTGTCACCGGCTTGTTTGTGGATATTTTCGCGTACAAATTTCACGGAATGTTCTTGAAATGACACTTAACAATGTACAAAAGGTTTCAATAAATTTACTCTACACATATAGATGAAAAAAATTCGCAAAAAAGTGGTTTTTTTCAAGGTGAAACCCCTACCCTCCCCTTAAAGCGAAGTGGATGTAACACGTGACGTATGAGCGCTAGAGAGATAGCTGGAATTTATGAAGAGATTTCTCAGAGATGAATAATATTTAGGGCAAAACAACATCATCAAACTCTGCGTTAGAAAATTCCCCAGAGCCTTCGTTTTTCGTAAAAAAAAGTCCAGGACTATGGGAAAACTCGGTCTGAAACTTTGTTAGATTACGTTGACCTTCTGTATGCCCTTACTCCGCGGTCTTACATACAGGCTGGAAACTTGTCGGGCAGGGGGGAGTGACTCGGATAATGAGGCAAGTGGTAGTTCCCGTGTCTGCCGCCTGAAGCGCTGCTACCCTGGGGTGAGCCACCAAAAGCAGGTCCGAACCGTTGTGTAATGCTGCAGATTTTTTGGAATGAAAATATTGTCAAAAGATCCGGTCTTTTTTACTACTGATCCTATAGCGCGAATGACAATTATTTATGATTCAAAAAATCCTCAAGGCTTATTCATGAATGGCATCTGTAAACATCGATTGAAAGCACAAAACATTTGAGATAGTACAATAATCTAGTACAAATGTGTTGCGACGTCTTTAGCACTTGAATACGCAGAATTGCGACTTCCCATTTTCGATGCAATTCTTCGACCTACAGAACTTTAAATATTAGACTTTCCACTACCGTTTGAAAAACTTTTGCGACAGTTCGGCACGATGCACGCTTTAGGCATTTTCTAAATTGAATAACCGTTTATTTTCTTTCGACACTACAACTGACCACGGAAACACGATTCAAAGTTGAGGAAGTTATCTATTGCTGTATATCTATATCTACAAGACCCCTAAATGACGGCACTCTAGTGGATAGATGAAGAACTAAGTTTGTGCCTCACTAACATTGACATTCCCCACTACTCAAAAACGCCGGAGTTTTTAGACCTAAATGCAAGACCGTGCCTCAACTATATAAGTTTACTTTCGCACAATTCGCCGCTCATACTTTTGAAACCGACATATTTTGAAAAATTTGATTAAAGTCTAACACACCTTTTTCTTTAACGCGTACGATAAATAGAAATGCCTGAACTAATAATCTTGCTAAACTGATTTACCAATGACGTGATTTTTTTTCTCGAAAATCTTAAAGTATAAACATTTGTCATAGCTCCGTGATAACCGTTTTATTTGAATCGTCTTTTTTTTGTCATGAGAACACAGTAAACTAAGCGAACTTTTCCGTTCACCGAGATCCACAGCAGTGCCATAAACAGCCAAGGTTCAATAAGATATTTATTTGGAAGATACATAAGTAATCATTGGGATAAACCAAACGTAACTTTAGAGAGGAGGAAAGGTGATTAAACAATATATAAATGTACAAACGAAATACAATCAAATACTCATCGTCTCGTTCAATCGTCGCAATACTCGCCGAATCAACATTTCCTTCGATACAGAACGGACGAACCCCAGACTCGCTTAGGTGCTAAAAAAAAATCTCGCCCAAGATTCCCGGTAAAGAAAAAAAAAGCATATACTCCTTTTGCTTCGCGATTAAGGACGCTAGCCGAGACTCTGACAATCGTCTCGTCTCTGCGCTCTTTTCAAATTAAACGTTAAAACAAAAAATATCGTGTTATACATATTTTACAGTTAAAAAAAAGGAAAATAATTGCCACGAATGTTGAAAAATGAAAATCGTGGCTATGCAAAATTCGCATGGAACAGCACTGACCGGAATAAAATAAAACAGTAGAGACAAATCATCGGGATAATCGATTTAATCGCAGGATTTGTTCTTTTTTTCTTTTCTTTTTATTTTCATTGTTGATCGCACGCGTTGCGGGATGATCACTTCGATTGCTCGTTGGTTTTTGCTTTCCATTTTATTTGTTTGTATCGACGTACACTTGAATACGTTACGTAACTGCATCCTCTCCCCCCGCCCCCTCTCCCGCCCCATGTGCTACTCCGGCGTGTGAAATGTCCGTGTGTTACTTCATCGAAGTTGCGTGACGTGTACAAGTTCTCATATATTTTTTTTGTATTTTTTTTTTCGATTTTTCATATTTTTTTCGTTTTTTTTTATAATAAAATTATTTTTCTAATCTTTGTCGATCAGCTGTTGTTGCCCTGTGAAAACTGCCTTCTGTCGCAACACAATAATACTTGCGTAGTGGGGTTTCGGCTTGACATCCACTGAAATCTGCCAATCACTTTTGCTCCCAGCGATGTTACCTCTTTCTTTCTTTTCGCTTTGTTTGTCTATAACTTTCGTTTTTTTTTCTTGTTTTTTTTTTCTTGTTTAATTCATATTATAAACTTGTTTCACGTAACTTTATCGTATTTCTCATCACTCGTCGAGGGACTAAGAACAGTTTTGTGGACGCAAGGTTTTTGCGTTCGTTGAAAGTCGCCGCCGTTGCCGCATCATCACGTCTCGCAGGCGAAACACCGGCAAGATGAATTTCCCGAGACGACACTGAACGAGAGTATAGCTGCAAGTTTTACCACGCGAGGCAAGAAACGAATAAGTCGAATGCCTTCTCATGCATTAGAAATTAAAAAGAAAAAAACAAATTCGACCTTGTCTACCGCGGTAACTACTCTGTCAGGAAGAAAAAAAAGCGGAAAACAAAAAAACAGGAAGGTTCTAATAGTTAATTGCGTGCTTGCAAACTTCAAAATGAGGCAAATAGCCTCAATGAACTCTCGCATCGCGCTTGGTTGCGAATGGTCAATGTCGTTTCGAGAATTCACCTCACTCCGAGTAAATAGTCAAGTCGGTGAGTCGCGACACTTTTCACTTGACCCGAATTCAGCTCCCTTTTGTTGTCTCGTTACGTTTCCCTTTTGTTTCCTTCGTCATTCCTTGTTGTCTTTGTGAATTATTGTTGCGCCTGGGTTTTGCGCGGCACGTAACCGCCGCCACCGCTGGCACCGCTGCCACCGCCGGTGCGGTTTCCGCCTCGCTGACCACCGCGAAATTGTCCTCCCCGACCTCCTCTGTCCATTCCACCGCGTTCGCCTCTCGGACCACCCCGTGGGCCACCGCTACCACCCCCGCGACCCTGCTTGATGAAACCACCGTTGTAACCGGCGTTCCCCTCGTTGTTGTAATTGCGCTGCTGATAACCGTTCTGATAATTGGTGTTGTCGTTGCGGTAATACGTTCCTGAAACAACGCAATTTTCGTTCAGACGGGAGTCAACAAACCTTTCGCTTAACAAAATTGGTCTAACAAGGTTGAAGCGTTACCTACAATCCAACATTTCAAAATGTATAATATATATATATTTTTTTATTGTATAGATTGTAATGTCTTTCCAAATTTTTTAAAAATGTTCCATCCCGAAACCTTAGAGACAACAAATAATTCAATGTATGTATTTTACGGTGATGTAATTTTTTAGCTATTTAGCACCAGGATAAACCATTTCTAACACTAGATCAACGTAAACTAAACTTTTGTGAACATTTAGAAGAAAAAAAAACCCATCTTGCCCATCGAAACTCATATATATTCGATATTGCACAATCAAGGTTTGATAAAAGATTGCAAATCTTGGCTGGCGAATGAAGAGCATCGCTGCCAACCTGAATGTCCGCGACGTTGCCGTAGGTCGGCAACAGTTAATATTGATTAATGGTAATAATAAATAATCGCGTGACATAAATATAAATGGGCATAATTATTTTTTAAAAACTCATATGAGTTGTGTTTCATTTTGACAAGAAACATCGATCAGGTGTCGTCCTTCGATTTTGTTGAAACTTATATATATTATAAAGCATTGAAAACTAAGCGACACGTATTTTAAAAAATAATATTGTAGTTTCTCCCACACGCAGTCGACCTATCGCAATGAAACAATGACGAAAATTCTTCTAATCCGAAGCTATGAAAAGTACGTGAGAGGGTTATCGCAAAAAAAATCAAGCGGTGCATCACCCCTATTCGATGGCTAGTTCCCGTAAAACAGTTTTTTCGGCGATAAAAAAAATACGTGCCGCTTAGTTTTCAATGCTTTATAACATATATGAGTGTCAACAAAATCGAAGTACGACACCCGAGGGATGTTCGTTGTGAGATGTATAAAACATTCCCTGACGCAGTTTTTTCATAATAATCATCGATAATGTTATACTTTCTCAAGTTTGTAGTGACACAAAAGTTTTTATTTTTCACGTAATAAAAATATAAAAATGCATAATTTTGCCCTTTAACATATACCTTATGAAAAATTAGCATATACGGAATAAATCTCGTATGCATTTTTGCGGTTTATGGAATCAAAAATTCATAGCATGTCATTTGCCTCAACTGGACTGCTACAGGCTCCTTTAAAACGACAAACGTAACATACAGATTGCTCTATGCCTTCTATTCAATTATTATTGCTATCAATGATATAATACAAGTTGAATTTGTAGTATTGCAATCGTAACGTGATGGAAAAACATGTTTTGCAGCTACGGTGCTTCGATCGAGTTTCTCATATAATTTTCTCCGTCAGACTAGTAATAAATACTACAAGTTTAATCCGTTTAGAAGCTCCATACGTCCAGGGGTATAGGATTTACACATAGGATTTTCAAGGCAATCTGTGCCAATGACTGCGTCAAATTCCCTACTCACAGAATTATTTGGATCATCATGCAATGTTACACAGAGCCAGTAAAATCTTAATTACCTTGGCCGCCGCCGCCACGACCGTTCTGTTGATAACCACCTCCCCTTCCACGACCATTGTAGCCATTGGTATTTCCCCGTCTGCCACCACGGCCCCTGTAACCACCACGTTGCTCTCCCCAGGCCTGCTGAGATTGCTGTGATTGTTGCTGGGACATTTGACCTGGCTCTTGGACATCCGATTTACCCCATTCGTGGAGTTGTTGCTCGCACATTTGCGACCATTCTACATTAGCCGATTCTGGGTCCCCGTTTCCAGCGCCCTCGGGTCCCTGCTCGATCTTCTCCTGTGGGATTTATTTCAATTTTGATGAATTCTACCAAAGGAGGCATGTGCCTGACACTTGAATATTTTGAATGACCATTGAGGCTCGGAAACGAAGCTGAACGAAAAACTCTTAACGTTTCCAATTTTGAAGATTTAGCGCTTCTTCAATTCCGTTATTATTTTTTGTCAATTTGCGTCAAGCCTCAAGGGGCTACATCAACTTAGAGGTCCGAAAAAATTCCCAAATTCCGATTTTTTCCCGGGAAACAGTTGCACAAAAAGAAACGCATTTTTTTAACTCAAAGATACATGTATTGAGAGGCTTTGAAAACAACAGAAAAAAATCAGAAAAACAACAAAAACATGGCCGCCGTCCGATAATGCTGTTTCAAGGTCGGTGGACATCATATCTCGAGAACCACTTAATGGATTGTTTTCAAATTTACAGGAGGTGCGATAAGAAACATTCAAAGGTCGTTGACAATCTCATTTTTTTAAAGTGATCTTCATTTTTCAATAGTTACGTAAAAATGATGACTCATAGATTTTGTATGCTCGTTTGAATTTGTCGCCATTTTGTTAAAAAAAAACTATTTTAAAAATCGACGATCGTCAAGGACTCGTCTTTATTGTTAACTTCATTATTGTGTCGTTTGGTTTTTAGATTTCAGATGGACCGTTTAAGCTGGAGTGTCCACTGCCAAACATTGCGAACAAAATGTATTCTGTCGGCGGCCATGTTTTTGTTGTTTTCTTGTACTTTTTGGTGATTTTTTTGAGCCTCTCAATATATTTACCTTTGTGTTAAAAAAAAATGCGTTTCTTTTTTACCGTTTGCCAAAAAAAAAATTCGGAACTCGACCATGTTTTTCGGACGTCTAGGTAAATGTAGCACCTTAACTGTTTTTTTTTCGACGCGAACACAAGTTTAATTCATAACGAATTGCAGAACTCACCTCCATGGAGAGTTGCGAGTCTTGTTGATGGGCGCTGGGATCGTAAGGCTGTTGCAACGGTTGAGAGTTCTGTGCTTGCTGCTGAAAGCCAGCGGGATGCTGAGGACTGTACGGCAAGTTTTGCTGCTGATGAGACGGTGGCATTGGTATGGGTGGCGGTGGGTTTGGATTCGCGAATCCAGGAATGTGCGTCATATCCTGAGGCGGCGGTGGGTGAGGATATATAACCTGTACCGGAGGTGCGGCGAAGTTCTGATTCGTGAAAGTTTGAGAGGGTATCGGTGCATTTACCGCGGGAGGAATGTGTGATACTATCGGTGCACTCTGGCCCGTAACGTCGGGCGAATCAAGCTCGGATTCTTGGAGGAAAAAGAAATCGGGATTTCCGATAACGTCATTGATACGTGGCGCCTGTTGTTGTTGTTGTTGTTGGGATTGTGGTTGTTGTGGCTGTTGCGGTGGTGGGGGTGGTTGTTGTTGCTGCTGTTGTTGTTGCTGCTGCTGCTGTTGCTGCGGCGGGCTCGGAGCCTGTTGAGTCTGTTGCGCCTGCTGCGTCGGCGGGGCGTAACCAGCTGCGTTAACGTAATACGCGTTTTCGAGATTCGAGGCTGGATGTGGCGGAATGGGCTGAGCAACAACGGGTAACGGGCCTGATACCGGAGCCGGTCCCGAAACAACCGGAACCTGAGACACTTGAACTGGAAAACTTGGCGTCTGCAAGATCGACTCCGAGGGTGGAATGTGTACCTCGCCAGCACTGTAATCTTCCGTCGGTTGTTCCGGTGCCTGGACACTCGAGACTCGAGCTTCCAGCGGGGCCTCCTCGGTCTGTTAAAAAACGCATTTATCATTTTCAAATCCTGAGATATAGAGACGAGAAATCGGCGTTAACGTTGCGCGAGACTATTTATGTTTGGTGCGAATTGATGAATGCTGCACGTTCGAGCTTGACTGGCCAATTTTTCCTGATTATTATGGAGATAAGACAACAAATGTACTGAGTACTGCCGGACTCGAAGATTCGAAATGTCTATAGGTTGGAAAGTTCCTGTTATTCCAATTCGAATTTACCTCTTGAGGAGGAGCCTCAACCTCGTGAACTTGATCGAAATAACCGGATGAATTTATGGTAGTCATAAGTTCCTTGATTTTCAGATACGTAGTGCCAACAAATTCTCTCTGCTTGCCCTCCAGGATGGCAACGAAATGTTCAGCGGTCTTTTGGATAGCCTGTGCGAAAGGCGGTTCGCCAGCCTCCGTTTGTCGCTTCACCGTCAATTCGTTGAACAGTTCGTCGAGAATCTTCATTTCTTCCTCGGTCAACTTTGCAGCGCCGTTCGTACCATGAACGAAATCGTCCCGTGCCGTTTCCGAGCCCATATTAATCAGGATATCTTGAATGAGCAGAACTTCGCGAACCTGATAAAATTAACGCTCAGAATCAGTCAGTGTCGTACAAGTTGTGTATCCCGAAAAAACAAACGATCCGAACAGTTGGTGTTTCAAACCTTCCGTCGAAATGAAAAGAAAATCCTTTTTCTAACTGTGTACTTCGAAGTAGGTGTACCTTGGCGATGTCCTGCTGTATTCTTTCGAGGGCCTCCTTCCGCGCCAACTTTTT
This sequence comes from Ophion slaviceki, assembly GCA_944452715.1. Classification (NCBI taxonomy): domain Eukaryota; kingdom Metazoa; phylum Arthropoda; class Insecta; order Hymenoptera; family Ichneumonidae; genus Ophion; species Ophion slaviceki. The sequence goes on along the minus strand of OX101785.1, from coordinate 2,059,122 downwards.
CTGCTGCTTGGCCGAATCATTGGCGATGCTAACAACTCCTTTGCAAAGCTCACGAGTTATATCCAAGGTCTGCAGCACTTCGTCGTACTTGGCAACAGCTGTTTTCTGATCCTGATTCAATTCCTTGCCGCTTTCCTGGATTCCCTTGTATGTCTCTAGTTTGGTCTGTTGGTGAGTGCACAAATTGTCATTCCGACGTTGCAAAGTTATGTGAAAAGTGGCGATTCTGGCTTGGGTGATATACAGCTTTGTTCATAGCACAAGTCATGTTCGCATCGGTGTGAATCCTTTATTTAGGAGACATAAGCCTTCTGAATCATTAGAACATTACACTGACACTTAATAAGAAATAAGTTACAATCAATTATTATTCACAACGATAAACTGAAAAAAAAAAATGGCACGAATTTAGTAGATTTAGATATTTTCACATTTTCTCTAAAAAGTTGCGGCCACGAAAATTCTTTCGCTAGTCACATTTTTCTAAATTTCATCATTAACATTTTCTTCAAAGATTCGGTGAACCCCTTGTTTTTTCTTGTTGTTTCGGTATATTCAGAATTTTTTATGTGCATAGAACAGTTTATATCAGACCTCTAGAATTATTTAGTGTATAAATTATTAGATAGAAATATGAGCAGCATGCGATTCCCGTAAAGTGCCATATAAATTGGATGATTTTTAGTCAAATTTTTTGTTAAAGGTTCGCTAACTTGGCTTGAAATTTTACCAGTATACAGCGACGTATTTTTACTTCGTTGTAGAAGAAAACAGTTATCTGTTACATATTCAGGGTCGTGAACGGAATACTGCAAATCCTTTTTTCGTCCTTTCTCTCGTTTAATCAGCTTCCTTGGCATTTGTTAAAACGATTTTTAGAATTTATCGTTTGTGAAGCTTGTGTTAGTCAAAACGAAGATCGCAACGATATTCATCCACAAGTTCCAGAAGCGAAACCTAACGTGCAGGACCGTAAACTACCACAATTCACAGAGATTCTTCGAAGCAATGATCAAAGCGCTATTTTGGAAAATGAATAATAAACAACAACCTTCCTAGCAGTTTTCTCACAGATGAATAATATTTAGGAGAAAAGAAAATCGACAAGCTTAGGGTCGGTCAATTTTCCAGAAGCTGAAGCTTCGGTCCTTTGAAAAAACTTTAACATTAGTGACAAAACGCAATTTGGAAAATTGTGAGGTTACGTTGATCTTGTACGTGCCCTTAAGCCGAAGCAGATGTACCATGTGAGGCATAAGTGCGAGAGAGATAGCTTAAATTTTCGAACAGACATTTCTCACAGATAAATAATATTTCGGGTGAAATGAAATCGTAAAATTCTGCGTCGGTGAATTTTCCAGAGCTTAATGCTGTTTGTCCGAAAAAAAAAATTAACCATTTATGAGAAAACGCTACGCGAAAATTTGTGAGGTTATGTTGATCTTGTACATGCCCTTAAGCCTCTACCGTATCTCATAATCATATGGTAACCATCACAATTTTCTTTTGCATTTCTCAAGCTGACCGGTTTCCGGCATGCATGAGCCAAAATTTTAGGTGGCTGAATGCCATTGTAATTCCAATCGTACAAGAAAAATTGCCGAAAGTGTAAAAAAAATACTGGTGCATGCGAAATACGAACGTCCTATTTCATATTAATTATAATGTTGCACATTGTGATTAAGTTTTTAATAAAACCTTGTGCGTCATTTTCTCTGCCCGAAAGGTAATGTGTGTGTACGTGTGTGTAAATGCATATCCGTTCCATCGTGCTTCTGACGATAAAAATCTCCTTTGTTCTCGCCCAAAGCGTAAAAGAAGTCTTTTTTTCGTATTTGACAGAGAGCAATGCGGATTTCGAACGGTTCAAGATCGAGTAGTAAAGATTGTGAATAGCTTCGAACTGAAGATGCTCATAGAGATTAGAAGAAAAAACATCGCTTGTACCGCGCAACTATCGTCACGTCGGCACTTCGGCTACAAATGCGTCGGCTGAGGTGAGAAAAAAAATCGAGCCAAAGACGATACATCGTGGTGTGATGCGAAAACTAAGCGGGAATAACGAAGCGAACGCGATAATACGTGAATCGAGCGCGAATCTGGCGAAATCCTCAACGTGTCGTTGGACATTGGCAGAATGGAAAACTAGGAGTCGCCCGATACGACCGAGTCTACCGGCTAGTTTGTACGTTCCGTTTATTCGACTGACGCCGGTGAATGTTAAAAGAATTTCGAAGAGTTGGAGAATCGCGAGAGCAAGGACCGCCATGACACGAATTCGCGCTTCATCGTGTCGGACGCGTTCCACTTCTATTCTCCAAAAATAATAACGGTCGGCGCAAAAAAGAGAGCGAAAGAGAAAAATTACGAGGACGAAAGTAGGTGGGATCGAGGTTGGCAAGTGAGAGCAAACGTTCGGAGGGTGGGTAACTTTCGATTGTTCGTAAAAGCGAAAGACAATTGTCGCGTAGCTAGCAGCGAGATTTGGGATGCCAATAACGTTTGCCCGTTTAGCCGAGAGCACATGGCGCACACCGACACGATTGAGAAAAAAACATGGCCGACCACCGTCGATGCGGCGACTGACAGTTGCGGGAATAAGAACAACAGAACGAACTTCGAAAACACCTCATTTTTTTTCTTCGTTTCATCAAAAACCTCGATGTGCCGGTTTTCTCACCTTGCGTTTCTCCAAATTCCTTATCTTGTGTTCGATCACCTTGATCGCTTGGCGTATCGGATCTTCGGCCTCCGTGGCCTGTTTGGGGTTGGCAGAAGGCATCCTTCACGGGCAACAAACGCGAACTGGAATATGGACAACGGGCGACGAGGCAGGAGGGTGGTTTCGTGACGAAAAAAAAACTCGACGCACGAGCATGCGCCCTTTGGCCGATTTTGTTCAGTGACGTACGGACCGATTTTTGAACCCGGTTTTCTTGCCGAGTCGGCCAGGTATTTCTGGAATATTCGGCGTGACGAGGTATATTGCGAATTCTCCATCGTCGAAATTATTTTATTTCAATGCTGGCCGCCGTACGACGCGCTTTGTAAGATCAAGCTAGAAGCATTTCGAACTCGCTTGTAGCAGAGTACCGTGCGCAGATTATAACGAACAATAATTATAAAGGAAATAATGCGACGCCTGGTGGCTGAGTTGAAAAATAAATTGAATTGGCAAAAGGTTAGTTTAACAACAAATTAAAAATACATCCTGGTATACTGGTCAAATTTCCAGCCAAGTTACCGAACTTTTAACGAAAAATTACGTCTTTAAAATTCTGGCCACATCTAATAATTTATACACTAACTCTAGAGGCCTTTTTAAAACTGCTCTACGCGTATAAAAAATTCAAAAGATACCGAAACGACAATAAAAAAGAAGGGGGGGGCTTAGAATGTTTAAAGAAACAATTAAGAGAAAATGTAAAAATGTCTACATCTACTAAGTTTTTCGCGAAATTCTTTTATTCCAGTTTATCGTTGGGTATGATCATTGATTGTAACTTATTTTTTATTAAGCGCCACTGTAATTTACCCACGATTTAGAAGGGCCCTGCTTATGACCCTAAAAAATACGGCCCTTCGCGAACGGAATACTTCAAGTAGGACGCGTATATTATACAGAATTCGGAATCAAACGCGGTTATAAAAGTGCCGATGAAGTGAAGGGAAGCTTGCGATAGAAAATAAACAAGTTATGGGATCGAAAAGGATCGAATGACCGAGAGTTTTCGTTAAAATTGACAAAAAGTCACTGTCGTCGAAGAGAGGGGTATCCCAATTGAGGACCTCGTTGAGGCGAACTAGATGTACCACGTGACATATCAGCGCGAGATTGATAGCTGAAATTTTCGAACAGATTTTATCGGAGATAAATAATAATTAGGGGAAAAAAATCGTCAAGTCCTGCGTCAGAAAATTCTTCGGTGCCTGATGCTTTGTTTTTCTTTAAAAAACTCAACCATCTATGAGAAAATTCGGTTTGAAAATTTGTGAGGTTATGTTTACCTTGTACATGATCTTGACGCGAAGGCGTTTTTTAACGCCACTCGGTTTTTTATTGATTTGCTCAGTGTAAATTAGGCATATTAACTTCCAACGACACATGAAAACTGTCAAAAGCGTTTTCTTCATCGAAATATCGAAATAAGTTACACAGTCACGGATCTTTGTGTAATTATCATCGGATACTAGACAAATTTCAAGTCGAAAATGGAAAATGCTCGATTGTTCCGATTTTATTGAAAAATTATCGATAAAAACATGAATTATCGGACCAATGGTGTTTTTTATATTTATATACTATATATATTTATATATATATATATATACGTATCTCCTGAACTTTTACTTCGCACTCTCCCGCATGTACTAGAAATACTCTACGGCGGTGCTGAATTTTCTCGCTCTACATAAAATCATGAGAAATCGCAAACAAAAAATAACATCTGTGTCGTAACAATGATAGTTTGTATATATAGCTATGGAAAAAAGATTTTCACGTCTCCGAAACCCGATTGTTCTGGAGGAGGCTTTCTTAAGAGCTGGAAGTTTGCGTCGGTGAAATGCAATGAAAATCAACGTTTCTGAATTCCTCGTTTCTTTTGGAAGATTTTGTCTCCAAAAATGCCGCAAACTATTTTTCCAAAATATTCATTTAGCGATCCATAATATAAATTTGCAAAAAAAGATTTTGTGTAAAAATACAAATGAGGAAATGAAAATATAAAGAACCTTCGTTTCGTTCCATCGATGCAAACTTCAACCTGTGGTTTATTCTCGTTGCATTAACAAATTAACGAAAAACCCTGTTTCCAATTTGGCCCGAAGCTCCTCCGGATGCCAATTCAATCGATCTCAATCCTTCTATGCTTTTCTACACGGCAAAATCCTGCGTGCGGCGGAACAGAATTGAACCGACGCATATTTACATGGCACAGAAAACATCAGCGAACAAAAAGAAAGAAAAGATCGTCTTTAACATCCGCTTGTGGGTTTCCTTTATTCTCTCATGATGTTTCAATTGTCCAAATGCCTGCATTTCTTTCGAGTATCTTTCGGCAGAGAAGCGCGATCTATTTCGCTATACTTCAATCGTTCGACTCGAGTCTAAATATAATTTCGATCCTCGCACCGTATCAATTTCATGAAAGATCCAAATCGCGTAATCATTCGAAATCTTTGTCTCGCGTTCTCGACCCTAAATATATATTCTTTACAATTTACAAATATAATTTCATACATCGTCTTCAAAAAATACATTCGCGCGCTCTCCGTATCACCGAATCATTGTAATCTTCGCCTCGAGACAACCGTCGGTGCGGCGTTTCGTTCCGATAAGCTTTAATTTCCTTCTGCAAAGAAAAAATCTGGAAACAGGTTAAAAACTTAAATAGCTCAGGGCTAGAAAAAAAACAATAATATTAATAATACAATAATAATAATTATGTCAATAGTGATAATAATAATAATCATGATAAAAGTGGCGATAATAATGAAAAGTTGCGCCACTCGCGAAATATATCCTGGGGCCTTTTCCTTCCGATATCTGTACAACTGGTAGCGAGCATCGTTCGTAGTTTTCGTTATATTATCTACCTACTATTGGAAAGTATCTTTAAAAGCTAGTTCAGCATTGACGCAATTCTGTCTTTGTCTCGATTGAAAGGAAAGAAAAAAAAGCAGCAAAGAGAGAAATTAGCATGTTCATCCTTGTGTTGGAAGATTGACGAACAGGAGAGAGAAAGAAAAGGTCTGAATTACACAAGGTATTTTAGTCCTCGACAAAGCTACTCGCTCTCGATGATTTATGTACACATCTCAAAAAAAATTGTTCACGATAACCAATAAATATAAAAACGGATCTAATCGAGCTGAATTTTCGATGACGTCTTTTCGGAGAAGAATCGGGCCATGTTCTCGATTCTAGTCGCTGATAATTTGAAGAAAAAAAAATAAAGTATGAATCTTAGCGTCGAATAATGTTCGATTACACACGTTTCCGTACGTTTAGGATATTTTATACAAATTCTTATGACAGTAATGCGTTCGTTCGCGACACGTAAATTATGCTTGATTTGATAAGTTATACGACCACACGTCTCGTAAACCAGGAAAGTAAAAAAACCGGGGTCTCGCAATCAACTTGCAATTGTTCTTCGGGAGAAACGAACGTTCGTCCTCTTCCGTTTCGGATCGCGTTAAAGACACTATAATCTTCGTACATTTTTTTTGTTCTCGCAATAGTCCTTACCGTGAATGGCAAAAAAGTGAGGTCACTCCCTGTCCAAGCGACTGGAAAAAGTCATTAGCGTGATGTACGTTACACATCCGCGAGTCTTTACGATTCTGGGGTCGTTTCGGTCTCGTCACTCCCAATGTTCACTGATACCGTCGGCCACTGCGTTAATCTATTTTTTAATTTTGTTTTTTTTTTCGTCATGATCACGTGGCGACTCCTAGTACGAAGAGTTCTCGTTCGCGATCAAACTTTATCACAAGATCGTTCGGAATCCCCGTCGACGATCTGTACACGTTTCTCCAATCGCTGGTAGCTCGCAGCGTTCGAGAGAACCCATCAAGGGAGCCCCCCCCCCCCCCTTGCGAATCACGTTTCGGAAGTTCATTGTCAATAATAGTTCGTTAGCTTCAGTGTTTCGTTTTTTTTTTCGTATTTCCTGTCCGTTGCACTCATGTCGGGTCATATTCTTGAGCTGCTTGTGCAAATCTTTCGTAGGAGGAAGGTGCCCTAGGGGATAAGGGAAATCTCGTCGATACTTCACAACTAAGATTGCGTGATCGACATTTCGTTCGATCCAAGTATGGTTCCGGCTCCCGACTGGCTTACATCGGTAGCTGTCGTAATAGGCACGTTGGGATCAATGGTCGTTTGTTGTACGTCATTCGTTATCGGCGTATCGACCGAAGCCTGCGTTGAACTCGTTGGATCTGTTTTTTTCGGGGCGTTCGACGAGGAAAATGTGTTGAGCTTTGTTTTCGTTTGTTGCTCTATGCTGTCGATCTCCGCCCAGATGCCGCGAACTTCTTTGAACAGCTGCAAATAAGCAAAGCGCGCCGATGTTAAGTTTGTTAAAATTAAGCGTTTAGCCGGTGGATCCCCAATTACGGGAATGCCTACCTGATTCAGCCAGGCCTCGTCGGCAAGCAACTCGTTGAGTATTATCGTCGTATCTTTGTGAGGATCGGCGAGTCTCTTATCGGCAACTCGCCTCGCGCATTCCACGAACATCAAGTACTTCTGATGCGCCACCTTGTTGTACAGCATTACCTTGGCCTGGCAAACTCTGCATAATACAAAGTCCTGGGAGAACGCGAGAACGTAAACAATCATTTTGTCAAATTTGTTTTACTTAGTTTGCTGGAGAAAGCTGGGGAGGGACTCGTGAAATACGGCGTTTTGCCGTATTATGCGTAACAATCGTAGTAAGTTCTCTTTTCACCTTTTCCTGGGACACTCTGGGATCCGGTGGCGCGCCTTCGAGGGTCGTCGCGTTGTATGGTTGTCCGTAGAGTAAAATTCTAGCGTGAACTTTATTTTGTTGACAACCGGCGCACTCTTTGCCCTTACTTTCCGACGCCAGAAGATCCTTCAAAACATTGAGACACGGCCACGTTGACAGAGCCGTAATAGTGGGCTGCTGCCATTTCGTCGTCGATAGCAAACGTCGTTTTCTCTCCTCGGTTATTTCGTCCACCGTCTTCACATTGGATAGGAAATAGTCATCTGAAAAAAAAACCCCGATCGCGTGTAAAAACTGACAATTTTCTCGATCAACCGAACAGAAATCAATCAACATTCAAATGCATAGGTAATTGTGTTGTACGCCGGTTTCACCCACCTTGCTCCTGGAATATTTCCGTAAGGAAATTTGAATCCAGCGCCTGAGATATCAGAGTTTGTATGTACACTTCAAAGTTGTCTTGATACTTTTCCGTTTCCTTCATTGACCTGTCGATGCACTCGCTAAAGACAAGAATTCCATAGTTAAAACTTCGTTCGGCAGTTTGTTGCGGAGTTGTAAGAACGAAAACAATTACCTGTCGTCGATGATCATTTCGTCGCGCAAGAATTCCACCACAGTCTCCAATTTTCCTTGCTGCCAAAATTTCACGGGTACTTGTTGATATATGTGCCGATTCTGGGGTGCCCAGCCCGAATACTGTACCGGACAAGCATCAACGTTTGAGAATATTTGTCATGATGCATTTATCACGCTATGTCGAAAGCGTTTTTTTGCCAGTAGAGATTTTACTGTCCCAACTTACGGTAGATATGTTTCTGTACAATGTTTTTCCACTGGACTGAAAAGGCTCGTACTTTTGCAACAAGGTCTTTCCATCGATTCGCCACAAGGGTGGGAATTCCTCCTCCAGATCCGCTTTTATCACCACGAACTCTCCGGACTAAAAAAAAAGGGTAGACACTTTGTAATGTACAGATTTGTCGAAAAAAACACGTGTAATTGGTGAAATAGAAACAATCGTGTTATGCCGCATTACCCGATCTTCGGAATCCTCGACAGAACGCTGCTTGCGTCAATAATAATTTAAAAAAAAGATTTAATTTCTGATTTTTCGATCTTTATACAAGGATTTCATAAGAATCTGGGAATTCGCGCATTGCGGCTAAAACCGTACCTTGAAGGGCGAAATATCGATGTCTTCGTCGCTGACTGCAGCCAATAGCTTTTCATCGATCTTGCAAGACATTTTGCTGCTCGAGGAACCGTCATTTTTCTTTCTACCGCGACTCTTGAGGACAACGACATCGCCGGAAGAGTAGCCCTCCTCGTCGAGCAAGCGTTTCGACTTTTTCGATATCACCGGACGCCCACGTTTCTTTTTCTTCTCTTCCTCCTCACCGATCAGTGTGGCTGCTGGAGTCCAGGCCGGATCGGAATCGGAGTCAACTTGTTCCTCCTCGTCCGATATTTCCAAAACCGCTTTCGACGTCTTCTCCTTCGCTTTTCTCTTCGATGTTTCTCGTCTAGGTGGTAACTCTACGACTTCTGGAGTAAAAAGAATGCGACCGCAAATAAAACAAGTTCCCTTATTGCCAAATCGTGTACGGTTCGCTCAAATTTACGTCAGACTCGATGGTTAATTACCTTCCTCGTGTTTCTTGACCTTCCCACCAGTAGACTCGGCGGCATGGGCGCCTTTTCTCTTTCTATCAGAGACACCACCAGATTTCGGTGGCCTTCCTTTCTTCGGTTTAACGGCCTCGACCTTCGGGCTCTCGGCGACCGTCGTATTCGCGGGCGTCGAGGTTTTCTTCGTTTCGGGTTTCTTCGTGTGGAACGGAAAATCGTCGTCGCTGGTGAAGCCATCGTCGCTCGAGTCGAATGTTTTTCTCTCCTTCGGCAACGGAAAGTATCTCGGATCGTCGGCGTAATCGATAGCGGGAGGTTCCTTGGTGGTGCTCGTCGTTGTTTTGTCAGATCCGTAGGCTTTCGGCGCTTCGCCATTGGTCGTTGGTTCGTTTGGCTTTTTCGCTGGTACCGAAGGTACGTACGGCTTCGTTTTGTTCCACGTTGCTTTTCTGCCGGTTCGTTGAACCAACGGTGGCGAGGGTTCTCTGTCACCCTGCAAAAACTTGAGATAACTCGTCATGAAGCCCGTGTTAGGGTCTTTGCTCGTTATCTTGGTGTCGCGATTTCCGCCGCCTGCCGTACTCTGTTCGTGCTGCAAAAATCCGAGCTCTTCCTCGATATTCGGAACAATGACTTTGGGCTGATCGTCCCGTACTTCCTGATAACAGGCGGCGCCGCCAACACCACCGCCTCCGCCACCGCTGTTGCCGCTCTGAGCCGGTGGGTTGGAGGTTTCGTTGAAGGGCACGGGCGTTATCTCGACCGTGCCGGAGGATTGATACTCGTGGGGAGGATGATGAGGATGGTGTCCCGGGGGTATATGGAAAGCGGGAAAGTAGGGAATCGGCGGTGGTGCGTGATGATGGGGTACCATCAAGGATTGATGCTGATGAGCCGGATTGCCCACGAAATTTCCGGTATGATGGAGACTCGTTTGGGCGCTGAACGAGGCCGGCGAACCGGGAAACATTTTCGCCTGTGGAGGAGCGAGATTCCATCTCTCAAAGTCGAAATAGCCATTTTGGGTCTGCTGATTGGAATTGTGATGAGCCGGTGGTGGTATTCTACTGAGATATTCCGTCATAGCTGCCGCACCGGCAAGATCGTTGAGGGTCGAAGTCGCGTGGCCCGTTTTCTCGAAGCTTCGTCTCTTCTTGTTCGGCGTGTCGCTCTTGCGTTGTCTCTCGTCTGCCTGTTTCTGTTGCTCGCTCGGTAGACCGCTCGTCGTCGTAGGCGCCGACGGGCTCGCTCCCGAAGCACCGGGTGTCGCCTGTTGTTGAATCTGACACGCCCCTTGCTGCAAATTCTGCAAGTTTTTCACGATACTCATCGGATCACCCCGGCAACTGCTCAAATCTTGGAGAGTCACCTGACTCGAGTCGAAGTAAGCTTGTTGCCTCTCCGATATGTTGAGAACTCTCTGAGCCTGTTGCTGAGCCGGTAGACTCTGCGGATTCATGTCCGACGCGGCGTTTGCCGCGTATGCAGCAACGGAAAACTTTCTACTCGCTGCCTGACGATTCTCACTTTCCCAGCACACTTGTTGTTGCTTCTGGCCGAATTCCTGCTGTCTCTCGTAATTTCTATTCTCACCGGTGTTGTAGGTTGCCTTTGAATTCTCCGGATTGCCAAGGACTCTCGTGATAACCGACGAATAAGCCACTTGTCCCTGCGACGCGGGTCTCGGGACTGTCACGTCCAGTGGAGATGGTGGCGTCACTTGTTGCTGTTGTTGCTGCTGTTGTTGTTGTTGTTGCTGTTGTTGGACAACCGCGGACTTGTAAGTTGCGCCGCTCGTACAATGATTGTTACCGTTGTTCTCGTTGTGCTGTTGCAGCGGCGAGGGCGATGACATCGTCGGTAGTGGACTGTTGTACATCGGATAAGCCGGACTTGGCACATGACCGAGCGGGCTCGCTTGAGAGTGCGCCTGCAGCGGACTCGGTCGCCGTGGCACCACGACCCCGCAATCGGGCCCATTTTGCGTCGAGGTATTCGACGAGTAAGCCGAATCCGTCGAATTCGTTGATTTCGATCTTCCCGGATGATGATACTCCGAGTCGCTCTGTGATCCTGTAGAATAGTGCCTGTACGGCGTTGATTGCTGCTGATTCAAAACGTGAAATTGTTGTTGTTGCTGTTGCTGCTGCTGTTGTTGCTGTTGGGACTGCAGATTGCTGTTGGAGGCGGTTCTCTGGCTATTGGGAATTTTTCCATTTCCATTGTTGCTACAACTATTGCCCCCGTTACCCGGATAATTGATACTTCGAGAATCCATTATCGAGAAGCTTATCGGTGAAGACTGACTATTCTCGTGTACCGTGTCGTTTCTTCTCACCTCCCCGTGACTCACGATCTCCGGATATATCTTTGTCTGCGCTTTCGTCTGTACGACTTGAGCGTTCGAGGCGGACTTTCCCGAGGACGAGGTGAAATTACGAGTGACCGTATTCTTCTCTTGGACCTGAGAGACGGACGAGCGTACCGATGTATTGAGAAATATGGTAGTCGCGGCACTCGCCCTCGAGGCTATCGGTGGCTGAGGAATACGATAATCCTTGCTAGCATTATTGCTAGCCGACGATACGATACAGGTTTGCTGCTGATGCTGCAGTGTGCCTTGGACAGTCTTCGAGTTGGACGATTGATTCTCGTTCACGGGATTGTAAGTATTGAGCCCGTCTGTAGCGAAGGACGCGGGTACCTGTTGAAAAAACGTTTGACCAGCGCTCGCCGCGGGTGAAGTCGAGACCGCGCTTTTCGAGACAACAGTCGGCGAAGTCGTTCTCGGAACGTTCGAAGTCTTTTTCCCGCCGTCGGGATAATTCGTTGATTTGAAGTCCGACGAATTGACCCCCGCGGGGGAGGACAACTGTTGAGAGTTGAGATTGCTTATAGACTGACCGGACGTCGGGAAGTGAGGATTGAAATTGGCCTCGTATGATCCGCCGCTCGCTTTTGTCGACGGTGGTCCGGGTGAAGAGGGCACGACACTCTCGTGGGGCAGTATTCCAAAAGGACTAGGAAGCTGAGAATTGCTCGGATGTGCCCAGGCAAGAGTCGCCGCTGTTGGGGAAGATGACTGGGATTGATGCTCGAAAAACGGTGCTTGCTGCTGATGAGACGTGTTATAATTTTCACGAAGTGGTGGCTCCGGTTCCGGAGTCCCTTGCTTCCCCGTAGAAACTGATTGTTGCTGCTGCTGCTGCTGCTGCTGCTGCTGCTGTTGTTGTTGCTGTTGTTGTTGCTGCTGCTGCTGCTGTTGCTGGACCTGCGCCAATGCCTGACGATGCTGCGTGACATAGTGCGCCTGCTTCGAATTCGGATGATGAAACAACGGCGAAAAGACGTCGTAGCCGACCGGCGGCGGCGACAGAAAGCCGCCCGGGTTGAACGGCGACGGTTGGCCAGCCAACGAAGCTGTCGTGTGAGCAGCCTGTAGCAACAATTGCGAGGTCGTCGTTGATGGAACTGCCTGACTGGCCGCTGCCGTCAAGTGATGCGTCACAAATTCACCGCTCGGCGATGATCCCGATGCTTGAAAGCTACCAGACGCGGTTCCCGCGGCCAAACGGTTGTACGACGTATACCTTGGACAAATTTATCACCAATCCTCGTTACCTCCATTACAGTTCACTGGCCATTTTTTCATCTCAACATTGCCGCGGAATTTTGTCCATGGACAAAACCAGCGAAATCAGTTTTTCTAGTTGTAATAACATATGTTGGACGCCGATACAGGATTGGCTACCTTTTGATTGGCATTTTATTATGGATTTGACTTCAAGGGTTGACTCAAAGTGGAAGATGCTTCGTTCGATTAACGTTCTTCTAATTGTACTTTAGCATAGAGATATTCAGCCCTTGCATATTGGTTCTTTCTTTACATCTGTTATGCTGGAAATTATTGAACGATCGTACTTGAGCCATGTAATGTACAGCAATGAAAAATCCACTATGAAAGTATTGAAAAAAAAATTGAATTAAAGGGTGACGCGCTTTTCTTTGATGCATGATTTTTCCCCTCAAAAACGCTTTAGCACATTTATAAGTTTGAACAATCAAAGGCTGTCACTCAAGGTATTCCTTCCATGAATCCAAACATTTAACAATTTACTCATTTTCGTTTACAACTAAGTAAAAATACATCCCAGTATACAAGTAAAATTTCAAGCCAAGTAACTGAGCTTTGAACAAAAAATTACAACTGTAAAAATTGTCTAATTTATACACCACGGTACGAAGATAACACGCCAGCCACATTTTTATCTAATAATTTATACACTAAATAGCTCATAGATGTTGGGTATAAAATGCTCTACACGTGTAAAACATTGTGAAGGTTCCATAACTACGATAAAAACAGGGGGCATCAATGGTTCAAAGAAAATATTGATGATAAAACTTGGAACAGCGTCACTAGCAACAAAAAAATTCCCTCGTCGCAACTTTCCAGAGAAAATGTCTAAATCTGCAAAATTTGTTCGAAATTTTTTATTCCATTTTATTGTTGGATATAACAATTGATTGTAATTAATTTGTTATTAAGCGTCACCGTAATTTACAGATGATTCAGAACCGCCCTGCTTATGCCCCAACAAAATACAGCCTTGCAAGACAGGAATACCTTAAGTTCCTTGTAAGATCCATGTATTACATTACTTTTCAAATAAATAAATATTCGGGCTTACCATGGGCCAACAGGATCCATCACCCACACTTGGCACCAGGGTGCCTAGCCTGCCCTCAGCAGGCTCTCGCTCACCAAAAATGTGCGATTAAACGCCGGATCGTACATAACATAATCCTTGAGATGACTATCCCCGTAAATTCTTGTGAACATGTAGAAAAGTATTTCTACCGATAGACTCGTTCCTGTGTAACTCGGGTGGGAGGGATTCCCTCGCGAAAAGATTTATCCGACGAGACGCGACACTCCATCTTACTCTGCAACATAAAGATTAGATAATTCTTGTAATCGCCGCTTGTCAATATTGCATTTATTTTGCCTCCGCTCGTCGGCACTCGCGAATGGTGGCGAACAACGAGAACTTACCTCGTCGAGTATCGACGGAGTATTCCATTATGATATTTTCATTAAAAATCCTCAAACTCGCGAACGTCAGTCTTCGCACAAAAGTTCTCGAAAAAAAGAAGGAAAAACAAGATTTTGTCGAACACACGCATACAAAGCCGCGAGTACAGAGGCGCACTGTTCACCGTACGAAACGTTCGCTACCGCGATAATCCTCGATATGTGAGGAAAAGGGGGGCCCGGATCCACTGTCCAGGAACCCGTCGAGGCGTCACCACGGGAACTTGACACAAACGTCCGAACTTTTTCGCATCGCGAAACCTTCTCGACAAAGAGGCGCACGGCAAAAAACGCGGTAATCGCGTCACGTCCCCGCACCAGCCCGTGAACCTGCCAAAGCCTGAGAGGAAACTCCGCAAGTTTTCGCGATTCTTCGGGGATATTTTTTTCGCCGGATAACTCGGAGCAAAAGATAGAGCGAGAGAGTGAGAGAGACAGAGAGGCAGATAGAGAACAAAAATATGGCTACATTCGTTGATAGACGAGCACGAGATGGAACGACGGAGTCACGCGACGACTACGACGAAAATATCTTGTACGACTTTAACGAAGAACATCGCATGATGAATTTCAACACCCCGTGATTACAATTAATTCGCGAGCGTATCGTTTATTCGTTCGTAAAAACGTATCGAGGGACATTTAACGCGGACGTTAGCGAGTAGCAACATTGTGCACACCGCAGTGCCCCATTACAGGCTGCCATTTTGATCGGAGTCAACAATAGAGCGCGCCATCTATCGATTGCGGGTGGCCGCCCGTGTGAGCGCGATACGCGCGGGCGGGGTGGGGCAGGGAGCAGGCGGGATTTTTCAAACAATGAAAGGGGGAAAGCGTTTTCAGGTTCGTAACTACTACTCTCCCTCGGTCGGCCACCCCCCACCGCGAGTCCCGCGTTCCACCCACATGTCAACTGAGCCAGGGCCGTGCGCGATTCGCGATAAAAATCTCAAATTCACCATTCCGTCATCATTCTAGGAGGGAGTTATTCCTTTCCGTTTCCCATATCGATTGATCGACGAAAATTTCACGAGACATGCTCGCACATGTCGAGAAGTAGTTCCAATGTATCCGATTGAAAGAAACATTCAGCGTTAAAGTTTTTTTTGTCCATTCGGCTACCTGTTGATTGTTCGTGAAAAAATGAAATTGCACGTCGATTTTTTTGGCCGTGTAAGCGGTAAAGGATAGGAATTTTTCAACCGGCTTCGCGACACCCGCAGCGGGTTCTTTTTTATAATTACACCGTCCCCCCTTCCACCCGCCGAAAACTTAACGTTTATTCCGAGCATATTTTGGGTCGCCATTTCTCACACGACACGCCTGGATCCATTGACCTAAAGTATATGGACTAGGCGTTCAAAAATCTGATCGGCCGCAAGAGAGAGAGAGATAGCCTTTGAGGGCTTGGCCAGCTCTGTTTCTTTTCAAACAGTAGCGTGTACGAGTTTTTGGGCCGCCCACGGTGAAAAATCGCAAAATCTGTACTTACCGAGCGAGGCAAATTTTTCATCTGATCGAGTTTTTTACACCCGAAACACGTGTACACTGTGCTTATATTGCTTTGCGAAGTATTACTATATCTATTGCAGTCTATATCTATACTATATCTATTGTAGTCTATATGTATCTATACCTTATCAATATATTGTAGACTATATCTATCTATTGTAGCCTATATCTATCCAATGTAGACTATATCTATACTCCATGTAGTGTAGACACGCAACGGGTCCACTGTCTGACGATACGCTCCTGGCGTGCTGCGAGGGAATAAAAGTAGCCCGTGGCAGGATGAGAGAGAAATTGACCGCCACGGCGTTTCGTCTTTGTCCAATTCTACGCACACTTTTCGTTCCGTGGAGGGATTGCGTAGTCTATACTTTATGTCGATGCTGGATCTGCGATATCCCCTCCAGTCGCAACAAAATATATATACATCGCTCATATCGCGGGTTCCGTGCCTCTTTTTTTTATTCCTCGATGTATACGCAAGAACGGTTGAAAGATCCTCGGGTGTCCCGGGGTGAAGAGGGTGACCGGAGTATACCTGCTCGAAGAATCTCAATTCCGTAACATATTCGAGCGTGAAAGACTTTGCAGATTAGCCAGAAGCGAGAGATAGCCCTCTTCGCAATGTAGATTCCGAAGCGAACGATTCTCTCTGCTTTCTCACCTCAGGGCCAGAGAATTCGTCATAAAAGGCTCCATGATCTTGAATGGAAGATTGATAATAAACCTTCACCAACGCGGACTTCGAGGCGAACATCAGGATTGGTGGGAGTTTTTGCGTTGAAAATATTAACATTTCGAATTACGCTCGTCCGGGAAAGCAGATTATTACTGTGGACGCTGAAACGGGTGGACGAATAAAATTTAAATGAATCATCGATGAGCAGTTTCTGTGACAAACTTCATTGAAAGAGTGTACTTGTATCTGGTACTCCGATCAATAACACGAAGCGTGAAAACATTGTAATTTCTTTTTTTTTCACGACGCAGGCCTTTCCGAGCGTGCTCACTCTTCAAAGGAGAATGTTAACAAATATAATTTCGTACTTCGAATGAATGTACTTTTGGAGCTTGTCAAACTGGCCCCGTCGCTTCTCACCGCTCGACTTCATGGCAACACGAAATTGGATGCTAAATTCTGTTTCCTATTTTTGCGGATAGACCGCCATCATCGAGAGCTTTCGATTCTTTCCCTGTCAATTTTGTGCATCGTTGGAAGCACACAAGCTTCATTATTACTGGAACTCTTTTAACTACGTGGATTTTCAGTGAACAGTCTCACGATTTCAGTGACGATGTAAGAATATATTTATAACAATGGCAATAATCATTCGTCGTAACGATTGATAATAATCAATGGTAATCAATGATACAACATGATATTACGGATAATGCGGTTTGCCGATCGATTCGATGCCGTTCAATCGCTTCGACGATCTCTCGCGCGATGCGATATTTTTACTCCACTTGTTGGCATTATCCACGAGATTTCGCGTCGTTAACGTCAAACTTTTTTCTCACGTTGAATTGTGAAGTGGAGAATCTTTACGGCGGATCGAGAGGACTGCGTCGAATAATAAAATCAGCACCGGTCGCCGTTATACGTAATCACAAAGTTGCATCATCGTCTGTCATTATTACGATGAATTATTATTGCGATTTACGTATAAATATATTATTGATAATGAACAGTGTTCTTGACAATGAAAAAAAGGACGTAACTTTGTTATTACGGATAATGCGGCACTTTTCGTCTTCGTCATCTTTCTCGTTATTATTATTCACGAGTTTGATTTGTGAATGGCAAATTTAAAAATAGGAATATAACGTTAAGACACTTAGTTGAGTAGATCGCGATTCACTCGATTTACGTATATCGATTTGCGATTGCGCGTTACTTTTTCTCCTTTTTTTCGCAAACGATCCGTATTTTTTTAGGGAGCTCTTACCGCCCCCTTTCTCCCGATTTGCCATCCTTAAACTTGACTCGACTTATCGACTCGCGTGGCACTTGAGCGTTTCTTTCGTCAACACAGTGAAGCTTCACTACCCCGAACGAATACCTTTGACTCTCGAGAAACGCAGTAATAATAAATAAACGAAGCGCGAATAGTCTTCGTCGTGTCATTGCGAGAAAAAAAAATGCGCTCGATCGAGAAAACTCGTTCACAAGAGCGATGAGAGAAAAAATTAAATGAATAAATAAATGATCGACGCCGCGCTCCCTTTTCAACACGACCGCAAAATTAAAAGGATTTTTCGTCGTCACTTTGGTTTTGGCGGGCGGGGGGTTTGGCTGGCGGGGGGTTTGGGGGGGCGGGGGGATTCTTCACGAACATTTGCGTTTACGGTAACGTTTTTACAAAGACAAAAAAAGTGCAATACATGGTAGGGTTTGTTGATATTGCTCTGATATACGCTTAATATGCTCTTCCATTGACTTTTTACATTACGTAGCTCCGACTAGTCCGTCAACGTCGAGCCTCGGCTACCTCATCTGCAACTTTCGCTGTTGCCAGACAGCGAACTTTCTGTGCGCCGTATTCAACAATTGATTCAGATGACTCGTCAGGTGTTGCGATACCGCGGAGAACTCTCTCTGTACGCGATCCTGCGAGGACGATAATCGCGATTTGTTATTGGCACGAATACACGAAAGAGTACGGAAATGCTGCAAATGTAGACAAAAAATAGTCGCACGTACTTCGAAAGGTTTAAGCCTGGCTGAATGAAACCTCTGCAAAGCCTCGTGCATTCTCACAGCTTTTTCCTCGAGTTGGGGTGTCGTTGGTGGAAAACTTCGCCAAAAGTGACTGAGGAGCTCGCACGTGCACACGTAAACGTTGCGCAGCTCCTTCTCCAAGTCTTTTGGTATTAATTCTGTAAAAAGATCCAACGGTACGACGAAATAAGAAATGTATGAAGTGGACGGTGCCGGGGCTTCCACTTCCAAGCACCATTCGAATATTGGGGGAGAAATCTTTACCACTGGAGTTTGACGAGGTCCTAAAAAGAATCTCTGAAATAATATACGGCGCTTGATAACCACTCGATCGTTTTTAGTCCCCGCGAATTCTTTGAGAAAAATGTTTCGATAAATTTGTAAAATTTATCGAGGTGGACTATGACCTCCCAAAAGTCGGTCGCAATTTTAGGAGTTAAGGTATTCCTTTGACAAACTCAAATCTTTAATAATCAAATCATTTTCGTCTACAGCGAAGTAAAAATAGATCCTAGTATACTGGTAAAATTTCAAGCCAAGTTACCGAACTTTTAACAAAAAATCACGACTCTATAAATCGTCCTATTTATCCGGCACTTTATGGAGATGACACGATGGCCACACTAATTTAAACATTAAGGGGCTAAACCAGTGTGACACTTTTAAAAAATCGATTTTTTTGTTGCCTTTTTCAACAGTTTATATTTTCAAGAATATCCTGTAAAAATGTCAAGGACGTATCTCTAATACTCCCCGAATGGCAGCCTTCTAAAGAGCAACTGCTCGTAGGCATAGCATCGATAGTTAAATCTTCAAAGGCGTTTTTCTCGAAATGAGATTTTTCAAATTTGCTGACATTGTAACTCAAAAAACAATTATCCGATTGACTTGAAATTTGAATCGAGCACTCTTGAATATATTTACTCTACAATGACGTAGGATATTTTTGATTGGATGAAAATAGTCGATTTGGCATTGGAAAAAACGACCATTTTATAGGCACGAAAACAGACTTTTTTTTCATAAGATCGCCATTTTCTTAGATTTTGATATTTTTCGAAAATCCTACGTCATTGTTCATGAAATATCTTCCAGTTCAATGACAATTTTTTCCTTTTTCGGTTTCAGCTACTCAACCGGGCGGAATCATGTCAGCAGTGGAGGAACTTTGTTTGGCGCCTCCGAAGGCAGAGCATAAGTCGCTTGGAACTCAATATTTTTCTATGAAAAAATTATGTAATATAGGTCAAATATAGCCAAATATATTCTGAATTTTCCGAAACATTTAATTGAGTACTTTTCTTCCAAAAAATTCCCGACAATCACCCAAATGTTCAGCGTTCACACTGGTATAGCCCCTTAAGTAACTCTAGATGCCTGGTATAAACTGCTCACTGCGTTAAAAAAATTCTAAAGATTCCGTAACGAGAATAAGAACGGGGAGTCATCGAATGTTTAAAGAAAATATTCATGATAAAAGTTGGAAAAATGTAACGAGCAGAAGTTTGGTAGCCGCGACTTTTCAGAGAAAATGTAAAAATGGTTGAATCTACTAAATTTGCGCGAAATTTTTTACTCCAGTCTATCGTTGGGTATAATAATAGTCACTCATTTTTTTTATTAACCACCACTGTAATTTACCGATGATTCAGAAGGGCCCTGCTTATGTCCCCAAAAATACGACCCTCTGCGAAAGGAATACCGTAAATGGAACGAAAAGACTTCTACCATTGAATTGAGTTTTTGGTGTATCGAAAGGGCTCATATCAACAAAAGTATCTGGAAAATTAAAAAAATATCCACGATTGAAAGGTATTTTGGATTTCATGAAATCAAGATATGAAAAAAAAACCCACGAAATTATGCACGAAATATTAAAAATATAATAAACGTGAATTTAAAAATTACAAATCGTGAAAAACGTTCATTTTTATTTCATCCGTCGAATAAAAATTAAAGGTTTCGTCAGCCAATAAGACAATTTCTCAAAACGCATACACATTTTCTTAGAAATTCATTAATAATTAGCATGCGTGATGAAAAAGCCAAAAATTAAGGGACCATTACAGTGTAAATATCTTTTTTTGATTGTTTTTTTCATTTGCATTATCCAAAAATATGGACTTTCATAAACATGCCGTTAAATTTTGATCGCGAAATTGGAATTATTCCGGTCGCTACAGCCTTTCTTAGAAAAAGGGATTCGACCAGCTGCGCGAGTACTGGCGCGGACTTTGCGCCTTTTCTCGAAACGTCGCTTTTCAAAACGGCAAAGATTTTAAACGAAGAGTTTTCAAGCTATCCATCTCAAATTTTGCCACAGGATTCTTCACATTTCTTAACGTCATACGGAAGCGTTTCTTTTATTTAACAATTTCACATTTTTTTAACGATAAACTGTCGAAAAAAGGGATGAATTTGACACTTAATTTTGAAATGGCTACCGTTTTGTTAATTTTCATCGAAAAGAAATCCTCCGTAACCTTTTTCATACTGATTAATAATCTGTTTGGTTTTTTTTCTTTCATACCATTTTTGGAGAACTAGGACTTGCCACCGTCAGACGCTATTTTTTTAAGCATCATTTGTCAGTGGCCAAAAAATTATATAAAAAATAGAACTAAAACATTAAAAAATATTTTAATGTACAACATGTCATTTGAATAAACGAAAAAAAATCATGAAGTTCAGCAATTTTCAAGCCAGTCACACTGGCATGATCCCTCAAACAAATTGCATAAATACTAAAATGAACTCCACTGATATCCGCCGTCTTTCCGGATTCCACTGTAGTGTACCCCCCTCAAGTAGAAGAAACTCACGGCCGACATTGTCCTCGCGAAATCCTTTCATAAGAGCACCACCGGGTGTCAATTCCCCAAGTGCGGAGACCGCAGCCGACGAGCTGACCAACGAACTGGACGGTTGCCTGGGTATGTTGTTGCCATTTATCCAACTCGTCGCTTCGCGTTTCAAATTTATAAGCGTACTTTGCATATCCTCCGTGGTCGATTCGGCGGCCGCTGTACCGGCCACGGGACCATGCAGATACCTATCCACGTGGGTCAAATTAAGCGGCGCACTGGTGCTCTTTTTCGCCTCGGTGCTTCCGTCGAGGTCATCGTAAACCAACTTCTCTTGTATCCTAAGCTGCAAACGACGCAAGATTATGAAGGTACAGTCTAATTAGTTCGGGGTGAAGAAGCGTCGAAAGCGCTCCGAAAATCCGCGTCCCAAACGCGGCCATAATATCGAAAAACAAAATAATACTTTTTTAGTCTTTGGTTGATCGTCCGTTCGAGTGACGATCGGTGAATTTTGGCTGGCGCTCGATGCCGAACCGTTGAGCTGCGGCTGCTGTGGCGTTTTGGACTCTTGATTTTTGGCAGTACTCGCTTTTAGCACCATGATGCTGTGTTGATTGAAACGCTTTATCATACTCTGATGTATGTTGTGGTCCGACTTTTTGTCCGTGTTACCGGGTTCGGTGCCGAAGCAATCGTCGATTGTTTTGTCCTCGAACGACGTTATGTCGACGAGAGGATCGTTTATACCAGTCTGTATGTCCTTTTTGAGCTCCTGATCGTCAATCTTGGCACACTCGGTGAATAGATCTTTGGTCCCGGCATTGATGCGGTCGCGATGAAAATAATGTGACTGAAAGAACTTGGTCCAGAAGTCGGATTCCGACATTTTGTGAGGCACGTTCTCCTGGTGTTTTCTCTTCACCGCCGGATAAGTCTTGAATATACACTCCATTATGTCCGGTGTGAGATTGTATTTGAGACCGTTGCAGCCGTCGGTCTGAGGCTTTATGTCAGCCTGACAAATCCCCGCGATTGAAAAATATTAGAACGTGACACATTTGTTTTTCGTGCGGGACTATCAGCTACGTAAATTTACGACGAACGTCAAATACTCACGAGGAAGGCACTATTCACGCCGATCTCTTGACGTTGAGAATTCTTCGCTTGGGTGTAAGCAGCTGCGTGTTGGCTCCAAAATTCCTCGGACGTTATAACTTGCGTTATCACGAGATCGCGATAAAGTTGCAGGAGCGTAGGATTTTCCAGTAACAATCTAAAATTCGAAAAAACCTTCCGTTTGGCAACCGTGGTTCAAAGTAGCTCCAATTGTTCTACCCTCATTGTAGACGCAGAGGGACACGTTTCGTTCCAACTACGGGTGCGTTCGACTTGGGCGCTGACACGCTTTTAGCATTTGTGAACATCGCTCATGTCGTTCGGCTTGGCGCGCTGTGCGCGCTTTAGAAGCATTTATGACGTCATTATCGCTGCCATATTGTGCTCACAAACGCTTCTTCCGGCGAGGTAGGGCGGCAAAAGCGTAAACGTTAAAAGCGCGCTTATTCTCGAAACGAACGCTACGTGAGCACAACGTAATGGTTGTCCAGAAGTTGTCTAAATCAGTACCAAATGTCCGCTCGGAATTTACCTACAAGTTATCATGTGTCGAGGACATGACAGTTTTTTTTTTGGATGGTCAACTCGAAAGTAACCTCCGGGCGGACATTTGGTACATTTTTAGTCGACTTTTGGACGACTTTTTGAAAATTGCTGCTCGGGTTACCAGTTCTTTGTGAATTTCTAAAAATGGCAGCGACGGCCTTACACGAACTGTTTTCAGTTCATTTGGAGGACCCTATTTCTAATACAATAACCTCTTCAAAATAATTCTAGATCCGAGTTAGAGGAATGGTGGTTAGAGCTTGCAACGTTGAAGCGCAACGATTTTTTTTTAAATACACTTTTGCTGTTACCAAAATATTTTTTTGCAAATTCGAGTTGTAGGACTTGGAAAAAATCCTAAAAAAACCGTTTGAGTAACTCTCGTGGTGTAAAGCTGCCAAAATATTCGAATTATCCAATAATGTAACCTTCAACCCCACTTTAGGGGATTTCTTTTAAGGCCTAAGGCCACAGGTTATAAAATCGTGTGCGAATTCAACAATTTTTTTTCGTACGAAAAAGTGATTCACTCATAAAATTAATTACGCATCTATTTAGTATGAATATCAAGCTGTTAACATTTTTTTTTCGATGTACAAAATGGCCGACTACTCGAAATTTCTCGAAACAGCTTTCTTCCAATTGGCGTGACAAATAACTTCAACAATTTTCACTCGATTTACTTTAAATTAAAAAGTTACGTTCCTAATTGCATTTCGCAGAGAAGTACGTACGGAATTTTTGATTAATCGAAAACTTTTCATTTTATGAGCAGTTATAACGAAATTTTCCACTGAAAATTCATTTTTTAAGTTCAAATACCTACAACTTTTGAATAAAACAATATCTTTCAAATTCCGTACGTACTTCTCTAGGTATTCTAATGTACATTGACGAGAATTTTTGTTTTTTGTTCTTGGTAAAAAATTGTGGATGCTAAATGTCACGCCGCGGAGCGCGTAAAAAAAGAAAATTCTAGTAGTCGGCCGTTTTGTAAATCGAAAAAAAAATATATATTTTCTAATAGCTTGATATTCATACTAAATAGATGTGTAATTAATTTGATAAGTGAATCATTTTTTCATATGAAAAAATAGTTAAATTTGCACATGAATTGATACCCGTTACTGTGGCCTAAGGCCTTAGGGAAGGTATCCATAGATCAGAAAAAATGTTTCCATTTTATCTCTTCAGTACCATTTTCTACGAGACTGTAATCTTCATCATTATGAATTTCATCGTAAATCATGTTAAACTCATCAGTAATTTAAAAACCAACAAAAGCTTCTACTACATCTGCTATATTGATACTTATAATTCCAACCCGAACGATTTGAGTTCCGGAAAGCGTAAGCTCGTCGAAGCGCCACAGTTCAACTCGAACGCACTCTACGGTGCACGAAATTTGAACAATGAGGAAAAAAACGATCATTTAATTATAATCGACGGTCTCTATCGCAACCGATATACAATTACTTGTTCTTTTCCTCCAGCTCCTTGTTGACCTTTCGCTTGAATTTGGGCAATAACTGCTGCAGCAATTCTTTTACTTCGTCGCGGTCTTTTATCTGAGCCTCTTGGCCATTCCTATTGACGAAGTGGAAAGTGGACGAGGTTCCGTCGTGCAGGACCAACTGTAGCTGAATCTTAGACTTGCCGTCCGGCGATATCTTTTGTACTGAAATCACATCAAAGTCGATGTTGAAATTGGTTCGGTTTGGCTTTTCGAGATACGTCTGCGAAATGCCTTCTAGCTTACGTTTGATATCGGCGTATTTGTGACTAACGGACACAGTATCTCTGTTATCCAGCATCCACGCTATCCTCTCGTTCATGACGTAGAGCGTACCGTCACCTTTTTTGTAACGCACCTGGCCAACTTGCATCAGGACATCTTCCGAAGAGGTAGTCATGGCGGAAGCAACTTGTGGTAAAACTTGTCTGAGAAAAGGACGATCACGATTAGCAAACAAAAAACATGTAGGGCTTTTCTATGGAAAAAAATATCCTGCTCTCCACCGGCGAAATATATTTTTCATATTTTACGTGTGCCTGATATGGTGGATATTAATTTTTTTTTTAAATACGAATTTCTATCCACTACCAGAAAATCAATCGTGTTAGAGAACCGAAAAAATAAAATGAATATAACGAAACGATGAGGTCGATTCTTAAATGAATTTTGCAATAGTCTTATTCGGAATTCGATCGAACGCGTCGATCATTCGTCATTCTCGAGCACGGCCCTACAGCGAGAAACGAGAGAAAGAGAGAGAGCAACGTGAGGGAGAAAAATACGATTGCGAGACGGAGAGAGAGAGAGAGAGAGAGAGAGAGAAAGATAGATCTAAAAGGATAATACAATAAAGTAGATAATATTGCGCGGGCTCTGAGACTGCATCGCGTCGAACTTGCAAACGCCTGTAAACGTCATTCGTAAAAACGGCCTTGCCCGAGATGCAAGATGAGAGGAAAAAAATTCGCATGAATAGTATGGCGTTGACTGGATGATCGGCTCGGCAGCGTACACTGCGAAGCGGTTACCACAATTTCCCCGCTCCCGCGCCCACCCCCCCTCGTCATGTCCCTCTTTCGCTCGCCGCCCGTATCTCGCGCTACCTCAATTGAATTCGACACACTCGTTTTATCGGTCTAAAAAGCGCGAAAGTACAATCGTTCAATCGTTAAAAACGTTTATCGTGTTTCTAACGACGTAGCCGTGTCTCTCGACATGCCCGGGCGTTTATTATTACCGGTGATAAAGTTGTTATTTTCGTGGAACGATGTGATGGCCCGTCGAACGGCACGGCCATGTGCAGAAACACACATCGGCGGACGCATCGCGAGGCAAAGACGGCTACGGACGGACCGTGGATACGGACAACAGCATCGACCTGAACGAAGGGGGCTACGGAGTACTTCGCGAGTCAAGTCTAGCGCAGTATCTCACTTCCGGCAGCCAGCTATTTTATCTCATCGACCTCCGTGTGTCTTTGTCGGCTAAGCCACTTTGTTTGCTACAAAAGTTGCGCGAACAAATGTTTTTTCCAAGATTATCCCGGTTTTCATGGTAAAGTTTGTTAATTGTGCGGTCAATCGGGAGTTGAGATCGCGACGGTGTGGATTTGATTGCAACAGCGCCATTGAGCTTCGGCTATTTCCGGTGGTGGCGCTGCTTCGCGCCGTAAGTTCAAACGTCGCAGGAAAGAATTCCGATTCAATACATCCTGTTGTCGCGTGTGGAAAGATAAGCGGGGAAAGAGAATTTTTTGTCCAATCGTAGCGAAGACGGACTAAACTTCCGGTTGTTAGAATACCCAATTTATCAATAGACCTGATGAATTCTTGAATTTAAGAGATTGTAGTTGTGAGCTTCATCAAAAGAGCATCGCCGGATGCTGTCGTAGCTACAAATTTTCATCGATTCATCGATAATGTCAGATGAGGGCGAATAACCTATTCTTCCATAATCAACATCTAATTTGTACTTTTTTCTTCTCGCACCAAAGTGCCTTCGCATGAAATACAGCGGCTAGAAAATAACATTGAAAAAAGTCCATTCGTCAAATAGAACCGTACAGGCTTGGTGGATGCTTTTCCGAGGCTATCTACGATCTCGAAAATGGAAGGTGACGCTCATTCGACGCTTTTCGTGCAGATATAATTTTTCTCATATCTTCACGCACCAAATGCCGAGTGATTTTTGTTTTCTCTCATGAATAAATGAATTTCAATTCTTTGAGATCTCCATGATCCAGGAACCGAATTTTGATTCCCCTTGTAAAAAAAACAAATTGTGCGTCTCTCGATGTTTCGACGCAGAGAGGGAACCCGTTGGAGGGTGACTGTTTGCGCCGCGACCTAATTTAAATCGAATAAAAGGTACGAAGAAAAGAATTCAGTCGATAATCGCCGATCGACGAAGTGTAACTGTATCGCCGGTTGCCATAGTAATATTCGATGGGCATGCCGGCTGGGGATACCCGAGTTTCTCATAACGAGGTAGTAACGAGGCGAGTAATGGGCGAGGGGGTAGGGGGTACGAGGGATGGGGGTAGTAGGGCCTCTCGCAATTATCGTGAAACTTATTAAACTTCCTGTTTGTAATGTGGGTATGTCGGGACGGTACGTGTGCGTATAGTCTCACGGCGCGCTCGCATGCCCCTAAAACCGCTAAGTATAATAATAATAATAATATCGATACACGCGATCGAGAATGGTATAGGCGCATGTCGTATAGTGCGGGCTCTTCTCGAATAGCGAAATTTTCGGAGTTCAACGTATAGATAACGCTCCTGTAGGCATCGTAGTGCTATAGTGTGCACAAATGTTCTCCAATTTACTCTTATCTTGCGTGGGCGTTTATGGTGAAATGAAGATTTTTCCTTTCCAGACTTCAATTACGTCGTGCGAAAGCAGGATCAACGGAAAATATGTTTCGGCTCGGGATGTCCGAGGGACACGAGCTCCAGGGCCGGCATGAATTCCTTTATGCGTTATTACGCTAGGGAAGAATTACCGGATGTTGGACCTGGAAAATACAATGTCTCTGAGGCATTTAAAATCGTCAAAGAAAAGGTAGACAAATATGTGATTGATATATCGTTTCTCTATCGACAGTATTATCTTTCCTTTCTACTTCACTGTACAGAAAACGTTTTCGAATTTGGAAAAGTAAGACAAAGTGTTAATTCGTTGATTGCAGACTTTTGTACGAATTATATACAAAGTTGAGTCAATTAATTATTTTTCGTAGATATTGACGCAGATATTTCTCAAACTTTTTTTTAAATCGCACAAGTCACTTCTCGGTAAGGAAATTATATAATTTTCTCTTTCCTGCATTCATGTTGTTTGTCCACCGGCAAAAATCAGCGAGTATGAAAAGGTTTTCGAAAGTTGGAGTTTGCATTGTTGAAAGGCAACGAAAATCAATTCTTTTTAATTGTTCGAATTTTCCGCTGGCTGTGAAAATCACTCAAAATGTTACGTATTATTCGAGATATTCGACCTGAATTTGCAAAAAGAAGGCTCTGGCTTCAACATAATTCTCGGACGTAAAATGCAACAATAAATTCGATTTAAAAAAAAGTAACGACATATAAAGATTTCGTAATTTCAGCCATGTACCGGAAGCATAAGTACAAGGGGCTACAGCGGTCTCGCGAGGTTTGGCTCGCATGTCTCACACGCCGAGGATTATCCGGCTCCGGGTGATTACGCTATAAGTACGTTCCCCGCAAAAGTTAAAACGCTGAAGTATGCGTTCGCATCGACTGCCAAACGAAAATCCATATCGGGAAACAAAAATCCAGGGTATGAAATTGATATAGTGACAGCAGAAAAACGTTTAAGGGGTCTCTTTAGACGCTAAAAAAGGCTATTTTCATTATTTTTTTTAGATAGGGTTATATTAAAGATATTGATAAAAAAGTTGTTACACTTAATAAATACATTTTCGAAATACATTTGAAAAAAAAAAAATTATTTAAGCCACTATTTATAGACGAAAATGGTAGTTAGAAAAATGTCTATAGCGCATATCATACGATTTTTGATATATGCCAAAATAACAAAATGTCGGACATTTTTCGAAAAAACAAAAAAAAAAGGTTTTTTCACTGTTTTTGGCAAAAAAAGTGAACATCAAAATTTAAAAAAATCCTTGGTATGCGCTATAGCTATAGTTGTAAAGAATATGTGGTTAAAATTTCATAAGGATCGGTTTAGTAGTTTCGAATATTTTATCAATAAGCCGTCGAAAAACGTTGTTTCGAGAAAAACGCATTTAAAGATTGTTTGAGTTACATAAGTACATTAAAAAAAATTTGTATGTATTTCGAAAGTGTATTGATTTAGTGTAACAACTTTTATATCAATATCTATAATATAAACATGTCAAAAAAATAGCCTTTTTTAGCGTCTAAAGTGAGAAGACCCCTTAATATCTAAGAATGAAATTTTCATTTATGACTTAAGTAACTACGAAGCAAAGTAGCCGTATTCGTGAATATATAGCGATGATAGGTAATGTACGCAAACACTCGATAATAATTGATTAATTCAGGGTTTTTTTTGTACAGACCAGGTATGTATAAAAACATCGATCCCACGAAGCGCAGAATGCTCTACGAGCACAGTTTTGGTGGCAAGGTAAGAATGAAGCTCGGCGTCGAGATAAAGTGTTGCAAGCGTAACAACGACACCTGTGAGTTGTGCGGCAAAAAGCCGTCAGGTGATTACTGGCACTTGAATAATCGCATCTTCCTCTGTCGTCCTTGCATGCTGGAGGAACGACGTAAACTCTCGAAGCACACCAGCCTCGAACTGCAAGACTTTCGTGTAAGTTTATTAAGGCGGAAACCACTTTAGATTACTCAAAAAATCGATTTTTTTCATTCCATAAATTATTAGTTAAACTATTCAAGAATGTAAGCAGTGTGAATAATTCATTACTGCCTGAATTTTTAGTTTTCGGTAATTTTTTTTCAAACGCGTTTTTCTCGAAGCGACTTTTTTCAATTAGTGTACACTCTAGCTCAAAAGTTTCTAACCTATAACTTTATAAAGAGATAGTTAGTTTTTTTTTTAATATTTGCGCCCTGTATGAACCTAAATATGGGGTAATATCATTGTTTAAAGTATATTTTTTTATAGTAAGAAGGGTTATAAAATAATGGCAAAAATTATACCCTTTTGTTGAAACACTTCTAAAAAATGTAATTTTCAATTTTTGGTCAGAGTTAAGTTCATACAGAAGGAAAATATGTTCTTAAAGTAATATTCAAACCGTATTGATTTCCGATGAAAACTGTGGCCTCTAGAGTGTGCATAAATAGAAAAGTCTGATGGCTACCTTCGATGGGCGGCAGGTTATACGTTCCATATTTTTAGAAGTGCTTCGAAAAAATTGAAATATTTGTTTGAAAATATGTATAAAATATTTTCAAAGTTCCAATAAATTCTATTTATTCATTCCGTGTAAAAAAGAATATGAAAAATAACTTAAAAAACGTACGCCTGAACTGGTTTCCCGCCTTAAAGGAGGACACCGCACTGTGACGGGTCGAAAAAAGGTCGTTTTTCCGATTTTTTGTCTACTGGATTATTTATCTGGGATTTGAACAAAAATATATATTATTAAGCATACGTTGAACTCATTTCGTGTAAATTTTTATTAGAAAAAAATTAACGTTATTGAGGTATAATAGAACCTCTGTAGAAAAAATGTGGTCCAACGGCCGGATCGATAACTTGACAATGGTTGGTTTGAGAAATAAAAATAAAAAAAATTTATAATCTACATTCGGGAAAAAATTTAAGGATTAAAATTTCAATTTTTTTTACGTGACTTTTGAAAAAAAGCATTTAGAAACTTGAAATCTCTAGTTTAAGAATCTCGCGGAGAATTTTTTTTTTTTTGAGCATCACGCTCGACGTTGTTATAAAAAATAGGGCGAGTAAAACATTTTCCTTTTTTTGTTCCACAATCATCCATAGGGTAAAAAAATAATTCCTGGCTGAATCAATACTAGGGTCTTTTAGTCTGATTCTTTACCTTCAATTTGGTCTTTTTTTCTCTCTGTACGACCATTTGTCACTGAGATATCGCCGATTGAACGAAAAGATTGAAAGAAGGTGGGTATCGGAAACTTGGATAAATCCTCCATAAGTTCCTTTTGGCATATCAGAGGTAATTTTTTTTTAAGTCGACATTTTTCGAACATTTTTCGAACATTTTTGCTCGCATTATTTCTTATGACAGGGCCGAGCGTGGTGATAAAAAAAAAATTCTCCGCGAGATTCTTAAACTAGGGATTTCAAGCTTCAAAATCCTTTTTTCCCGATACGACTGTATATATGTTATAAATGTTAATAACTGTAAAGATGTTAAAATTTTTTCTACTCCTTTAATTTTTTTGGCAAATGTATATAAATGTTGTTCTCGTTGTACGTAACCTTTTTCCGAAAAAAGAAAATCCATAAAACAGCAGGTGTAAGAAAAAAGTGTAATTTTGGCGAAATTGTTACTTATATTCGGGGGCTTAAAAAATACTAAATTTAAAAAACTATAAAGCTACTGCAATTACAGATTTTTTATTAAACTGAAAATCGGATAATTTTAGCTAGAGTTATGATTCCGGCCAGGTCGAGTAAGGTAGTTTCGTGAAAAACGCGATTGAAAGTTTTAGTATACGTAACTCGTTGCGTTACCTGCTCTCACTAAATCGTCCGTCACTTGGTCAATTTTCAATATTTTAACTTGAAAATTATTTCACATATTCTTGAATATGTATACTTTGAGAAAATGCAGAGAAATCGATTTGTTTTACTCGCCACGGTGGTGTCCCACCTTGATCAATCAATTTTATAAAATCATACAACTTCACATTAAAAGGTTTTTCAATTTTGCATTCTGTACGAAGACAAATGTAACCAAACAATTCGAAAATTCGAAATATTAAATCTGAATCCTCTCATATATAAGAGCTTGTAAATAAAAAAAGGGGGCAGAAAAAGATATACTTTAATTTGGAGGAACGAGTAATTGAAGGTCTCCCATCACGATCGACACGATTTGCGTTGTTACAGAAATTGCGTGATTGCTCGGAGATACATATGCACGATGGTACAGATGCAAAAATTTGGTTGATGCATCCAGGCGAGATCGAAAAATGGACAAGACGAGAGGCTTATCTTTGTGCATATTTCAAAGACTAATACGGACAGAATGAAAACACTGCGAATTATTTCAGTGTTCTTTACTGAAATCAGCGTTTCCTGAACACAGAGGCATATTTACTTGAAGAAAACAGAAAACTATATCGACAAATTTACCTCTCCTCGTTCGTGAAAAAAAGAAATGGGCCGGACAATTCTCTTTCTGGCATCTAAATAGAGCGGTGATAAATTTCACAGCTCAATATGTAGTGGAAGGATGGGAAGTTGCCAATTCGTGTCCCCAAATGGCCTTGAACCTCGCAGCCACAAGAAGAAAACGAAAACAAATTGGCACCATCGAAGAATGTGTTCATCGTATTTCCTGTAACTCTGTTGAGAATTTATAGTCTATTAACGTTGAAAGAGAGATAGCTTTAATAAAAATTTCATCGTTAAATTAAACTACAAAGTATTTAGTTGAATGTTTTTTTTTATTGTTGCTGATCAACGTTACTACAGTGAACAAAATCAATCTATTCGGCGCTAGTTTTACGAAAATAATGACGTGTATTTACAGAACAATCATATAAAAATATTCAGCCTATTGTTACTTTGTCCAGTTAAATATCTTGAACAATGTAACGACTATTTATATATTTATACTTATATATAATATTTATTTATATGTATATGTAGAAATTATTTAATTTATCAAATTGATCATTTATTTACGAATGATTCTAATGCTTTTCGGTATTTTAAGACGGTTCGAGAATTACGTATACGCAACAACTCAGTCGATCAATAGAGAAATAAAACCTTTGCAATGATCAAGTATTTATTTCTCGAGGCTGAACTCGAAGCTCGAGTCTGGAAAAGCATCTTTTGCTTCGAGCAATTATGTATGAACAATGATCATTATTTTTTCATGCTCGTATCGACTTCTTTTCCTCTGCCGCTCACAATTACTTATCTATTCCGGACGTAGCTGATTTTAAACGACATCGAGAGACGATTCAAAGTTCGTTTCGGAAATGTCAAGATTCACGAAAACGTTTCCCCCGGCGTGACGTAATATTATATTAAAATGCGCAGCGAGGGTCTAAAAAAACGGCGTACCTCGTTCATCGTATTGACCAGAATGAAAGTATGAGTCACATCCCAAATTATTTGGATTAAACGCATACTCTCTTGATTTACACAACGGAGACGAACTTTCGAGGAAGTGCCTCTCAAACTGAAACGAATGATTCTTTTTTGGTCTCGATTATACCGCGTTTAATTGCGTTTCCGTTTGTTAATCAACCATTCGCGACTTTCGTAGAAGCCTTCGGGGAAAGATTGCGTCAGTCTGGGAGCAATACTCGCAGATTAGTTAAAAGTAGCGGTGACGAGTATCTTCTCTCTTTTTTGTGTTCCTTCAATTCAGCTCGTCGATGAGGAATCTCGTGAATCTACGTGGGTTTTTGAGATGGCAGATGCGCCAGATTCCTCGACGGGGTTACCACCGTCCGGAGCTTGTCTCGCGACACCGGAAACGGAAGTTTCCGTGGATATCAGAGAGCTGTTGTCATCATTGTCCGTGGCATTTTGGGAATCATTGCCGGCCATCGAAATGGTCGTGGTAGAATCGACGCTGTTGCTCGCCATAAGATCGTCGTTGCAAGGCTTGTGAATGACCGTAACGTCGATATTGCCGTCGATATTGTCGGAAATACCCGACGGGGTCATACGAAAGATTTCATCGTTTTCCGAGGTTCCCGCGGTGGATGTCGCACACCTCGACGTACCTTCGGTTTCCATGAGATTCCTCAGTCGACTGAGACCGTTGTCGATGGCGGTATTGAAATTTTCCGTGTATCTCGTGTCCAGACGCTCGATGGCTTCGACTTCCGTTGATCTCGCGTTGTTCGACGCAATGCTTTGAGAATTATTCGTCGCTACACCGTTCACGGATGTTCGCACGTCGGGGATTACGTGCTGGTAAAGCAAAGGATTGATCATGTTCCGAAGATCCATATGGCGAACGTTCGTGGTCATGAGGTGCGTCGACAATTCGTCACAGTCGGGTGTCTCGTTGGCTTCGTCCGCGGCCAATTCCTCTCTCACGGCGCTCGATACCTTGTAATTTCTGCCCTCCGTTTTCCCGGTTGAGGGCGTATCGTCACCAGGCCGATTTCTCTCGTTGGCAATGGCATTTTCACGGGTCTCGGTAGAATTATTGGACATTTGGGTCAACGGTTGTTCACGAGCGTAATTAATTTCCGTCTGAGTGGGCACGGTTCTCACGTTAACCTCGCGATTGCATTTCGTCTCGTTTGTGAAATTATTGTTGTTACGTCGAAGGCTCGTTATGAGGTCCATAATATTACGTTTATTCGTCGGTGAATTCGTAGTTGGCGGTGGTACAGCCGTCAATTGGGTCGTCAATTTGTCCAACAAGTGACTTATGTGCATTCTCGTGCCTCGAATCGGATGTTCCTCGGTCGCGTCGCACGAACGATTGTCCCTCGAGCCTCGATAATCCAGCACGTCCGTCTCGACACTTCGATAATTTCGCACGTTTTGAGCGTCCGTTCTGTTTTGTGACGCAACGCCTTGATTGGCGCAACGGCCGTTGGTCAAATTCGCTCCGTCGGCGTACATCGCGGAACAATCGTAACCGTTTGGCATGTTCTCCTCGCTCGAAGAGTGCAACGAACGAAAACGATTTTCGTCGTTCTTGGGATAACGATTGCCGTTCGTAAAATGTCGACCGGATCGAATGTTCGAACCGGTCGAGTATCCGGTATCCGTATAATTCGCTTCGAAGCTCTCGCTGTTGCTGTTACTCGTGGCGCGCAATGTCTCGAAACCATCCAGGGCGCGCGCTCGATTGCCGTTCGTCATTGTGCCCTGGTCAACTCCACTCGAATCGGCGGCTCGTTCGCCAGGTGGCCGCCAGTTGTGCATACCGCGAAGAACGTTCCCCGAGACCTCATCGCTGTTTCCGTTGTTCGCGTCCTCGTCGTCGACGATCGGTGGATCGAAATCGTTCTCGAAATCATCCTCGAATGCCGTGTTCGTAACGTCTTGCAGTCGCGTCTGTAAACGCTTTTTTATCACGTCGAGTTCCGTAAGTTTTTGCCTGTAAACGAGGAGAACACGAAACACATTTGAGCACAGGCTTCTTCATTTTCATTCGCTTGGCACTCGGAGAACTTACTTCAGGGATAACGAAAGGAAAGACATCGAAGCGTCGCCAAGATTGAGACCTATGTCCAATACCGGCTCGTGCTCCACTTGACCGCGACTAGTTGCGTCTTCGTGAACATTGCCGCATCCCGAATTCTGAAGCTGGCCGCTGTTTTGCACATCGGCATTATACGGCGATGACAACCGCGAATATTGAAAATCCGGAAGGGCCGGTCTTGATGCCGTCGACTGACAAGGAATCTTGCCAAACGCGGCAATATTGTCCAACGGCGTTACGCTTACCTACTCATTTTTCGAACAACGTATTATAATGAGCTACAATTATTCGTAACTCAACGACACGCGCGAACAAAATGTATTATAATAACCTTGATTTGTCCATTGCATTTTCCCGTAAAGTCCATGACATGGAACCATCCGGAAACAACGGGAAAGCCAACTGTGAGCACGGACACGTCGATTGCCGCAAAACCGATCACGATGTCGCGCTCCAAATTAATTTCCATGCTCGTCTCGGGATTTACCAGGCGCCAGACTTTCAATATCAATCTCTTCTCCTCCTGGAAAGAGAACATTGTAATTATTTCGCCAAATTTTGCGAAATGACTGCTTGGTATACTTGAAGGTATTCCTTTCGCGGAGGTAGCGCTCAATACAAATAAGTCACAATCAACTATTATATCCAATGATAAACTGGGATAAAAAATTTAGTAGATTTAGACATTTTGACATTTTCTTTGAAAAGTCGCGACAACGAAAATTCTTCTGCTAGTCACATTTTTCTAAGTTTTATCATAAATGTTTTCTTTTAACATTCGGTGATACCCAGTTTTTATTGTTGTTACGGAATATTTCGAATTTTTTACACACGTGAGCAGTTTATGTCAGACATCCATAAAATGCCGTATAAATAAGACGATTTTTGGAGGCGTAATTTTTCGTTAAAAGTTCGGCAACTTGACTTGAAATTTTACCGGTATATTGAGATGTATTTTTGTTTGGTTATAGACAAAAATCAGTTAATTGTTAAATATTCGGGTTTGTGAAAGAAATAAAAAATTTAGTTGGCAGGCTTTCGATCCTGCAAATCGTTCGAATGGCAAAGGTGAATAATCCTCTCAATCTTTTGTCCCCGTTTACCGCTCTTCCTTTTTCTCAAAATAATTCCACTTTCATAACGAGAAAATAGTGGATATGTATCAAAAGACCAACTTTCGTTGTATAAATCTCTTACGTTTTCAAGTAAATCGCTGGAGAGTCTGGTATCGCATCGCCAGTCCCATTTTGGGCTACAACTGAAGGGAAACAGATGGGTCACGATGTAGCATCCGCATTGTGTCTCGTTGGGACTTCGTGCTCTTTGGAAGGTCACGTAAGTACAAGGTTCCACGGTCTCGTCGATTTTCTCGACTCTCGGCAAATGGAGGGCGCACTCGATCTCGACAACAGCCCGAAACGAGGAATTCTCGTTGTCCGGTCTTCCAGAATCCAAAGCTTCGTTCGGCGCCGAATTTGGCAATCCCAGCGAGGAAATCGCGTGGGTAATTTCGTGATTGAATCCAGGATTGGGACTATCGTTTTTGCGTTGGCACAGATTCGATTGGTTCGATTGCGCGGTGTTGAAACCATTGGAGATAGCGATCGTATTTGTATTGGCGTAACTCGTGCTAGGTCCGGGATTGGCCGGATCGTCGAATTCAGCGCCGACTCCGACGCTTCGGTAAATTTCCCTGGGGGGGAAATAATGGCCTCTCTGACTGTCGGCGTCGCTGCCGCTGTCACCGGAAAAGCTTATGTTCGTGGATGGATTGAGATTGAGCGGCTCGATGTCGTGCATCTTGGGAGCAGGCTCGCAGGAATTTCTCACAGGGCGATCCACTTCCGTTTGCGCGGCTTGATCGTTACAGGATTTCGGCGCGTTCAGAGCTTGAGCCAGTCGATCGACGATAACGTTTAGCACTCGGCTCTGCGGATTTTCGCTCGCCAATTCGTCCTCGACATGGCTGCTTCGCTTGAAATACTTGACGGTCGTTATTTCCGTCTGGCAAGACGAACTCTTCAGACTACGTTCTTCCACATTTTCGGAATTCGATTGACAGTTCTCGTACTCCTGGCGACTCGATCTCTCGTGAATCAACGGACCTTCGCGATCCCGAAAAAATCTCGCGCTCGCAACAGTCTCGCTCGTTGGGCGTGAAAACTCGTCGTGAATTCTCGACGGCTGTCCGACGCTGCGAGGAGCGCCGGAATCTCGTAGGCCCCGAGTCATTTCCAGCAGGGCGATTTGATCGGCCGTCCCAAGAGCTACGAGAGCGTGAATCTGTCCGCAAGGACGAGCGGCAACGGGATGGCTCACCGAGACCCATTCGTCGACGCTTATTACCGGATACTTGGAGGACAACAAGTGAGGCAACACTTGTGGATCTCTGTAAGCCACGTACAGAGGATGTAACGACAATTTCGATATACCGAGAAGCTCGTCAGCGCCGTTTGCCCGCCGCGAATAGACTTCTACAACGATGCAATTGTTTCTCGTACGTTCGAGCAGATCTTGACCGTGAACCAGCGGTACGAGTTGATGAAAATTATAAAACGGATTGTTCGTTTCACCGCAGATCCGACTGATCGCTCGATCTTCCCTCCAAAAGCCTCTGCATATTAGATAAGTATCGAAGGACGACAAATCCTTTCCCTGGGCCACGTAGATCAAACCGTAAAGCAACACCGTGTCGTCGCGCTCGCGCCGCGGCTCTTCTTGCTCCACGCCTCCCTCCCCGTCTCGTGGATCCCTTCGTTGGCTCGTCTCTTGCCTTCCTGTTCTATCGACGTTGTTGAAACTCCAGGAGCTTTCTCGTTTGTTGTCCGAGGATGATGGGGCTTTCGTGTTTTCCTTGGACTCACTGCCAGTCGCTGTTCTGAAACGCGGACTCTCCAGACTCGAAACGGACGAAACCTGCGAATTGAGTGTACAATTATTGGCGCGTATCCTACCCAGGGTTGGTCTAAAAAAAATCGTACGAATTGAAAACTAGAAACGAACTGGAAAAATCACTACGTAAGAAAGTGTCAAATTCACGTTTATCGCAATTTCAACGATTGATCATGATCAGGAAATATTTCATCGACGAACCTCGAGTACAGGTATATTTTCCTTGGCCGATGTGACCGCCTCAACGAATTGTTTGCCAAAGTGTATCTTGTCGCAACCAAGTTCCACGGTTACTTTCAATTCGCCGATTTTGATGCCCTTGTTGACGATTGCGAGGCGTTGAGTCGAGCTCAATGAGCGCGCGCGGAACGCGTCCGCGACGTACATCGAACCAATGCCCAGTTCCGTTGGCGTACGTTGGTTCAAGTGTCGATTGAAGATCTTGAACTTCAACGGTATGTCGGTGTTCAGATAAGTCTTGGGTAGATCGTAAACGGCCTCGTGATTGAAGTATATCACTTGTCCGACTTGCTTCTTCGAGCACAATTTCACGGGTTTGCTCTCGTTGATGATTTTTCTGTTGAATTTTTTGGTATTACCGAAACTCGAGTCGTACTGTACGAAGTACGTGACCGACAACGGAATACCGTCACCTCGCGACAAGCAAGAAGAACGTACTCTTCTGAAGCCCGCGGGACTCAAGGTCAAAGATTCGACGGCGATTCTAAGACTGTCAACGTAATCCATGGGTAGAGTTTCTCTCGGTCGTATCCTCGAGCTCCCATCCGTTTGTGAAGCATCGTCGACAGCTTTTCCAACGTTGCCCAACGGAATTTTCGTCTCCGTGCGAATCGTTGGGTTTTTCTCGTTTCTGCAAGATCTTATGGTTTCGGCTGCGAGATCTATGAGACTCGGAGTGGGCGACGTCGCTCTGAGGACATCCAGCGCCTTCTTCTCCTCCCTGTGCGACATCTTTTTACCGAGAAAGTATTCGTAGAGATTGGCCTCGTCGTTGACCAAACGATCGGTGCAGAAAGATTCGATGGTGGAGGAGCCTTCGCTGAGAGCGAGGGGATCCTCGTCTCTGGCTGATTTGAGTATCGCTCCTCGCAATCTCTGAGCTCTCGCGACTACTTGAGCGACGAGCTTGTCGTTGACGCCTGTGAACGATTTCAACTCCGAATTCGCCAGATCCAAACGACGCTCTTTCAATATTGACCTGTAGATATTCTCGTTTTGCTTGGCATTCTTTATCGCCACTGCAACGTCATTCTCGTACGGGAAAGAGGTGAACGTTTCGCCGTACGAACGACCGGGACTACTGACGGAAGGCGCACGTTTCGGCGAGTCTTTGTTCGCTAACTTTTTCGTCGGGCTTTTCGGATTTCTTTGGATAGTCGAGAGCTTCATCGTAACGTGAAGATCGCCCGTTCTGTTGCCGTTGTCGTTAAGAATGGGAACGTATTGAGAATAGGGTTTTCCGTTAAATAGATTCGAGAGTTCGGCTACCCGAGCGGTGCCCACTACTTGATGATTTTTTTCAGATATCACCACGAGCTCCACCGTCTCGCAATTCTTCAGGTATTCCTGAAAAAGTTCTAAATTCGTTCTGACCGTATATGTCTCGGTGATATCGCTTTCGGCACGGGACTCGCCACTCTTAATGTCGGCAGGCCTGTAAATTCAAGAACGATACATTTTGTCTTTATTTTAAAAAAAACCATTTTTTAAAAATAAGGAGCGGAATTATTTTTCAATTATTTTTTATTCACTAGCGGGAAAAATACAAAAAGGGATAAACGCAGTAAGGGGTTTATCCCAATAGGACAAAAGGTAAAAAAAAATAGATAGCAAAGAGTGGGATGTTGTACAGAGTGGTGACGGGAGGGGGCTGGAAGAGGAGGGAACAAATAGAAAAATAACATGGTAAAAATGTTAAAGTTGTTCTGGATATAAATGATAATGTGCCTAGCTATATATGGAGAACGGTGGCGGGAATAAGGGGCATAAGAATAGAAATATGGAAGAAAGCAGCCAACTTTTTATGTGAGATGATGAAAATGCAGGAAGATAGGTGGCCAAAAAAGTATTTGAAAGGAGAAGCCAGATCGATATTAAATGCAAACCCATCAAAATGAGTTTCCATTTAATTCCAAAGATACAGAGGGACTACGCAAAATAATCAAAAGAGCTATACGAATAAAAACCGAAACCGATAAAAGGAAAAATTAATAAGGAAAAGAAAGGGAAACCGATGAAAGACTTGAGTGAGCATGTAAGAACCTTTGAATGCATGATAAGACAGGGAGCATAAAGGAAAAAAGGATAAAACATGCATGTTAAGAAAAAAAGAAGGAAACATGTGAAAGGTTTTACAGAGAGGGGAAATATGTAAAAACTTGCAAGGGAAATGAATAACATACTATACTATCGTTAATACATGATTTTTTATTGCTATTATTTATTTAATTGCTGATTATTTTATGGCTATTATTTTCATGAATGTTTTATTGATTTTTTGTTGATTATTATTGTTCATTGATTTTTTTATTGCTATTAAGATTATTATTATGATTATTGTCAGTGGTAAAAAAATTACCTGAACTGAGCACTGTCGAGTTCGCCCCACCAGGAAGAAAGAACAGTAACATTCCCGGGGCTCCGTCTTGACCACACGATCTCGTCAATAACGAGTCTCAGGTAACCGTGAACTTTACCTTCGACGAGAGGCGGCAAAGATCTGGAATTGGCTTCGTCGTTTCGCGGCTCCATCGCGTCTTCGATTGTCCTCGGGAACGCGAGAACGTGCGATTAGCATCCGAAGAATCCACGGAGCCTTTTCACTTCCGCGCGAGTGTCAAATCGCAACTTTACTGTACATCCCACCAGACACAACAATGTTTCGACGTTTTCGACGATAATAATTATTTGTGTCGCTACGTGCCAGGATATGCGAGCAGCGGAGCATTCAGCGCGCCCGGTGTTTAGGCTTAGGAGCAACTGCGGGCGAAATGCCGGGGCGACATCTCCACGGCCGGGTGGAAAACTAACGCCTGTCACGCACTCGGTCGGTAAGAGTCGCGGGAGAATGTTTTACTTTGCGAGTACGGATGGATTATCTTTTATGCAAACGGCGAGATGCGCTATCCCCGCGTTATTTGCAGAACGCAATATTGTTTTTTTTTCGAAAATATTGTTGGTTTGAGAAAAATACTGATATGGCGTCTTTAGAGCTGATAGAATGCAATAAACCGACGCAAACGTTTCGCAAAGTATACCGAAAAATGAGTACGAAAGTTTTTGAATATTCGTCTCTCAATAAAAGATGGTGGTATTCTAGCGGTCTGCCCGGAATCCCTCCACGGCGGAACATTCAAATTTTTCAAAGACTTAACCTGGAACATAATGTGATCGTGTTTTTTTAAATGCAAAAACAAAACGCCGCAGAAGTAACGAATATATTAAAACGAAAGAAAAAAAAAGTTTACAGAAACGTAAATAGCCAAAAGAGTTTCTCAATATTTCGCGAAAATCTCACCGCGGAGGGCATCAGCGAAAAAGATCGTTTCGTACAGACAGAAAGCCGCCATTTTGTATCGTAAAAATAAAGAAAATTGTAATTTGTTCGCTTTTTTATAGTTTTTTTTAAATATTCCCTTGTACTGCCTCATAATCTTGAATAGATCGCAAAAATGTTGGTTTTTTTAAATTCCATGTCAAAAGTTGAAGATTTAGAAAAGTTTCAAAAAAAATTGTAGGTACACCCCAAAGGCCGAATCTATTTAGCTGGCAGCCCGGTAGATTTCTCTACGGTATATACAGCGCAATCTATCGAGCCAAATTGCGTTTACTTTCTCGTAGTTACTTCGTACTTTCACCCGTAAACACGTGGGGCGCTATGGATCTCTGCAGTTGTTTCTTCGATGAGGGTGTACTAGGGAATAAAGGCTTTGCTCGCCCGTGTGAACAACTAACGAGCCAAAGTACGCGGTACTTGTCATCACCGCGTTTTATATTTCAAGGTCTAGCTTCGAATGGAAATCGACCGAACTTAAAATGTATACATCACTCGATGTGCCAGCGTGACAGGTACATATAAAACTCAGCTGTGGATACACACATACTTGTGGGTGTGTATGTGTATGGATAATCGTAGTAGCGCGTAGTAAAAAAGCTTTCGTTCGGTTTGGTATATGTAGCTACAAGGTCGCGACTCTGCATATATATATATATATATATATATATATATATATATATATATATATATATATATATATATATATATATATATATATATATATATATATATATATATATATATATACAGACACACACACACACACATACACACACAGGGTGACAATTATAAAGTGGCCATGTGTTTTTAAGTTTTCGAAAGGGCGGAAATTTTGTGTCTGGGAAAAATACGATGTTCAATGGCTTTTCAAGTCCTTTTCGAAAATAAATACAGCATATTCTTGTGACGAATAATATATGCACGAAAAAATTGACATTCTGGAAGCAGATAAAAATTCAATTTTAAGTCCAGCAGAATGAAACTAATTAAAATCGAAATACGAAGCATTACAGAAAAACGTGTTTCTCGCATCCCGGCATCGAGACAAAAAAATTATCCAAGATGCACTTCTAAGTTGACAAATGGAATAAAATTCCATAAAAAAATATTTTTTTTTTTTAGGAACGTTACGTATTCGCAATTCAATGATCTTCATTCTACTGAACGCAAAATGAGATGTTGATTTTTTCCAGAATGTTTTTTCCTGGCCAATATTACTCACCGGAAGATTACGTTATACCTTTGGGATAAATATCCGAATAGCTGTTACTATCCCTATAGAATAGGGATAGCAGTAGCGCGTTACAATATAAATATACAGGGTGAGGCACATAAAGTGATACAGAGCAATAGCCCTATTTTTTTTATCAAGCCGCATAAAAAACATTAGGCGGTCAAAGTCGTTTAAGGTCATTCAAGGTCACCCATTAGATTTGTATCATCGATACTGATCTTGAACGACTTTGACCCCCTGATGTACTTTATGCGGCTTGAGGTGCTCCACAAGATGGTTGAAAAAAAATGTACCGTTCCATTTAAAAAAGTGGAGTTGACCTTGACGCAGCTTCA
Organism: Ophion slaviceki; assembly: GCA_944452715.1. NCBI lineage: Eukaryota > Metazoa > Arthropoda > Insecta > Hymenoptera > Ichneumonidae > Ophion > Ophion slaviceki. The sequence continues at coordinate 2,016,280 of OX101785.1, read as the reverse complement.
GCGCCTGCACCGATAAAAAAATACGGTGGTCCTGTATGACGGCCTTCTCGAAGACTGGAACTTTTGTCTGAAACATTTTTGGATATGATCAATAGTTTGAGTGCTATTGCTCTGTAAAACTTTATGTGCCTCACCCTGTATACACGCGCGAGTTAATTATTCAATTTTCCAAAAATCTTCGGACTCCGTACCATAACTTTAAAAACCCATGACCACCTTATAATCGTCACCCTATATATATATATATATATATATATATATATATATATATATATATATATATATACACACATATATATATATATACATATATATATATATATATATATATATATATTTATATATATATATATATATATACACACACACACACACACACACACACACACACACACTCACACACACGCATCCTCATACGGCGTGCGGTTAAATACTTCGTAGGCGCAATTCGAAAGGCCGATTCGACCAATTAAACATTCTGATTTTCTATGACAAAATATATCGGCTGCTCGTGCTTCCTAATATAGAAATAGGAAACTGGATGTTAACGGAGAGAATGAGGCAACGCAGCCACCGATCCATCTACACGTACTACGTATACAGCTGCCCACTTTCTTGGCGGAGCTCATTTCAAGCGATCATTGTGTATACAGTTATTACACACGGGAGTGTGAACCGATCGAACACACGGTCACAACTACATCGATGGAGAGCGACAAAAAATATACGCACGATCGGCTATCGATTCAAAAGCTTCACAAAAATTAACATTTTCATTAGAATAATTTTAACGCGAAGTCACTAAATGCCACTAAAGATTAATGTCACAATGTGGCCACTATGCCACTAAAGATTAATGTCACAGCCCAAGTGGCAATATTTAAAAAAACAGTCGAAAAAGCGGTTAAAAGGGTACCAAATGTCCGCCCGGAGGTTACCTTCGAGTCGACAACCATCCAACAAGACAACTGTTGGGCACATGATAACGTATGGGTAACTTCCAAACGGACATTTGGGTTTGGACAATTCGGGGATTCACTGGAGAGATCTACCTAAAGGCCCGAAAAAAAACGGCCGAACTCCGAATTTTTGTCTGGTAAACGTTTGGTGGAAAAGAAAGGCTTTTATATATTAACACAAAGGTATATATATTGCGAGCATTTAAGGACATGGCTCACATGTCCAGTCGGTAAAAATCCTATTGCCAAGTTCTCTCTCAGACGGACCACATTTCAGGCAAATGAAGAGAAAGACGTTGTTCGTCGTTCAATATAGTGGAAGGTGTTTCTTTACTTTTTTCCAAACAATCAACCGTTTAGGAGAACATTGGGAATCTGTAAATCAGCTATCTCTCTCGCACTCGTGGCCGCTTGGTCGGTGTGACACATGGCCTTTAACCCAAGACGGTCACATGGGGTGTGACACACCCCAGGCCATTTACGAGCTGGAATTTTCCCTTTATCATCTTCCCCCTTTATCATCTTACATGAAAAATCATCGACATCTTGTACATCATTTTGCCGCTGAAACCCGCATGTTCATAGTGCGGAATAAATATACTTTTTAAAAAACCCACAAAAACTATTATACTCACCAGAAAGAGAATGCTTTCACAAATCAGACCCTGCTTGAATTTTGTTGATATGTCAAAAAACAAAAAAAATACAGCATTTTTTGTAAAAAAAGGGCTTTTTCGTGAATTTTTTTTCAAGAATTTTTTAAATATACTTCAAACTAAAATTTTCGTTCCGTTCTTGGATAGGATAATAGAGAAACGTTTGAAATATGTTCTCAATTTTTGTTGAGCCCCCAAAATAATTCTACGAAATGCTACAGCGCTCTAAAGTGCTTGGGGTGTGACACACCCCATGTGACCACCACGGGATTCTCATGAGGTGTGACCGTCTTGGGTTAAAAAAATACAGAAAAAGAGCAAATACATGGCCCCCGGCAGATGATTGAATTTTTTCGCGCCGTTTGGCGGTAGACGCTCCAGCTTAAACGGTCCATCTGAAATCTAAAAATCAAACGGGTTATTCAAGTTAACAATAAATACGAGTCGTTGACGATCGTCGATTTTTAAAATCGTTTTTCTTGATGTGGTGACCGATTTTTTTACGTAACTATTTTTTTCAAACATTTTTACAGATTTTTAAGTAACTATTAAAAAATGAAGAACGATTTTTAAAACGTGAAATTGGCAACGACCTTTAAATGTTTGCCATCGTAGCTCCTGTAAATTTGGAAACAATCCATCGAGTGATTCGCGAGATATCATGTCCACGGACGTTGAAAACAGTGTTTCGAGAAATACGCGTTTATAGTTTGACGTATATGGTGCTGCTAACGCTTTCCCGGCCGACTGTCAGGAGCTGTAGCTCATTCAATTTTAGGAATGCTTCAATGGCATTTTCAAGGAATATAGCGAAAAGGCTATATGCACTAATCGAATGAAAGCTATCGAACGAAAATATTGGTGGAAAATTCAATATTTTGACCCACTTAGGTAGATATATCCCGTTGAGATTTTCAAAGTCCGATGACCGAGCGTGGGACTGTATCCTCATCGAGTTCGGGGAGTCCTGCAACGCGGGATAATAAAAAGTTTGCCCGTGGCGAATACTGCGCGAAGCGGTTCAGTGTTATTTCGAAGTTTTTGTTTTCTTTCAGCATGATACAGATTGTTGCGGGGCTTGTATAGAGGACGTACAAGTATAACGAATGTTCGGTGATGACGACGCAATTCGCACCGTGTCTAGTTGTTTTCGTTCTTTGTTCCTCGAACGGACGGCCCGAACCCCTCGTCGCCTTTTTTTCTTCCTTTCTTCTCCTTACAACTGGCACACGGTGTCCCTCAAAGTTGGGGGGAACAAATCCCGCGTTATTCTTTGATCGTATTGCAAGGTGTGAGTGGAGAATTAACAAAAGAAGAAAAAAAAACAATACACGTAGCAGCGTGACGATAAGTAAAAGTACGAGACCAGGCGCCTTTGGGAATTATTGCGTTAAGACTTACCATCGTACAAAATCACAGTTCCTGACTTTTTACACTCCCGCGCTGATGATAAAAATATTTTTCCTCGGGAAAGCAGATTACATTCGTACCGAATGTGTCGAAATATTTCTTTACAACATTGCATCGTTATCAACAATATGTATGTATTGTGTATACAGGCACATCTTGGGCTGTAAATAATTGGTGCGGGGTCCGCCTGCTGCATTTTTAAGGGCTTTTTTCGAATGTTAAGTTTTTCGAAATTCATTTTTTCGAATTTTAATTTTTTTCGAGTCATTGCTTCAGAATTAATTTTTTTGCGTTTTAATTTTTTTCGAAATTAATCTTTTCGAATTTTATATCGAAATTTAACTGGTTGTTTATTGGGAAATTTAGCTGGGATTGGTTAATTCGAATGAACTAATTTTCGAAAATATCGATTTTTTGTTTTCGACGGATTCTCAGAATATAATTGTCGAAAATATTCTCTCAAAATGCCAAATCGATTCGTTTAAAATTGAGGGAGTTAGGGCGTTTAAAGGTAGGTTCCACGGAGCGGCGAACTCGCGTTTTTCTCAAAATAACTTTTTCGAGATCGGTGACCGCGTTTTTGTCAAAATGACTTTTTTGAGATCGGTGACCGCGATATTTCAAAAATCACTGCAGCGATCGACTTCAAATTTTACAAGCTCCTTTTGCACATAAAAAAGCACTACTCGAACAAAGGATTTTTTTCTCGGTTCAGTTTTTTTTAACAACGAAAATGGAGCATTTTTTCACCGAAAATCGATACTTGCATTGTTGACTGCGGCGATTTTTCTAAAAATCAACATTTTATTAAATCCTTCGGGTTCTCTTCAAAATGCTTGCCCACGCGGCGTATAGATCGAGTAAGAAAACATTTTATCAAAGGACGTTGATCTATATATGTCTCAGAGAGAGAGAAAGTGAGAGAGAGAGAGAGAGAGAGGGGGACAGAGAGTGAGGACACAATAAATCGGAACAACGTTACCGAATGCCAAAAATGACGGCTGGGGAGATTCGCGCTTGTAAAAGCGACAAGAATGTAGCGAGGAAGGCGTTGTTTGTTTTTCTTACGTATACATTTCTGGACGTGCCATGGGATACGAGAGGGGTAAAAAAATCTTCGATATTCCTCGTTCATCGGCACGCTCCGAAAAATCTCGAAATGTAAATGTGTTTTTTGTTTTTACGAGACGCGCGGGGAAATGTGCATTTGCGTATAAATCGTTGGGGGGCGAGAGAATCGATCTAGCTGAATTTCGCACGGACGTCTTTTTCTCTCATAAGAACATGTGTGTGTGTGTGTGTATATAGAATTAGTGGTCGATAGGTCCGAAGGATATTTCGCGTTCGAACTGCGATACCATATTTGATCAAGAGCGCGGGGGTTCGACGTTTCGCAGAGCATTGCTTTTTCTCTCACATATACGCGATCGGGGCTACCGCGAGAGTTGCCACCGCGTGTCGGCCCGTCGCGATTCCGTACGCCCATTATGCCGTATCGCGTTGTGCGCGCCAAGTTATAGGAAGAGAGAAAAGCTGTCCGCGAGACGTGTGAGCATGTATGCCTTTCGGTGTGAACTTCACCGTGTGTGACATCACGCTTCATTGTTGGAGGTTTACGTCATTCTTGAGAGTGGAGTCGACGCACACGCAAATCCCTGCCCGGCGTGCCCTCCGGCGTACCCCCACCACCGCCGCCGCCGCCGCACGGGGCTGTGCGCTACACTAACGCCACCGTCGTCGTATCGTCTCGCGTGGCGAACGCGCGCGGTTACCCCCCCCCCCCCTCCCCCTGTCCAATCGCGGCGGCTCTTAGGAGCACGCAAAAAAGCCGCGCGAAACTCCTTGCACAACGTATATTTATTTCTTTTTCATCTTTTTCGAATGAAATGTTTCAAAAACGTTCGTGCGTACACTTTGCGTGCTACACTGGCCACTATAAAATTACGAAGATTTTTATTTAAATGTGGCCATGAAGATTTTCATTTCACAGATCTAAAAAAAAGTTTAAAAAGCTCTGACAACTCGCACGTCAGACTCTTAAGCATTGAAGAATATTCATCAGCTTCGAAAAGACTTGGGAAGAAAAAGTTTTTTTTTCACGTCCGTCCTGAAACTGCCGAAACTGATTTAACGGGTTATACTTGTAATAGTCGAAAACAGTTCATTTGTGGGTTTTTTTTATCGTAATGGATTTCTACAAAACTTAGGTATTTGACAAAGTATCATCTGAAGAACACTGTAATCTTTTCGTGAAAAAATATTTTGTTATAATCGAATTACAGCCGATGTCAGGGAAGCACCTGTCGAAAACGTCTTTTTCGGTGAGCAATGCCCTTTCGAACCAGGTCATCCAATATCAAAAAATCAAACAGATTTCGTTGGTATTGTACCTTATCCTATGATTTAAACAAAATGGCGCGTGTTCGAAGTGATTCTTGATTTTCCCAAAAACAGACATTTTCCGTTCATCAGATTGAAAGTATACATCGGAAAAGAAAATCCTTTGATCAAATACTATATTTTGACATTTAGAGAAAGCCCTAAGAATTTCAGAAATATCGAATCCGACGTGCGTCAACATAACAGCCTAAAAACCTGTCAATTTTGATCCAATCCCCGTCGAATTTGCAGGGAATATTTACAAAATGATATACTGTCGAAATATGTTGGTTTTGAAGAAAAGTGATTTTTCGACTTTAACAACTAGACCCCTTAAGATCAGGTCCCAGGCGGCAACTTGACAAAAAAAGTCATTTCTCAGCAGTCTCCGAATTTTCCGGCTTGTGTATCGGTAAAAAATGTTCGCCCCCACGCGGAGCTCTTCGTTTTGACCTGGACCGCGCACGGGAGGAAGAAAACCGGAAAAGAAAATTCACCGCGCGGGTATGCTGCCCGCATAAATGTACGCCGGGAGACCGGAAGTTCGTGCATGTTCTATGCGAATGTAAAAAGATTTCACGAACTTTTCGTTATCGTCGTGAGCATGGTACATACGAGTGGCGCGAGTGTACGGTGAAATAGAAATTTTCGTGGAGTAAACTCGACACGAGAGGTGAGCGCTGCTTTGGCTCGGAAAGAGGGGGGTGGGTGGACTCGAGAGGGGAGTAAGAGAAAGAGAGAGAGAGAGAGAGAGAGAGAGAGAGGACTTGTCAACGACACGACGACGTTTCATGGATAGCGCCAGGCAGTTTCTAGTCCCCACGGGCCGATAGACCAGTGCGCACATAACTCGTCATTCTCGCGCGTGTTATTCACGGGGAAAGTGTTGGTCGCAGTCTATACTTACGCGCAAACATACTTATACAGTACAAATTATCGTATCCATCGATCGTGGCTTTTCAAAGGCATCATCCTTGTGTGCGCGTGTGATATTTAAAAAAGAAACGAAAACGAAGAGTACGAATAATCGCATATTTACGTGTGTGGTGTTTGTCCGACTATAAATAATTGTTCCTAAAATTCTTATTTATTAATTTTTCTTTGATTACCGCTGAACGGGTGTTTTCCCGCGGCGTGCGACGCACACAGCGCCACAATTCGAGAGCGCTACTTCTTTCATTTTAAATATAACGGTGTATAAATAAGTATGAGCAATAGCGGGAGTACGCGAGGCTGTCGCCGATGATTTTGCGGGGCCAGAGCGAGAGAGTCACTATATACACGCGATTGCTCGTTTATCTCTCTCTCCCCCCCCCCCCTCTCGCTCGCGCCCGCCCGCGCGCGCGAGCGCCTGTCCAATTTTTCTACCGACGAAAAAAAATTGAAAATTTTACGGAAAAGAGCGGAGAACTGAAAATTGAAAAAAAAAACAAGAGAAACGAAAGATACAACAGATGAGGTCGACACATCTTTGGATGCTGACATCGTCCGCATACGTAGTTCTTTGTACGTGGACATGCAGCGTCGAGGCTCTTCCATCAAGGTTAGTGATCCTATATCGGAACTCGTGCTTCAGCGCGCCTGTGTATGTGTGCATCTTTTTTTTTCCACCGTAGTTCACACTCCGCGGAGTGTAATGTGTGTACGGTCAGGGCCGGTGAAGACTGTTATTGTCACGCTGCTCGAGCCGTCAAAACTCCGCTCTCTCCATCTTTCCCTCTCTCTCTCTTGTATTCCAAGACGTCAATTGATCTCGTCTTCGTCGAGAGATCCAGCGCTTGGAATAAACAATTGGATAATCTTCCGTACAATCCAAGGAGTACGGATTTCTCCATTTCATTCATTCGGCCGCAGAACTTTGCAAAACTGAAATCTCGGTATTACTATTTTTTACGCGCAAATGTGTTCGATCTTTCATAGTGGCCGGTCCACCTGGTAGGATCTCAAGAACGGTCGATTCAATCAAATCGGTGGTAATTCGAGGTTGAGACCAGCAAAAGAGGGTTATGTTACGTGGGTGTCGTCGTAGCGGATCAGCTGATTCTTTTTAACGCTCAGGATTTTACTTTGCTCGTTCGTTCAAAAGAAAAACGTGTTGGTTGCTTGCCTTCGATTTTTCGCGCTATGAAAAAGTTGCAGAATCTTCGCTGTGCGCCTTTCGTCATCTCCCTCGCCATCGAAATTTAACTCTGTGCGTTATACTACTGTTCGCAGTGTACCTGTGAATAGTTTATATCAGAAACTATGAGAACGGTAGGGACTGTCTCTGTGTTGGTACCATTTTCGAGTGATTAGCAATTCTTCGCATCTGCTGCATTTTAGGGTCGAAACATTTGACTAGCTTTACAGACTACATGATTTTGAAGTTTGCATCGTTGGAACGAAACAAAAGTTACGTAGCCCAATTTTTTCTGGCACGTGAGGCCTCCAAAATCGCTTAAATTTTTTCAGGATCCTCATCAGAGATCTTTGGACCTAAACGATATTGAAGTTTGCATCTTTGGAACGCAAAAAAAGTAGCCCAATAATTTTTGTGCAAATTTGGGCTACAAAAAGCACTCGAACGTTTTCTTCAGGACTTATCGAAAGTTTGCTGCTCAAATTTGCAGGATAAGATTCTTAATGATCACGAAAATGTAGGAAAGAAATTTTTTAAAATTTAGTTGCATTTCAATGTTGCAATCTTCAACATCTTCAGCCTTATATGTAAGAAAACTTTTTGGATGATAATCAAAGTGAGGCAATAAAAAAATATTAACGAATTTTCATTGCAATCCAACTATGCGAACTTGAAGATTGTCACTCTACCAACGGATCAGCTTATTCGTTTTAGACAGTTGAGAATTGGTGTTGCTGCGTTCTTTGAGTTTCCTAATTGCATCTGTCGTGCGTTACTCTTATACATTTTACCGATACTTTCATCTTCTCGGCCAAAAGATCCGCCTTCAATGACAATGTTTACTATACCGGCGGGATTTTGGTACTCAGATCGGTGTAACGATGAAGCGTCATTGAAGTAACTAGGCTAAGAAATTGGGAGATTAGAAATGAGGAGAAATTAGGATATCGAGGATTTTGGGTACACTCTGTACGAAGTAAATTTTGCCAACGGAGACGTACAATTGGTACAGAGCAAAAAAACGTGGGCGATTTTCGAATGAATGCACTCTTCGAGGATGAGACTAAAGCAGAAGACTTTTTTTTGTTCCTGCCAAATGACTATTTTTTTCCACCTGTAAACAGGAAAGCCACTTGAGGACTCCACCTTGCCGGAAGTCCTGTGAAATAATAAGGATACTGGTATACTCCGCGAAGTGAGTTACTTTGAATAATGAGGGCAAGGCTTTATCCGGTATACGTGAAGGCTGCTCCGAATTGCCAGACTCCGTGTCTGTGTGAGTTGTCCCGAAAGTACAAGAGTTACAATTCACAAGAAAAAAGGATTTTTAGTTGGCGAATATTCGCCGATCGTCAATAATATCGCGGGGACCCTCGTTATGTCGTTATTTATTCTTACAGGCAAGTCGGATATCCGTGATGCGGTTGTTTCCACATTGGTGCCAGCTGCGAAAGATGCCGAGTTTCACTAAGGACTGCTCGAAAATCAGTCCCGACGCCTGTATAATGTTTGGAAATTTCTACGCATTTGCCACTAGACTTGCACACCTGTGCGAGAGAGGGTAAGACGAAAACGCGACACTGCCAATTTACTGATCCGAATTTTATAGTTTGATGGATGCATGTTATCGCTTTAGGGTATACAGAGAGAGAGAGATAGAGAGAGAGAGAAGGAAAAAATCAAAGCTCCTTTAGCCCGCAATAAAATTAAAAAATCTGCACCAATATTGAAAAAAAATTGCCTCATGTTTTAAGTCACAGTAACGAGCGTATAACATGCAGTGGCTTTGCCACTTTGCTTACTTCATTTTAGATGGAAAAAAAACCGTTCTATGGTGCATTCTCTCTTCATTCGTTGCTAGAGCTTTTTCGATCGAAAATACACGGGCGAGAATTAAGCGGAAGATGCGGGGGGAAGAAACATAAAAAATTTCGATGTTCCAGGCAAGAGAGGGAACGGGAACGATTGTGATTTTGCAAAGGACCTTAATAGCGACGATGAAGCGTGGAGCGCTGATCCCCATTGCAAAAGGATTTGATATTTGGAAGTATGCTAATGTTTTATCCACGCTATTGTATTTACGAGTTTGTCTCTTTGTCTCTTTCCCTCTCTCTCTTTAACATTGACCCTGATCGTACACGAGACACGTAACGCTATATTTTTATAAATATCAAATCTTTCCGCAACTATCGCTTCGCCGCTTTCCTTGCTCTGTCGATATCCAACTTGAACTTAGTCCGCGCGAAAAAAAACTGCGATTTCTTCGAGAAAATTGTACCAACGAATGCGATTGAATTTCAGAGCAGCCGTTCCTATGAGCGCCTCTCACTCGTTACACTGTGATGGAAAGGATACTAATTACCGAATTGGTACAAGTAAGCACGCCGACGTCACATCGATCTCTCAAGATGGTATCGAAGCTTCCATCGTTGAACTGCAACGAATATTTTTTTCGCATTTCCCAATTGTTTTTTTTTGTTGGCATATTTGGGCTGCAATACCAGCGAAGCGCAAATATATCCCAGTATCCTGGTAAAAGTTCAAGCCAAGTTACCGAACTATTAACAAAAATTACGACTCTAAAAGTCGTCTAATATATACTGCACATTACGGAGACACGCTGGCCACATTTCCATCGAATAATTTGTACACTAAATAACTGTAGATGTCTGATATAGCCTGCTCTGGGCGTGTAAAAAATTCGAAAGATTCCGAAACGACGATAAGAACAATGGGTCACCGAATGTTTGAAGAAAAGATTAATGAAAAAAACTTGGAAAAATGTGACCAGCGGAAGAATTTTCCGCGTCTTTGAAAAAAAAGTCTTAATCTAGTAAATTTACGCGAACAGTTTACCTTTGGGTATAATAATTGATTGTAACTAATTTTTTTATTAAGCGCCATTGTAATTTAGCGATGATTGAGAAGGGTTTGCCCCCCACAAAATACGGCCCTCCACGAAAGGAATACCTCAAAGGGTCCTTGGGGATCCGTAGCCTAGGCCTGCAAAAGAAGAGTTTAGTGACAAAAATACCGAAATAAAAAGCAAAGCATTCGTTGCATTCCAATGATGCAAACTCCAACACCATCTCCCGAGTATCATCGCGCCAAGAGATAATAACGAGGCATGTCATCTCATTTGTTTCAGAGAGGATGGCATATGAAGTATTTTTGGGTGGATCCTGTAATCCCACCACCTGGAGGTCAGAAATAGCGATACCGACGCTTCAAAGTCTTGGCATTACTTACTATAATCCTGTGAGTTTTTTTTTCTTCCATTGAAAACCAAAAACCTACCGCAATAATGACGAATTCTGAAAATGTCCTGCACCCATTGATGTTCCGTCGTTGTTGATTTTGTCACTTCGTTATCTCAGCAAGTCTCGCAATGGGGACCGGAGCTGATAGCTCAGGAATACGAGGCGAAGCAAACGGCTCGCGTGTTGTTATTCGTAATAGACAATCAGACGCGAAATACCGCTGGTATAATCGAGGCAGCTCAGTTGGCGGCTACCAGGAGCGATTCGTTGGTACTCGTGATTTATCCTTACAGGCAAGGCCAGGCGATCCTCGGCGAGACTGTATCCGCTCAGTGAGTATTCGTTCGTTCGGATCTCATCTCTTTGTTTTTATTTGTCACCATTTTCATTTGTCAAAGTCGTTCAATAACGAATTGTTTTTCTTTCAGGGAATATTACGATTTAATGAATGGACTACTGATACTCGAGTACTTTGTCGAGAGACAGAGAATACCGATATTCGAAAGTGTATCCGTGGCTCTCAATGGCACGTCCAAGGTAATCTACAATACTAGTGTGCTCGCGTGTCTGTACACAAACATACGTACACGCGTATGCATGACGATCAATCGTCGTCTGATTACAATACGTGACGCGAAAATTTCATCATTACTGATTCAGATTCTTCGAGAGGCGATTAACGTTCAGGATCTGAATCAAGAGGATGGTATGAGGCCCGCGAGGATTTCACTGACTCAGAATGGAACTGATATAATGTACGTACGTGCACGCGAAACGAGCTGATCTGTAGCGATAAGTTACAACCGAGGCTCGCAAACCCCGTCTCACTGTCAATCTTTCGTTCTCCCGTTCTTGTGTTCTCAGAACTTTGCGTGAAATCTTCAAATCACTGGACACCAACGATACCGGTGCGATACGTTTGAGCGAGGTGAGTCTCTCTACGTGCCTCCGCAATCATGTCCACATATCCAAATCAGTAATGCATCTCTTACAAATCCCCATTGGAAACAGATTCTATTGTTCCCGATCCATTCTTGTCCTAGAATTTTTTTTTGCAACGAAACATTTTTCCTTGGGGTTACGGTATTCCTTGCACGAGCCTGAATATTCAACAATTGAATTATTATCGTCTCAACGAAGTAAAAATACCGTCCAGTATACTGGTAAAAATTCAAGACAAGTTATCGAACTTTTAACAACAAAAATATGATCAAATATTGTCTAATTTATACGGAACTCTACAGAGATATTCTACGCTGGTCACATTTCTATCTAATCATTTATCCACTAAATAACTCTAGATGTCGGGTAAAAACTGCTCTGGGCGTGTAAGAATTGCAAAGATTTCGAAACGACAATGAAAACAGGGTGTCACCGAATGTTGAAAGAAAATATTAATGATACATCTTGGAAAAATGTGACTAGCGGAAGAATTTTCGTAGCCGCGACTTTTTAGAGAAAATGTAAAAATATATAAATCTGCTAAACTTGCTAAATTTTTTAGTACAGTTTATCATTGCGTATAACAATTTATTGTAACTTATTTTTTATTGAGCGACTCAGAAGGGGCCGGCTTATGCCCCCACAAAATACGGCCCTCCGCGACAGGGATACCTTTAAATCACCCCGATCAATCGTAATTTATTTCAATTACGACTCATTCGAGTAATTAGAAAAACGCCAAATACAATTATCGGCGAAAGCCAATTGGAAGAAAATCGTTTGAGCTTGGTCGCAATTTGAGACGTTAGTAACGCATGATTTTTTCTTCATAACAATTTTCTTCCAAATGTGTTTATTCATCTATTTGCACCTATATAATTTAATACGACAGAATTATTTACAGGCTTTGGTTAAACTACAGTCGAGCGCGAAGTGTAATATGTCGGTGCCCGAACTGCTCAATGCCGTGAATAAATCAGGTAATGCGAAACGTTCAAATGCTCGTCATCGATTGAATAAACGGTCCCAAGTCATTTCTATAAATGAAACACCGAATGGCGTCGTAGCTTTATTCACACTCGCGTGTCCGTGCCCTCGCTACGGCGATGATTTCATCGACTTCTTTTTTTTTCTTTCTTTTTGATGGTTTGTTTTTTTTCGTCTTTTTTTTCCGAAACAGATACGCACGAGACTCTGATTAAAAACGTCACGAACAACGATGATACTGCCGAGCAGAGAATAACGTTCGATCAGTTCTGTGCCCTGTCGAGCGAATGGACGAGACGCACGAAAAGCAACGGAACGAACTGTGAAAGTGAGATACCTTCAGTTTGGAGTATATTATGTAGGAAGGCCTCAAAGTTCATACGACGAGCTTTCGTGCATCCCCTTAATCGTTTCTTAGGTACTGTCCCAAAACTTTCTCTCTCTCTCTCTCTCTATCTCTTTCTTCCAGACTCTGTCATTCTTCTTCCTTCTCTTTGTTTCTCTACTTCTCTGTCTCTCTCCTTCTTCTATCTCACACTTTATCTACGTGGTATTTCGTAAATCCGCACAAGTCGCGTTTAATCTTCGTTTGGCAAAAACTTCGATAAAATAAGAAGAAAAATAAAACGAATTGCAAAAAAGGAGAATGACACATTTGATCGTGACTTATCCTTGCACTTGATCACCTATGTCGTCACGCGATAAAGTTCAAAAGATCCGGGCAAGCGAGACGATCTGATGTTCGTGCGCGTTTTTATTTTATTTCTTTTTTAATATTTATTAAGTGGAAGGATGCAAGGAAACACAAGCGGCTCGATATATTTTCAGATTGGACAAACTCCCTCATACCGGAATCGGAAAAGAGAGACATGTATATCGGGGTAGTTGGCAAAGATCTGTTTTGGTTGGAGTCTTCGGCGGCGCCGCTCATCGAGTGAGTATTAATCCGGGAGTACTGTTAACGCGCTAAGGAATATTGAAAAATCTTTTTTTTTCGCCGACAAGCCTGAAACGACAAATGCGCATATGTACACAGATCAATGGGCTTGACGTTGCATCGGCCGGGCGCGAACGAGTACACGGTGCGGTTATTGCCGCAGGAAGTTCAGCGTATGAAAAATTCCCGGCTCATTTTGCTCATAGTGCCGCAACATTCGCGTGGTATAGCAATCATGACACTGGCGTCTCATTTGATCGGGTTACGCGCAAACCTCGTCATATGCGTCCAGACAATGCCGGAAGGCGCTATCATTTCCGGCGAAAAGGTAAACGACTTTTTTCACATTTTTCCCCCTCGCTTTGAGGAACGGCATAATGATTAAATTAGTTTGCAATGGTAATGAAACTTTGTTCACATCGAGCCACGAATGAACGTCTTCGATTTCGTACAAAAGGAACATCGTGGAGAACATTTTCCAAGACTGACGAACCATCGAGTATCTCGTAAATGTCCAGCAAAAGCTTTGCATTCTTAATGCTGTTCTTTTTGAATAACAAACCGAAAATGTTTCTGCTACGATACAACAATCTGAATAGTGATATTCTGGCGTCAATTTATCGTGACGTCATTGCGGAAGAATTCGTACAATATGCGCAAGGTTTCATTAAACATTCATCCGTACATGGAAATGTGTAATGATTCATATGAGTAGTGATCGGTATGATTTGTCGTATACGTACAGTTTTGCAAAATATTTTTTTCTCATAAGCGGATATCAGAGGGAAAACCCGGAATATATGAGTAACGGGGAGGGTACATCATTAATCCGGATGGATGATGAACGCGGGTCTGATTCAATCTGCCTTTACTCACGAGCAACATCAGTTAGGGGTCCACCTTCGATTTTGTTGAAACTCGTATATGTGATAGAGCATTGAAAACTATTAGACACGTATTTTTTTATCACCGGAGAAACGGTTTTAAGGTATTCTTCCGCGGAAGGTTGTATTTTGGGGAGGCATAAGCAGGGCCCTTCTGAGTCATCGCTCAATTACAGTGGGGCTTAACAAAAAATAAGTTGCAATCAATTATTATAACCGGCAATAAACAATAGAATAAAAATTTCACGCAAAATTATCAGATTTAGACTTTTTCACATTTTTTCTGAAAAGTCGCGGCTACGAAAATTATTCTGCTAGTCATATTTTTCCAAGTGTCATCATTAATGTTCTCTTTAAACATTCGGTGACGCCCTGTTATTATTTTATCGGAATCTAGATTTTTTTAGAGGGGTAGAGCAGTTTATAACAGGCATCTAGAAACATTTAGTGTATACATTATTAGATCGAAATGTGGCCAACGTATCATCTCCGTAAGGTGCCACATAAACTAGACGATTTTAGAATCGTAATGTTTTGTCAAAAGTCCGGTAACTTGGCTTGAAATTTTCCTAGCATACTGGGATATATTTTTACTTCGTTGTAGACGAAAATCAGTGAACTGTTGAATATTCGGGTTCGTCAAAGGAACGCCTTAAGGGGCGTTCCTTTGACGTTTGAGGGAACCAACCCCTCAAAGAAAGACATGTCGGCCCGGATTTTTTTCCAATACTTCTATAGTGATTTTTTCATGGCTTTACATTATACGAATTCTGGTTTTTGTTTCATTGAGATCGGTGGACTGCTTGTGGGTGAAACTGCAAACTCACCCCTCGACACGCCTTTCTTCGAGGCGTGGTTTCCCCCCTTAAAACGAGTTTTCCGCCGATAAAAAAAGCGTCTAATAGGTTTCAATGCTTTATCATATATATGAGTTTGAACAAAATCGAAGGCAGACCCTCAAGGGATGTTCCTTATTAGAGGTATGCTTCATACAAATGCAGTACAACAAACGTTTTTTCTTCAAATCTCACCTCATTTTTATCTCCTCATACCGAATAATGGAAATTCATCTAATCAAACGGAACGAATGAAATCTTAGTGCCAGTGTCAAGTGACGTACGCTAATCGTCAAGTGACGTACGTTTTCTCGAGCAACGCTGTACGTGGCTATAAATCAAAGAAATTGCCAGTAGTCGAGCACACGCGATCAGATAAAATGTCCAATGATTTGTAGCACTTGTCATTCATGCCGATCATATTTAACTTCTATTTCTTTGCTTGATGTTTTTCAGCTCACGGAGCAAGCCACGAAAGACTACAATCGCGGTAGGATGTACCTGTCAGATTACGCAAAGCGCGAAGGTGTACCTGTTTTTCAGAATGTCGCCGATGCGCTACAGCACGCGATACAGCTAGTTCAAAGTCCCTGTTGACTCGTCGCCCCGTCTATATTCTATTTCCCCCCCCCCCCCCACCCCCTTTCTCTTCGCGTACCTTCGTCTCTTCGTCAGTTTCGTACGGCTAAACGATTCGACCGACTAATTTATTTCTACTCGAACCTTAGACGTTTGTTTCTTTTTTTACCTTCACGACCTATCGGAGAAGGGCACAGTTCGAATGCAGAATGAATTTGCGCAAGTACTTTCTACACTGGACAATTGTCAATTGTGTTTATCAAGTTGGACTATTCGTTGTAAAAACATTGTAGCTGTAAATTATTCGTACTTGTTGCATAGAAGGCATAGGGGTTCACCCGTCATAATTGACAATTGTTCACTAAGAGAGAAATCATTTGGAATGGTTCGATCAATCGAGAGATGTTCGTTTCTGATTATCCGTCACATTTTTCCACTACATTTGAGACCTCTTGCGCTTGCGCCGCGAACACACACACGATGACGTACGTACGTCGAATAAGTAATTAGCCTTTATATCGTGAAATGTCCCGCTATATTTTCACTATTACACTCGTTGGAGGAACGGGATTACCGTTCGGTGGGCCGTCCTCGTGGCTAACGAATGACCGCCTCAAGGGTTCACTCTACGAATTTAACAGATCATACTCGACACGACTTGTAACGCGGTTATAGCTATTCTTCATCGTGGACATTGAATGATCGAAAAAAAATTCATGAAAAACTTTCTCTGACAAAGTTTTACGACGAATAATTTTTTTCGCACCTCATTCGAACGGTCCAAGTAGGTGGACGCGACGAGGGTTTGAAAAAAATGTGATTAACGCCGCGTTACGGCTCAAATCTTACAACGGTACTTATTTTTATCGCGTGGCATATTTGTTATTTGACACTTTTGATTGGTTGTACGTGTAGTTATTTTTTTTATTTTCATCATTGGAAATTGTGTCGAGCTGACCCAATAATTTTCATCGGACTCAGCCCCGAACGTGAACCTTTGAACGGACATTCTTCTTAGTCCCAAATCTGACCGCTGGGTATCGCATTCTCAACCAAGTCTCTGTCGATACTTCCTGGCTATAACAGTGTTGAACAGAGGAATGACTTTTTTTTAACGTGCACATTTTCGTGTATGCTGTATTTTGGTTGGGCGACGTGTCCTTCGACATACACAAATTTGCTATGGGGATGGGTCGACGAAATTTATTCTAGGTTGAAGAAAGCTACAGAAAAAAGTAGATATAAGTTATTTTTTTCCCCCAGTTTGAGTCGTAATAGCCGTCCGATTTTTATGTTTCATAAGTCTATCGTCTTCGAAAGAGACTCGATAAAATGCACAGCAAGAACGCTAGCGTATTGTAGGTTTAGGGAGAGGAGAGCGATCCACGCTCGAAATAGGACTTTTTTCCCCGATTTTCCCAATACTCCGAGGAAAGTCGTATCGAAGGTTCGGAAGGGGAGATAGATAGGAAAGCGTTTCCGATTATAGAAAAATATCCTTATCGGTTATGCAGAATTGTTGGACATCTTTACGATATATTTTTTTTTTTTGAAGCTTAAAGCAAACGTGGAAAGTCCCTTGAAATCGATGTGGAATATCTGACTGCGCTGCTACCTTGAGAATTTCTATTTATAAATGTCGCCCGGTGAGATTACAGAGAGAGACTTACAACGTACAAAACAAACGACATTGCATTTCGACAAACTTTACGGTTTAAACTTTAATATAGAACGTTTAAAAAGAATAGAGAATATAGAAATGTAGCTTTATAAAAAAGGAAAAAAACACGTTGTACAAAGCTATCGTCCGTTCGATGCTCGTTTACAATATTTTTTTTCATACGTCAATGACACGTCCCTCGATCAAAATACAGTCGGTAAACTCTGATTGCACTTTCAGTGCATTCGTTAAGTGTCGATCCCTGTTGGACACTGTTTTTTTCTCCGGACTGAAACAGTTGACTTGGTCGATCCGGTTCTCCAATTCGGCATACACTATTCCCTAAGACTACTTTTTACTGCATTGAAATAAAAATAGGATAACGATCGATAATCGTAACCCGTATCGTAAGTTTACGAACAACGACGAGACTTTTGCGAATCCGAAGGCTTTTCTCAGGAAATTTATGTGCTCGTTGTGTTTGTTTGATTTTTTTATATTTCCTTCTCTTTCGAAAAGACTGGAATAGGACAGCGTACTAAACTATGCAGCTAATTCGAAAGGCCTGCCCTGATGGGTAGAGATCGAAAATTCGTACGGACGAGAGAGAGAGAGAGGTCTCGCTAGATAGGCGATTGAACTTTTTTTTCAGTTCTCTTTTTATGGATAGTAACTTAACGTCAACATTTTTGTAACCTTTTCGGTAACTGGTTGAGGATTGATTTGTTATACCTGTATATATATTTTTAGTTGTCTCTAACCGATCTAATGATAGTGTTTTTTTTCTTTCCTCTCGTAACGTTAAAAGTCGCACGAACTATTGCGATTTTCGAAGTCGAGACAAAAAAAAAGAGGTAGAGAATCACGGGAGCGTGATGGCGATACTATTTTGCCTGTACGCGTGTAGGTACGTATGTGTGCGAGCGAGCGAGAGTGAGTGAGAATTATTTTAAAACGAAACGTCACAGCGCGAGATTATCAGCCTCGACCGAGATACAGGAAAATGTGTGGGTCACGAAAATTTCGATGATTTCATTGTTTCCGTCTTTGGAAATACGTTATCGAGATACCGCGAGTGCGAGAGAGAGAGAGAGAGAGAGAGAGAGAGAGAGAGAGAGAGACCAATGGAGAAAGAGAGAGAAAGAGATTGAGCGATAGACAAAGTTAGCTATTTCGAAATCTCCGATTCGTATTGACGCTCAGAGACCTTATTACACCGTTCGTTTGAACATTACCGGCGGCTCAACAAACAAAAAATGTTTACTATTATGTATATTTTCGTTCGTCCACGTTTTTTTTTCTCTTTTTTTTAAATAACGTAACGTAATAATTGTTTCAACGCTGCGAACGATACGCTCTCCCCACAGTCCCATTTTTAAAATAAAAAACAAACTAAAACTATTCCTCGGATTGTCAACATGTATATTTGTCACATCT
Organism: Ophion slaviceki; assembly: GCA_944452715.1. Lineage (NCBI taxonomy): Eukaryota > Metazoa > Arthropoda > Insecta > Hymenoptera > Ichneumonidae > Ophion > Ophion slaviceki. Next base: position 1,997,235 of record OX101785.1, on the reverse strand, counting down.
GCGTTAGTCTAAGTAAAAAAAAACGCGTACTAGCGAAGATGCCTATATTTCGTATCGAAAATCTTATAATGTACAAAATATTTGGGTTGCCATACCGAGGTACGTTCTCGCATAGAAGAACCTGCGACCTTCCTAATCGACTTTTTCATCGTCTTCGTGGACGTCTGCGTCGTTCTGTTTCTCGCCGTGTCCTCCGTCAGAATCCGCGGGAAAATAATATCTCTTGATGTTCTTCAAGGACAGTAATACTGGTATCATCACAGGCAGAAACAGTGGAATGTACACTGCATACCTGTTGGAAAACAAAGGTCACAACGCACGAAAGAGAACAATCGATCGAGTTAAGGTTGTTGCTCAAAAATGTTGGGGTGGGTAGATATTGATGAAAAATTTTCTAGTCGTTATGGTATACTTTCTGAATATACTCGTAAAATGGGAAACAGGAGAATGGAGGTTCCGCATTCATTTATCAAATATTACATTTTAGGGTTTACATCAATCTCTTCAGCTTCTCGTTTAGCTTCCACATATGGGAAGATAGCATAAGAATATTTTGTGCAGGATAGTGTGCAGCACAATATTACCGAAAAAAAGACAAGTTACCGATTCAATTAATGAGAGTGTATGAAAAATATGCGACGAGTTTACGAAAAAGTGAGGCTTGTTGAGACGTATGTATTATTTATTACGATGTATACCCTTTTTCCCAGCTTCTGGGAGCATAGCACGATGCTTAACGACGCACTGACAAATCGTCTTTTCCATCGGAAACTTTCCGGCACACTTATATTTTTTTCCGAATCATTTGTTGCCTCTTTGTGTGTTTCTGCTCGTGTCTATTCCGATAGGATTTTTAAACACGACAAATTAATTTTCTGAGAATCCTAACTCCTTCCCTTTAGACGCCCGAAAATGAATCATTTTTCATGCATTTTTTTAAAGATGATAAAATAATCGCATCATTTTAAAATGTTGACACTATCGTATTACAACTTGCAAGTGTAAAAAAAAACTTTCTTAAACAAAACAAAATGGCGGCGTTTTAAGGTAATCCTTCAGGCGTCTTTTGAAAAACTGCTCATATTATAGCTCAAAAAGTTATTGATCGATCTGTCTAAAATTTTGGGAGGTTTCTCACTATAACATTATTTGGATGATGTACCTGAAGTTTTCAAGTTATCGCGTAAATAAATTACTTCTTTGGGGTAAAAATGGTCGAGAAAATGGTCAAAAATATGAAAATTTGACTACAAAGCCTACGTAATTTTTAATTTTATACTTTTTTATAGGCATATCATTCCAATAATGTTATAGTGAGAAACCTTCCAAAATTTCAGCCAAATCGATCAATAACTTTTTGATCTATAACATGAGCCGTTTTTCAAGATGCCTAAATGAATACCTAATAACGCGGCCATTTTGTTTTGTTTAAAAAAGAAAAAATGTAAGCACTTGAAAGATGTAATAAGATAATGTCAAAAATAATATTTAAAATTATGCGATTATTTCATCGCCTTAAAAAAAATAATGAAGAATGACTCATTTTCGGCCGTCTAAAGGGATTTCTCCCCTTAACATAGATGTAAATAATAATTACAATTGTTCACCGTAAACTTGAACATTTTCGCGATATTCATTCGTACACCTCATTAACATATACCGCTACAATAAATTGGCACTGGCGACGTCACAGAATGTATTAGCATGGGAACCCCATTTCTCCCCACACGCTTCAAAAAATAATTTGGCAACAACCTTGAGTTTGTGGAAGTTACGACGGAAAGTTAGATTATTTTGAGGTTTTTTTTCGGCGACTTACTTCTGATCCTCCGGAAAGTACAACAGTGCGAGAAGCGAAGGATCCGTGAACGCTTCCTCGGCAATGACGAAAGCCTCTTTGCTGAGCAAAAAGGCTTGACTGAGGTCGCCTTGTCTCAAGCGCTCGGCCGATTTTTCGACGAGTGTCAGCGCGTTGTTTATTCTATTGCCGACCGTTTCCGTTATCACGATGTTGCTGATCTCCTCGAGAAGCTGGGCGAGCGATTGCAACGTCAATTTGGCCGATGTGAGCTGCTCGAAAGTGCGTATACGCAGAAGAGCGTCGAGCTCCCAATCCCGTGGTTTCGCGCCAACGAGAGGAACGACCGTTGCACCGCTGACGCTGTTATCCTACGCGCGCACGAAATAATGAAAAGTTGGTACTTGAAAGATGTCTGTTTGACGGTACTACGCAAACGAGTCGGTATATCGCTTGGATGGAATCGCGAGGATTGCGCACAGTTACCGGGTCGGGAATTCCCAAGAGTAATCTCAACTGAGCTATGAAGACGCCCATTATCGTGGCGGCGTTCGGTACAACTTCCACCGGCCCCTCCGTCTGTGCGTTCTCGCAAACTTCCGACGATGGATTCGCTATCACGATACCGCCCCATCTGAAATAATAACAACAGTATTTTCCATTACAAACTCGTTACTCAAATGATTTGCCAATATTCCTGAGAGATTTCTCGATTTGCCCGTAGCTGATAAAGTGGCACACTGGCGTTGAAAAGTTGCTTCTACGGGACAATGGAATGCACAGGAGTAGGCGTTTTCTTTCGGCGGGATATCACTGTGACGGGTAAAAAAAACGATTTTTCTCAGCTTACATGTTCAAGAATATGTGAAAAAATACGCAAGTTAATTGAACATTTGAAGTATTGCAAATTGACCGAGTTACAGACGATTTGGTGAAAGCTGGTAGCGCAACAATTTACGTACAGTAAAACTTTCAATCGCGTTTTTCTCGAAATGATCTTTCTCGACCTGACCGAAATCATAACTCTAGATATCGTCTGATTTTCAAATTAAAAAAACCAACATTTTCGTAATTGCAGTGACTATCGTTTTACGCAGTTGTTTTTTTTTTTTTAATTTGAGCCCCTAAATGTAAGTAAAAGTGGCACCAACATTAGTTTTTTTAGTGCCCGCCATTTTGGGGATTTCTTTTTTTCGAAAAATCGCTACGTATATCGAGAACTACCTTCATATAGATTATAAAACTTATTTATTTTTCAGACTAACCATTGTCAAGTTATCGATCTAGCCGTTGGACCACATTTTCTATACAAACGCTCTATTATACGTCAATAACGTTGTCAATTTTTAATTTTTTTGAACAAACTGTAGACGAAATAAGTTCAAAGTATACTTATAACATACCCTTTTTCCAAATCCCAAATAAATAATCTAGTGAACAAAAAAAATCGGAAAAATGACCTTTTCGGCCGCTCACAGTGGTGTTCTCCTTTAACATGCATCTCGTTCACTGCGTGCTCTTGTACGACATTGGAAATTGATAATAAAGACAAGTTTTGTTTTTATTTGTGTTTTTTTTTTCGTTTTTATTTTTATCTAAAATCTTTTTAGTTTTTGCAGATTTAGACGGTAGGTCTCCGATGAGAGTTCTAAAAAATAACAGGCGCAGCGTAAATCTGTCGGCAAAAAACGGCAAAAAGTTTCGATCGCTCGATAATGTAACCCGATACCAAAATATACATGAAAATTAGCCATATGAAACGAGCATTACACATTTCAGTATAAAAGATATCGATCAATCTTGATAGCTCATCACTCGTGTCATCTGAATTCTTATCTTCGTACGGAATCGTATGGAAATAGACACGCACTAAAGCGATTTCACGAAAACAGCGAGTGGAAATAATAACAAAAAAAACCTACAGCGATCAACGAATTAAAAAATGATTTGGAGAAGAAAAATGATTATGAAATGATTATGATATGAATGAAAAATGATAATTTTCGAATTGCTCGAGCTTCTTCTGACGAATCTTCCTTGGAAAAAACCCTTAATCATTTTGCAAGTCGCGTATTTAGAGATCAAGAACATAAATCTGCAAAAAAAGATTTTGTAAAATAATACAAAATATAAAAAATATAAATGTTCGTTCCATTCCAACGATGCAAACTTCAAGACCATAAAAAGTGCACATAATGAAAAACGAGGAGGGTCAAGAACTGGAAAAATTATATTGAGATATCGAACCTCGGTGAGAGAAACGCCTCGACGTTGTTCGCGGTTTTCGTCCTGTTACCGCTTCTGGTGTAAATGTGGAGAGGCGATTGATCGCACGGAACCACGTACACGACGAGGTTTATGCAAGGATGCAAACTGATCTGCGAAGCTGCGAAAATGAAAACAGTACGTATAATGTATCAGTGTTAGTACAGACATTATTAGCCTTGAAAACATCGTTTCAGCCCTTATCTCACAGTTTTTTCACATCATCGGAATTTTCATAAAAACTCCAAGTGAAAAAAACTCTTCGCGTTCTCATTCTTGAAGATTCATAAATTTTGAAGACATACATTGGTACGTTCCGAATTTTGGCTCCTACTCCCACATTCTCTCGAGATAGAATTTTACGAACAGAGCCACATTTTCTACATTGTCTATCGGTGCTAAATTTCAATACAACGCAAATTATTTTTTCATGCTTTATGCGTTGATTTGTGTTACGTTCAAAATGTATTAGGATGTATTAGGAGGCAAAATCACAAATTGAGGATAACGCAACAAAGAAATTGCAACGATGGGCGGAACAACAGCAGGGCCTAGATAACATCGCGATGGATCAGGGCGCTAGAGGGGCAGGAAATAGTTTTCAAAATTTGTGATGTAGTGAGACAGTTTGAGAAGCTAACAAGGAAGAGGAAAGAGGAGAGAGGGTGTAAAGACTACTAGAAATCTATACATATAAAAGTCCTGAAACAAACATGTCCTGATTGATTCATCAACGCCGAGCCAAAACCGCTGAAGCTAATTACATGAAATTTGGACAGTAGGTTGTTTTTGTGACGTAAGTACTCACTAAGAAGGGATTTTTTGACATTCAACCCTTAAGAGGAGAAAAAGGGTGGCAAAGTTCGTATGGCAATTTAAAAAATCTGGTCAGATTTACTGAATATTTGGTATTCGTGCTTCTTGACACAATTAATGAAACTCGTATTTTAGCGTTTTTAGAAATTCAACCCCCACGGGAAGAAAAAGGGTGGCAAAGTTGGTATGTAAAATTTAAAAAAATCTTATCAGAAGATTTACTTGAAACTTAGTATTAAAGCTCTTCAACACAATTGATATAACACGTATTTCAGCGTTTTTCGAAATTTAACCCCTAAACGAAAGTGGGTGGCGAAGTTTGTACGGAAAATTAAAAAAAATCGGGTCAAGTTTACTTGAAAGTTGGTATTACTGCTCCGAGACACAACTAATCAAATTTCAGCGTTTTTGGAAAATCAATCCTTAAGGGGGGAAGAGAGTAACGTTTGTATCGTAAAATAAATATATGTTCAGATTTAATTGAACCATAGTATTGAAGCTCTTCAACACAATTCTACGTGTTCCTTAAGGCCTTAGGCCACAGTAACGGGTATAAAATCATGTGCGAATTTAACAATTTTGTTTCGTATGAAAAAGTGATTCACTCATAAAATTAATTACACATCTATTTAGTATGAATATCAAGCTGTTAGAAAATATATTTTTTTTTTCGATGTACAAAATGGCCGACTACTCGAGATTTCTCAAAACAGCTTTTTTCCAATTGGCGTTACAAATAACTTCAACAATTTTCGCTCGATTTACTTCAAATTTAAAACTTATGTTCCTAATTGCATTTCGCAGAGAAGTACATACGGAATTTCTGATTAATCGAAAACTTTTCATTTTTTGAGCAGTTATAACGAAATTTTTCACCGAAAATTCATTTCTTAAGTTCAAATACCTACAACTTTTGAATAAAACAATATTTTTTAATTCCGTACGTACTTCTCTAGGTATTCTAATGTAGACTTGTCATTCAGGTATTCTAATGTCACGCCGCGGAGCGTCTAAAAAAAGATAACGAAAGAAAATATTAGTAGTCGGCCATTTTGTACATCGAAAAAAAATATATATATTTTCTAATAGCTTGATATTCATACCAAATAGATGTGTAATTAATGTTGTGAGTGAATCACTATTTCATACAACAAAAAAATTGTTAAATTCGCACATGATTTTATACCCGTTACTGTGGCCTAAGGCCTTAATGAAACATTTCAAAAGCACATTCCATTAAGGAGCACGTAACACAAGTCTACGCGAGCGAAGCCGCGGGCGGAAAGCCAGTAATAAATAGAAATAAGTGGAGCCATGGAAAGTGAAGAGAGGCAAAAAACAGACGAACCGACGTATCAAAATATTATTATGTAAAAAGGAAACGGAAGAAGGGATAGGAGGATGTAAAGACGCGCAAGGGTATACATGTGGAATAAACTATTACAACTAGATTTAGCAGGGAATAGAGAAGTATGAATTTCGGGAATAAAAGCACAAAGTGGACAAAAAAATTCGGTGTTTTTCGAGCAACTTACCGAGTTTCTTCTCCAACGGCGTGATCAATTGTGGCAGAACGTCTTCGGGAAGTGCGTAGTGTCTGCCTCGTGGACTACTGTCCGGTATCTGTTTGGGAGATACGTCTAGGGGCATGAGATAGAGCTTCTGAGATTTCATCGAAAAGTCAGCCACGAGCGATGTTTCGCGGAGAAACGGTTCCAGGTAATCTGTTCAAGATTATCGGTTAACCTTCGTCGTTTTTTTCTCACTCTTACAGTTTTGATAACATCGATTCAAAACTTGATCTTTCGATAAGACTGACCGTGCGCCAGACTTGGCAGGTCCCATTTGATCGTGAGTTTTTCCGGCTCTGGATTGACTAAGGTAAGCAGAACGTCGTAAGCTGGGCTGGCGGGAAAACGCCTACGATTTTCCTCGTCCAGGCTGTACCTCGTTGGGTCCGTCAAGGCATTTTTCGTCAATGCCACAGACTCGTCGCGCAAGATCCATTTTCTCAGCACCTCAGCTAACTTTGGGCCACCTGCAGTCGGGATTGAAAAATCAAAACCATCACGAGTCTCAATGTTCTCATTCGATTGCTCGTTATTTACATTTCTGATTTTGTTTCATGGTATTTCTACTATTGACTTTAATCGTGCAATTGATTTTTCATGGTATTGAAGTTTTCATCATTGGAATGCAATTTTTTTTTCGTACTGCCCAATTTTTTGGCCCATTTAGGCTACCAATATCACAGAAATATTTTTGGACATTCTTATTGAGAATCCATAACCTAAAACGGCGAAAGAGGAGGTGAAATAGTAATAGAAATAATGAAATGGGAAAAAGGAAGATTTTGTCGGGTTTCAACGATGCAAACTTCAACACCATGATTGTTCGGATCTCTGTAGCCACTGAGAATCTTCTACCATATTTTAATATGGCTTTACCAGTGTGACACTTAAAAAAAACGATTTTTTTTCTTTGCTTCTTTCGACAGTTTATACTTTCAAAAATATCATTATCATTTACATCATTTATATCAATATCATTTTATCTTGCAAAAATCGATAGTTAAATCTTTAAACGCGTTTTTCTTTTTTTTTTTACACGCCTAGAGTAGTTTGTATCAGGGATATATACTTATTTAGTGTACAAATTATTAGATAGAAAGGTGACCAGCTTGTCATCTCCGTGAAGTGCCGTATAAATTTGACTATTTTTAGACTCGCTGTTTTTTTTGTTAAAAGCTCGGTAACTTGGCATGAATTTTTATCAGTAGACGGGATCAGTAGTGGGATGTATTTTTACTTCGTTGCAGACGAAATTCAGTTAATTGTTAAGTATTCCGATTCGTAAAAGCAATCTTGTCGATAAATTTGAAATTTCGATTATTGACTATTATCGGGTTTCGCAAAATACGTAAGTAGTTGGTATTGTTTCAACTGTACATTTTGAATATCTTACTAGTGTCGTTGTCGAAAAATATGCTGCGACCCGAGCCAACGAGGACACCTTGGACATTTGGCGTTTCGAGGAGCAACAAATCCCCGACGTAAACGTCGAAAGTCTTGGCGATCTTTTCGTGATCGTGCGGAGTGTAGGCGGACGACACAAGTTTTGGAGAAATGATCTCGTACCTCACGTCAAGATTGTAGGGCTCTGAAAGAAAAGACCAGTCAATCTCGTCGAGTCCATCAAAAGTGAGTCGAAGAATCGAATAAAAACTAATAGACCTATTATGGACAAAAAACAAATAGACCTATTATGGAGAAAATTCTTCAAGTATTTTCGAAATTCCAAAAAAATCTTCATTATTTCTATTTTAAAATTGGATTAAATTGAAACGTTAAACCATCGAATTACCAAGTACAAAAGCAAATTGTAATTTAAAAAATCATTACAGCAGGAGTGCAAGGAGTAAATTACCAGAATGTTCGAAGGCTCGAGATATCTCTTCGGCGATTAGCTCGATGCGATTTTTCACGAGACCTGCCACGATGACTTTGACCTTTATCTTCATCTCCAGGCCCGATAATTCCGCAATTCCGGTGTAAGGAAGCCGGACACGAGGAACTGCAGTTGTGTGCCACCATAATGGTACACCGACTCCCAGTAACAATACGGCAAAGGCTATACTCGCGTGCACCCTGTATTTCGCTGAAATGTGACAAAGCAAAAATCCGTATATAATCAAAACGTTCCCATTCAGTGGATTTTCGAATCGACCAAACTTATTCGCGTGATGAGTTCGAAAAAAGAGTATTGATCACCTTGGGAAAAATGAAACTGCGTATCGCGGTATTTTTTATTTTTCATTCGCGCCACTGCATGGAAAATAAGAAGGAAAAAAAAAACGGAATGGGAGAAGGAAAAATGCTCAAGTGTGCTATATACGAAAGAAAGCACTGGCAGTGACATTGGCAAAGCTGGCGTTTCGTGAGGCGTTGCGAGCGGGACGGAACGAGACACGAGAATCGTCGCGATCTTTTGGCTACAAGTCCAACTAGTGGAATAATTATAGGCGCAAAGTCAAAACGCGAAAAAACGTGAAGTGAAGAAAAAATCGAAATAGGAGACACACGTAGGTACGATAGTTTTTTTAAAAACAAACCAGCAGGCCGCTTTGTTCGAGAGCTTTTCGTGAAAACACAGAATAACTAATGCGTCACTGAGTCTGATTCGACCGAATGTTGAAACATTGCCAAATAATTGGGTTGGCTACCGCTGCAATTTAAAATGGCTAACAGCGGGTGCTTCCCTTGGCTTCGTGAAAAGACCCGGCGCGAAATTAAATACAGTGAACGAAAAAGCTACAAAAGGCAATAATGAGTTACGGTTCGATGTACGATCGATTATATCAACGCTTAAATGTGCGGGAGACATTTTTGTTGCTCATCGGGTGTACTTGGTGGTATTCGTATTTTGTCGACGTGTTTTCGCGTGACGTTGACGAAAAGTTAAAAAGAACGACCGGTAAAAGAGCGTCTTGTCATAACGAGAGGCATATTCGTCAATTTTTTTATTTCTTGTTTTATTACTTGGGGTCTAAACGCTGCCGCTTCATGATATTGACGTTTGCATCGTTGGAACGCAACGAAGGTTTCGTAATCCAATTTTTTTGGCAAATTCAGGCCTCCGAAGTCGCTTAAGAGTTCTCACTTTAGACGCTAAAAAAGGCTATTTCCGTGGTTTTTTTTGATAGGTTGATATTATAGATATTGATATAAAAATTGTCACACTTAACGAATACACTTTCGAAATACATTTGAAAAAAATTATGTATTCATGTAACCCAAACAAACTTTAAACGCGTTTTTCTCGAAACAACGTTTTTCGGCGGCTTGTTGATAAAATATTCGAAACTACTGAACTGATCCTTATGAAATTTCAACTACATATTCTCTACAACTATAGCTATAGCACATACGAAGGATTTTTTTTTAATTAAGATATTTACTACTTTTTTGCCAAAACCGGTTGAGAAAGACGTTTTTTTTGTGTTTTCGAAAATGTCCACCATTTTGTTGTTTTTGCATAGATAAAAAATCATATGATATGCGCTATACCCATTAACATACTGAATCTAAAACCGTTTGATTTTTTGTTTCGGATGATCCATCTCCGAGATTTCATCAACAGCGCCGACAATTTTTTAGGACATTTTTTAAACTACTTTTTTCATCTATAAATAGTGACTTGAGTAAATAATTTTTTCTAACTGTATTTCTAAAGTGTATTTATTAATTGTAACAACTTTTATATCAATACCTATGATATAAAACTATCAAAAAATCTCATGAAAATAGCCTTTTTCTAGCATCTAAAGTGAGAAGACCCCTTAAACTTTTATCGGGATCCTTATTAGAGATCTTAAGCCTAAATGTGTAAGAACATTTCTTGGATGATGAAGAAAATGAGGCAATAAAAAAAAATTAATTTTCGTTGCATTCCAACGATGCAGACTTCAACATCGGGCTGCTTTTCTTATTACCGGCACAAATTTCGAAGCCATTTGAGCCTCACCTAACGTACGATAATAAACGTAAGATAATAACGTAAGACAATAATCGCGAGGTCTTGTCGATCATGGAATTTGCGTCGTTGGAACGAACGAAAATGAATTGTTTACAATCGATACACAATTTTTTTGTTCAATTAGGGCTATGAAAATCACTCGATTCCTTTACTTATTTTGATTAGAGAGCAACGACCACCGTTTACAAAAAAAAAGGAGTTTTTGATAATAACGAAAATAAAGAAATTAAACAAAAATCGTTGTGTTTCTAAGCTGCCAATTTTAACATAATAGATTTTATGGGATTGAAGTTTGTATCGTTGGAATGCAACGAAAATTATTATTTTCAATGGATGCAAATTTTTCTTGCCCGATTTAGGGTGTGGAAATCACTGGACGACTTTTTCTTATTTTCATTAGGGAGCAACGACCACAGTTTGCAAAAAAGTGTTTTTGATAATAGTAGAAAAAAGGAAATTAAAAAGAAAAATCGTTGCGTTCCAACGATGCAAATTTCAACGTCATAAATTTTAGGAGATTGACGTTTGCATCGTTGGAACGCAACGAAAATTATCATTTTTCAAGTCGCTTATTTATAAATATAAAAAGGAAATTAAAAAGAAAAATCGTTGCGTTCCAACGATGCAAATTTCAACGTCATAAATTTTAAGAGATTGACGTTTGCATCGTTGGAACGCAACGATTTTTCTTTTTAATTTCCTTTTTTCTACTATTATCAAAAACACTTTTTTGCAAACTGTGGTCGTTGCTCCCTAATGAAAATAAGAAAAAGTCGTCCGGTGATTTCCACCTCTATAGAGAACTTAAATTTCAATTTGCAAAAAAAATCTTGTAAAATAAATTGTTAAAATGTGGAAATAAAAATATAAAAAAGAATTTTCATTGCATTCCAACGATACAAACTTCAAGACCATTAGATTTTGTCGTTCTGATATCGTAAGTATTGAAGACGTTGGATGTTGAGCCAAAATAAAGAGTTGTGGATATGTAGATCTTAAAAAAAATATTATCACACTTATTATCGGTCCTTCGCCTATACCTGCCGCCAAAGCCAAACGGCTATGACACTCAGCCTATCTTTTTGTAAGTCTGTTCAAACAATTCTCGAAAGACAAGATATATTTGAATACGCTTCGTCGTTCACCGCGAAGTATTTTTCACCGAATGTTTCTACTTGCGGTATGTTGGAAATAGGATTCTCCCGGATAAACCCTCAAAAGGTAAGTTGGTGAAAAAATCACAACATTTGAAATACATGATCGCGAGAAGACGCATTCCCAGATGCGCTAATCTTGCGTATTTTTCTAATTGCTAATATTACACGAGGCTGAAGTTTGCATCGTTGGAACGCAACGAAAATTCTTCTTCATGGATGTTGTAGATTGCTAAATAAGGATCCGAAGAAATGTTTACGTGATTTTCGTAGTTCAGATCTACTAGAAAACATTTGGGAAGTTGAAAAAAAAATAATTGCATTCCAACGATGCCAACTTCAACGTCATAATATTAAGTCCCTTTGGGTCCCATTTTTTACGCGTAACGATATTGAAGAAATCGTCAGATTCTAGACAAGTTGTTCTGAATTCGAAGCACGCAAGGGCCGCTGGCATCGTCGAGCGTTTTTTTAAATTTACGCATCAATGACGCGGGTTGGTTCAAATGTTATTTCGAACGACACAATAATAGTAAATATACCGAGACCTGCGTATGTTAAATAAATCACCTGATAATGGTAATAATTATCAATTACCAGTTAGTGTCTTTGTATCGATTTAATTATCGAAGCTATTGTATGCCACTTCATCGGCGAGCAGACAGATTTATATTTCTGGACATAAACACCAGAACAGTACAATATATTACAACGAGGAGCGTTCACACTGTTGATTACGAGTAGCGACAATTTTTCTTTCCGAAGAATTACGACGCATAACAATATCTGTTATTCAACGGATCGATTGTTGATTAAGATTTGCGGCGGATTATTTTCCGTTGGTTCTGTTGGTAAATTACAGTAAATATTAATATATAAGTAAATATTAATACTCAAAACTATTCTCGAAAGCTTCGTGACAAAATGTTTTGTATTTTATTATATTTTTATATATTTTTTTTCATTTTCTTTTGTATAATTTATTTTATTCACAGTTTTATTGAATATAATTTTTATTTTATCATCTATATTATATTTTTAGAATGTTAGAGCAATATTTCTCAAAAAAAAACCGTAGACAGGCCAACAGGTGTGCTGAATTTAATCGCGATACCTTAAACCGAAATCGAGTAAAAAGCACATATTTCTTCCATCTGGTCGTGCTTACTGGAAAAGAAAAATGGATAAAGTTCCGAAAAGCCCATACCGCTTTTTTCCTTGAAATTTTGTATACTTATGTATTTTGACTCGCTGAACACGAAGATGACAATTAAAATTGGCGCAAATTTTATTTTTAAGATAAAAACTGAAAAAAAAAAACGGATTTGTGTAGTTTTTAAATTTTATTTTAACAAATGTTGATCTTAGAGGAAAATGTCTTCTACGAAAGTTGTAGCCCATCGAAAGACTGATAATTTATGTTCTATACAAATTTTGTCTTAAATCATTATTTTCTAAGAAAATGGGATAATGCTCCAATAAGTATATTTTCCTAAACTCCATTAGTTTCGATATTATCTACTTACATACTTTACTGAACATGCGCCGAAATGAACCCAAATAAAACAAACACAAACAGCAATCAAAACAAACCCGAACAAACTCGGGTATGTTGAATTGTGAGGTGTGTAGTTCACTGGAGTGGGCGCAGGGCACCTCGGATGGGTGTGTGGAATCGCGGGGTGCGTAGAACACTGGGCTGGGCGAAGGGCACCTCGGATGGGTACGTGGAATCGCGGGGTGCGTAGAACACTGTGGTGGGTTTGTTGGGCACCTTGGATGGGTGCGTGGAATCGTGGGGTTCGTAGAACCCTGGGGTAGACGGAGGGCACCTCGGATGGGTGCGTGGAATCGTGAGGTGCGTAGATCACTGGGGTGGGTTCGTTGGGCACCTTGGATAACATCGAAACTAATAGAGTTTAGCAAAATATACTTATTGGAATATTATCCCATTTTCTTGGAAAATAATTATTTAAGACAAAATTTGTATAGAACATAAATTATCAGTCTTTTGATGGGCTACAACTTTCGCAAAAGACATTTTCCTCTACGATCAACATTTGTTAAAATAAAATAAAAAACTCCAACAATCCGTTTTTTTTTCAGTTTTTATCTTGAAAATCAAATTTGCGCCAATTTTAATTATCATATTCGTATTCAGCGAGTCAAAATACATCAGTATACAAAATTTCAAAGAAAAAAGCGGTATGGGCTTTTCGGAACTACACCCAGAAAAATGTTATCACCCACAACAAAAGAAGAAAAAAAGAATAATCGGTAAAATTTATCATGTTCGAAGAAGAATTATATCGAAAATACGAGTGACATTCAGTTGCACAATAGTGGTGAAACCGGTAATAAAAACGAGGATTCCCTCCGTACGGATTCCGTCCGTAATCATAAATCATTATCGAAAAAGAGCAAAAAGACGCTCCGCACGTGGTCGCAAAGTCGACCGAACCAGATAGTTGATCACTCGTCATTTGTAATTGACGACGTCGCCGAACAATTTAAAAAAGCACGGTATGTTAATTGAACGCCTTATGAGAGCCCGAGAAATGGACCCGGAGAGCACGTACGAGTTTTCTCGTTGCTTCGTCATCGCAGAAAAACGCATTAATAGCGAGTGCTCACAATTCGCATGCACGTACAGAGGGCGATAAGATTTTTCATACGACGTCATGTATTACCGTGCTGGGCTTTTTCGTCGACATGGAGAGGGAAAAAAAATCGATCGTTAAACCCGAATGTTCAAACAATTTGTGAATAACTTGGAAAATTTATCGGGCCCGCATTTTCGCTTAAATGCGAAATTTTCGTTGCACTTACTTTAACTACAAAAGATTACTTGTTTCATTGCATTTAAAAGTCGTTAAAATCTCATTACGGCAATACGGCCGAAACTCGTGACGACTGAGTACGACTTTTTTTCCGGCGTAATTCGATCAGTCAGTTTATGGAACACGTGTTTAGACCAGATGGTGTTAAGTTTGCATCCTTCAAATGTAACGAAGGCTCTTCTTTGTTGGGTTACTTCGTTATTTTATGACGTTGAAATTTGCATCGTTGGAATGCAGCGATTGTTTCGTCCATTTTTCATTTCATTATTTTTATGCTTACCTTGTAAATCTTATCTAAAATTATAGATAAAATAAAATTAAATGTGTATCTTACCTATAAAATCGCGCGAGTGATTTTCAGAGCCAACAAAAAATTCGATCAATCAAAGAGAATGTTCGTTGCGTTCCAATGATCTTGGAGTTTGCTCAGTGATCGTTGGAATGCAACGAAATTTCTTTTTTGTATTTCTTTCCCCCTATTTATTTTACAAAATCTTTTTTGCAGATTAAAATTGTAAATCTCTGAATGAGCAATTTGAAAAAATGATTGACTGTTAATTCTCAACGAAGATGTGCCAAAAGAAATTCGAGGAATTGAAAAATAATCATTTTCGTATGAGATTCAAGTTTGCATCGTTGGAATGCAACGAAAATGATTATTTTTCAATTGCTCGAATTTCCTTTGGCGAATTTTCGTTAGGGAAACGTATTAATAATTTTTCAAGTCGTTTATTTAGAAATCAAGAATTTAAATGTGCAAGCAAAGATTCTGCCAAATAATAAAAAATATAAAAAAGAATTTTCATTACATTCCGATCATGCAAACTTCAAAACGATGTTATTTTGATTATTATCTGAAATCTCGTGTTTTTTTTTAACATTTTTGTGGCGAGTTTTCGTCGCCCAAATGTGCCAAAAAAAGATGGGCAGTTGAAAAAAAATGACATTCGAGTGCTGATTTAATGTATATACTTGTGTAGGAAACAAAGCATTTTTCTCCATACCCTCTCGGAAGAAATTGCAATTTGAATTGTTGGAATGCAATGAAAATTAATGATGTTGAAGTTTGCATCATTGAAATGCAACGAAAAACAGCTCTTTTTACTTGTTCGAATTTTGTTTTGCCTGTGAAAATCACTCAAACATTTTTACATATTCTTATTAGAGAGTTACCACCTCTATTTGCAACAAAAGAAGGCTCTGGACGAAAACACAATAAATAAATGACAAATGAACAAAGAAATCGTTGCATTTAATCGATGCAAACTTCAACGTCATGAAAATTAATGTTTCCAAATTGCTTCAATTTCTTACGGTAGGTCTCCTCCACAAAAGAACCCTGAACCATTTTTTACTATACTTATTTATAAATATGCCGAAATAAAAATTAAAAATGTATAAATATGCTTAATGTATGATATAAACTTATGTATAAATATGCCGAAAAAAAAATTGCAGAATAATTTTAAAATAATAAAATGAGAAGATAAAAAAGAACTTCCGTCGGACTCCAACGATACAAGCTACCACAGCACAATGGGGTGGCAATCTAACTTCTCTTCTGATAATTCAGAAAACTGGCAGTCAATTGAAACAAAACTCATGCAGTTATCACCACGTGGTCTTCGTGACCCGATCGCAAGACACATGATCCTTGTTTCATTTTTGCCGGAAGAGACCCAAAAACAAAACTGGTTGCGCTGCTACTGAAAAAAAACCTCGTGTTCGTCATATGCCGTTATACGCAGTGTACGATATTCCATCTGAATTTAACTTATTCCTTAAGGGGTCAGGCTACGGTGAAAAATTCAAAACTCTAGTCCGTCGCTCGAGGCGAATCAAATTGAATAGAAATGTCCAACATATGGCGCAGGAGTCGCAGATTAAAGGTAACCTTATGATTACAACGATAGAACTGCAAGTGGAACTTTAAATGCGCTTTTCTCGAAAATATGTTCTTCAAAACGGTGTACACGATTTCTCGACACCTCATGAACCGATTGACTTGAAATTCGGTGCACTTATTCAGTGTAATAGTAGCTTAGTCTTGACAGACGTTTTTCTTCCCAATTTTTTTTCATTAGTTATTAACAACAATAACGTCATTGTTACCCGAAAAAAAAACGGGAAAAAAAATTCATACATTTTTTTTTATCAATGAAACACTATAACAAAAAAATGTCGGTCAAGTCACAGTCAATATTATGTTTCAAACGAAAAAAATCTCGTGTTTTTTTGTTTCAGATCTACCGGGTGGCCAAAATCAAGTACATCGTTCAGCTCGTCACATTCAATGATCCTTCACGAGATTGTTTATAAATTATTTAATTATTAATATTTTTCGATAAAATTTGGTACACAACTTTGTTACTGTACATACCAATAAAAGTCCAAACGATTGTTCAATCACCCCACGGATTCCTTAAAAATTAATTATTTAAAATAACCCTGATTCTCGAGTCGTCACATTAGCCTTACCCCTTGATTTATCACATTTTGCTCTTTTAGTACACTTCCTGAACTGTTGCAGCAGTGTCGAAAGATATTATTTGTATTTCTCTATTCTACTTTCCCTCGTGGCATAAGGAAATAAAAACAACATATTTAGAAACATTTGTTTTCTTTCTAATAAATCAACAATTATATAACATAAAAATGATTACGCGGAAAAAGTCAGAACGATTAGAAATGCTTTTTTACGAGTTGCACTCTCGAGATTAAAATTGGCGAGCTAACCATTCAAACCCAAACAAAATGTCTCTCAAATGAATGAACATTGATGTTATTTTTTGTTTGTTCTTGTTATGAATGAAACCGCATGCTGAGTTTCGGCGAGAGTATAATAATAATAATAATGGTACGGCGGCGCAAATGTGCATCCGAATCAAAGTATTTTGAGGATGGATGGTGGGGAGGGCCATAACGTCGGCTGAACAATGGCAAGAAAAGCGTGAGACTTGATGGTCGTTCACGTTTCGTCAGTCTTCGGAAGGCGGTTGACACACGAGATCGTTGGATCGTCGTCGTGCACGATCACGCTAGACTCACGGTGTTCATAGTTTCGTTCGAAAAAACATAGACGCAAAATTTTACGCCGTTTTTAGTTGACGTTAATCAAGCAATTTTATGTGGCTCGCCAAACTCATTCGAAGGAATAGAACTGAAAAAAAGCTGTAGTGATATATGTGGTGGTGGTTCGATAAAAAAAAGCACAGAGGGTACGTCACAGATTTTACAATATCTTTGGTCGACGTTGGTTAAAAAAGGCTTTTTGCTTGCCAAACTTGTTTGAAGATACAACATTGCGATTGTTTTGCAAAGGAAAGAAGCAGTCGCATTTTTTTTGGTGTTTGGGTTGTCGGTATAGCTTGCATAAGTGATGTTTAGCTGTAGATATTGTAGTTCGATGGTGTTGAATTTTAAATCGTTGGAACGCAACGAAACATTTTTTTTACAATGTCAAAGCATTTTTTGGGGCATTTGGGATGTAAAAATCACTCAAACGTTTTTCGGGATCCTTATTTAAAATCTAAAACATAAATAGGCAAAACAGTATTTTCGATGATAATGAAAATAAAAGAACAAAGAATTTTCGTTGCATTCCAACGATGCAAACTCCAGCACCGTGTAGTTTTATTGAAACAAGAGGTGGCAATTGAGATTCGCAGATCGTCCTGACAAAACGCCTCTGCGTAAAAATAATTTTGTTGAAAAATATGAATTTTACTTTATTAATCAAATTGTTCTGAATGTCTCGTAAATACTTTTTTCGTGACGATGAAGTTTGCATCGTTGCAACGCAACGAAAATGATTTTCTTCTTATTTCCCAAATTTCCTATGGCAGATCAGAGTTACGAAAATCACGCAAACATTTTTTAGAATTCGTATTTGACGATGTACAACCCAAATTTGCAAAAGATGATTTTTGATGATAAAAATAAAAAATGGAGAGAATTTTCATTGCATTCCAAAGATGTAAACTTCCACCCCATCTTCCGTCCTCCCTTTCTAAACTGAGCATTCTTGCAAATTTTTGTTTGCTTACTCTTTCTGTTCATTTTACAATGCTTGAAACATTCATAAACAAAACAAAGCTTAAATTTCAACGTAAACTCCCAGTCATGGGTGACCAACACTTCATTGATTGTAACTTTTGAACAGGAAATCATGCAATATGAAACTGCAAGAAAATTGAGTACTACGATGACGATTTTTTCATTCATCAATGAAATTGCAAAATTAATCGATAGTCGAATTCGAGATATCGCAGCTATCGTACAGAAAATATTTGAGCGGATAAATCACGAGACCAGACAATTGGATGAAAAACTCAACAAGAATCATAACGTTGAAGTTTGCATCGTCCGAATGCAACAATTTTTTTAAATTCATTTTTAATTTATTTTTAACCTTGTCGAAAGCCTTCTTTCTTGCAAATTGCGGTCGTAAATCTCTAATAAGCATACGTAAAAACGTTTGAATGATTTCCAAAGTCGGAAAAAAATGTGAATAATTACAAAGAATTGATTTCCGTTCCACCGATGCAAACTTCAACATCAAAGAATCAATGAAGGTGCTTAAATTATCATAAAATTTCGAAATAAAACAAAAAAGATCTATATTTATGAGCTATTGCTAAATTTAGAACGCACCGAATAGAACGTCGTCAAGAGAATCGGGCTACAATTTTAAGAATTTTAAACGACAGCACATGGACTTTCCTCGAAACTTCAGCATAACGAGCTGATTTTATTGCGCCCGGGTAACAGGATAAAGCACAGTATTTCGCGTTGGGTCTCTGTGACAATTGCTGGGAGGGCAAAATGTTTTGGGTATTCGCTAATACGGGTACCTGGCTTATGGAAATATTTTTACCCCTCAATCGGAACGCGGGATTTCCGAGTGGCCGATGCACAATGGAGCCGAGGGTGGTCAAATTTTTCGGAGCAATTATCGTAACGGTACAAGTACCTGGAGGTTTCTCCGAACCTTATTTGAATAATGCGAATACGTGCACACTGCAAACTGTAGCTCATTTATTTGAAACTTTCTCCTCGGTCTCTCGCAAGCCGAGCACAATTTTTTTTTCAGTCTGCGATCCGTTTTACTTCGAAGATAATTATCAAAGTTCAAATATACTTTGGGGTGAATGTTAAGAAAATTTCAATGCCACGATAGAAAGAAAAATCGTTTTTGGTTGGTCGAAGAAAAAAAATCATAAAGGTGAATATTCGCGTACGGATATGAGAAAATAAACTGAGATCAGATAAAATTTGCAAAAAAAGTTTAAATTACCCTCGCCAAGAACTGCTTAATTCGCAAGACAATTGCTGTTCAAGGAGCCAGAATTGTGGGCAAGGAACGTGAATATTTTCGTTTGGGAAGGACTTGTTAAGATTTTTCAACGATTTAGATTTTTACAGATTTAAGTTTTTAGATTCATTTTTTAAACTTTAGTTTTAATTAATTGAAAATTAATGTAATTTAACTTTATTTGAAATTAATTTTTATTTAACTTTTCATTTTTTAATTAGATTTATCAGTTCAATATTTGTACATTTTTTTTAGTTTAAATTTATTACGATTTAAGAATTTTTTTTTACGAGTCACTCAATGTTAATTTATTTCATTGTCGTTTTTCGTACTTTTATTTTTTGAAGACCCTTGACACAACTACGAAAAACATTCGTTTCACAAAATTGTAGTTCCCATGGAGGCCTGAACCGACATGTGTCTCGGCAGAAAATTTATTCGACGATTTCGACGTCGATGCCAAAAATATTGTATAGCACAAATATATTTGTACAGATGCCCGAGACCGAATGGGGCACAAACATCGACCTTTTAGCTCATTGTGACTATAGTTCCCATTTTTATCGAACGTCGATCGAGGCTCGTTGCGTTTATTCGATATAAATTTAATATATGGAATTAAACAACAATCGCCATTGACGTTGTCACTAGTTGTTTAAACGAAACAAAACAAGAAAAAACAGTGTCACGGTGGTACTTGTATTGAATAGAGCACAGGTGGAACTTGAAGGTTTAACTGCGGTTCATTGCACTCGAGGAAAATTGGCGATACTGAACGCGGAGGAACCGTCGCTTCGGACTAACAATATAAAAGCTGTGTCATCATCGAGTTGACGTATGTGTTTGAATAAACGAAATTAACATGACGCGTTTTTCTTTCTCTTTTTTTAAGATGACGATTGTAAAAAAATGCTGAACTCTGGAACATTTTGAGAGTTAAAATAATATTATTTTTGTAATTAAAAACAAATTTGTGATTACACATCGATAAAGGTTTAAGGAGTGTATAAATTTGGGTCACGACGTCTGTTTAATCTTCGAGCTTCCTGTTTTGACAAGACTGCCTAAACAACAATTACATCCAGCAGTATCAAATAAATATTGAATTAATAACAAACGGCTTTTTCCTTGACGATTATTCATTATCTGTGTATACGCATAAATAACGCGAAAAGTCGATAAATCACCATGGGCCATAAAATAAAATAAAGGTTTCGTTCATACAAGTTGTTCCATTTCCGAATATTTCCCTATAGTTGTAGTGATAAAAAATTACGAAACCACTTTATACTCAAATGTGTATTGCGTTAGTGTATTGAGTGAGTGCGTTATGAAAAAGGTCTGCAATGTCGAAATAATGAATATTTTTCACTAGATATCGGTAGATATTTACCTAAATATTGATATTCTAGTTCAACAAGCGTTTCCTTGATTGAGTGCAACGAAAATATTTCGGTGCATGGAACATGTAAAATTGACATTCGATCATTGTCACAAACTGTGCGCTCAAAATACGGACGAGTACATTGAGGTGACGTTGACGTTGGCATCGTTTGAATGCAACGAAAATTAATTTCTTTTCAACTTTCCGAATTTCCCTTAGTAGATCTAACACGGTACGTTACTTAAGTACCCGCCTTCGATTTACTCGAAACTCACATATGTGATGAAGCATGGAATACTCTTAGGCACGTATCTTGTTTATCGGCGGAAAAACTGTTTTAAGGGGAAAAACATCTCCCAAAGAAAGACGTGTCACCCCTTAATTTGATTTTTATTTGCAATACTTCTATAGTGGATTTTTCATTGCTCTACGTTAGAAGAATTTTGGTTTTTGTTTCATTCAGATCGGTGTAACTGCAAAATCACCCCCCGATGAGCCTTTCTTTGAAAAGTGGTTTCCCCCCTTAAAATCGTTTTTATGATCTTCCGTGCGAGTTACGAAAACTGCGTAAACATTTTTTAGGATCCTTATTTAGCGAGCTACAGCCTAAATCTGCGAAAGATGATTTTGAATAATAATAAAAATAAGAATAGAGATGATTCGTTTCATTTCAACGATGCAGACTTTACCCTCACATGTTGACCTAATGTACAAGTAATCATTCCATCTTTTCTATGTTCGTTGTATATTGGGCAAAATAGCGATGCGAAACTCAACTTGACAACGAAAATTTGTGCAAATAGTTATAAAATATTCGATAACTTTTTGCAAATATCTTTAAAAATGGTGCAATTGTCATTATGGCACTGTAGATATAATTTAACCATTGATCATTGATTGCTTGTATCTTTTTCATTGATGATCAGTAATGCCATATTTCAGCTGACGAAACGATTAAACTGAAAATGGCCATTTTAGAACTGATTCAATGTGGAACGCATTGGATTCGTTAAACTTGAGGTTAAGTGGTTGAAGAAAGATATGCATTGACGGGGTTACGAATTCGCTCCACGTCACTTGTGTATACGTTTCTGCAACAGCACTATCGCGAAATCTTGTTAATTTCACAATTATACTCGAGAATCGTGAGAAGAGCGTCGAGGCTTGACGATTAGGAGGAGAACATTCGGAGGAGAATCAATTTAGCAAAGAAAAAGGCCAAAGATTAGCATATCACGGTATCCGGGGCTTGTTCGAGGTATCAGAGCAACATGGCGTTGAAATTTGTATCGTTGAAATGCAACGAAAAAACTTCTATTTCACTTTATTTGTTATCTCTTTTTTAAATTTATCTTTTAAAAAATAGAAAATTCAAAAAAAATTTTAGAATTCTTCTTTTTCTAATGAATAAATAAACAATAAATTGATATATATTTTTTATTTATTCATTAAGAAATTCAAAGTTCCTTAATTTCATAATTTCATAATAAATAAATAAAAAATGAAGGATAACGGTAATGGATTAAAATAAACAAAATATATATTCTAATATAAATTGATTTATTAAGGAAAAAAATCTTATTTTCTCACTTCTTGATGAATAAAATAAAAAATTAAGGAAATGAAAGAAGCCTTTTTGTTGCATCCCAACGATGCAAACTTCAACATCAGAAGAGTGCAATTGTAGAGTATGGTTCTCAAACGGCCAATGGCCTCCTCCATTTTTCGGAAAAACGTGCTGTAATCCATTTTTTAAGGACGAAAACATAATTTTTTTAATTAATTTTTTCCGACCAGTCATATTCGTTCTTTCAAATTTTTATGAGTTCTTCAATTATCGTTTTTGTTTTCATTGTCATTCATAGATCACTCACATCCACGGGTATCGAATAAAAACGTCCCATTCGTGAACATGTTATAGAAAATCTGATGCTGAAGTTACATTCAATCGTTCGAATGCAACAAATTTTTTTTTTTTTTCAATGCCTTAATTCTTTTCGCCAGA
Source organism: Ophion slaviceki (assembly GCA_944452715.1). Taxonomy (NCBI): domain Eukaryota; kingdom Metazoa; phylum Arthropoda; class Insecta; order Hymenoptera; family Ichneumonidae; genus Ophion; species Ophion slaviceki. Next base: position 1,974,124 of record OX101785.1, on the reverse strand, counting down.
TTTTCATAATCGTCAGATGTTCATAAAAATTAAGAAAATAAAATAAAAAGAAGAATTCTTTGTGGATTCCAATGTCGCAAGCTTCAACAACATTGGATCGAGACATTTCCCGTGGCGATTCTCCGTACTCGGTCGAACGTTTGTTCATCCGATTGATAAATAATAAATGCATTGATGGTTGATGAATGAGTAAGTGCTCGGTCTGTACCAGGACCGAGACTATCTCATGTTAAAACGATCATTCGTTATTTCACCGTTCGCTTCTATATCCACATTTAATGGGCTCATGCCATACCGTCAATTCAACTCAGTTACAACCATTTGTGCATCAAATGACGCGACCGCGAGACGAACGTGTGAAGAAAATGTTATGCACGTGTAGACAACGAGCGCCGGGGCGTTTGAATGTACATCGTGAAAAACACAATAATCGTGTTCTAACAAGGACCTTGAATTGGCATTGTTTCAGAGAAGAAAAAAAATCCGCATCAACGTGCTTAGAAAACAAAAATAGCTCGTAGCGAGCTAGGCCCGGACAATGGATAAAAAAATGGAGGATGTTCAGCTCAAAGTTGAGTGCAATGAGACGAAAAGGTTCGTACCAATTTACGAATAATGGTATGGCAACGTAATTCGGATGTGCTCTGGCTGTTCATTTATTTTTTCATCGAACGAACACTTTTCGAGTCAAGCGAAATTACATTGAAAAATTATCAAGAATGGAGAAAGTCGAAAATGCCGTTTCAATACATTGAGATATTAATTGAGTGGAAATGTTGAAGAATGGTGATTTTGAAGTTTGCATCGTTGGAATGCACCAAAAATATTTTTTTTTCGTATCGCCGTATTTTTTTTTTAAATACTCATGCTACAAAAATTACTAAAACATTTTTGACGATTCTTGTTAAGATTCTATAATCAAAAGCTGCAGAAAAAGATTTCAGATAATAATTAAAATATCGAAATAAAGAAAATGAAGAATTTTCGTTGCATCCCAACTATGTAAACTTCACCATCAAGAATGACAAGTTTCTGAATTACTAAAAGAACATTCTTTTCGATGACTAATCTAGTGTAACGAGTATTCGTATTTTTCAATACCATGATTTACCACGATGTTGAAGTTCGTAGCGTTCGGATGCTACAAAGTTCGATCGCTTTTTAATTGTCTATTTTTTAAAGAGATTCCGGCTACGAAAATTACGCAAAAGTTCGTCTGGCTTCCTCATTCGTAATCTACAACTCAAATCTGAAAACAATTTTAAATACAGATGAAATTGAAAAAGAAAAGATTAAAAAATTAATCGTATTGAATCCCAACTATGTAAATTTCAGCACCATGACTTGTAGTTGTCCAAAAAAAACCTTCAGAATGTTTCCTGTTCAATAGAATATCAACCAACTGCCACGATAAAGAGAATGTGCATGTGAGGCGATTTGTGACGAGGGAAAGAGATTGTTGCACCAAGGATTTATCAATTGGATTCGTTTCAGAGGGGACGACAATTTTGCCAAGTTATCGAAGAACTTTTTGTGTCTCTACTGGCGAAGTTTCATAATACTATTATGGCCGATCATCCTTCTTCCCCTGCTCATCATAAACAATACAGTGGTAAAGACTTTTTTTTCACCGAATTATTTTACTTGATTTGCAATTTTGATCGCTCCGAAGTCATACTGTCACGATGATTGCAGATGTACAGATGTCTGTACGTGATCTTGTTAATGGCAATGTTCTGGGTGACCGAGGTGTTGCCCCTGCCCATAACCGGTCTCATACCCATAGTACTTTATCCATTGATGGGAATATTGAGCACGAGCCAGACGTGCGACTGTTACATGAACGACACGACGATGATGTTCATCGGTAGTCTCGTTATAGCGGTCGTCATTGAGAATTCCGGTCTCCACATGAGGCTTGCCCTTCTCTTCATACGATTCATCGGTTGTAGTCACAGAAAACTCAGTTTGGGCCTTTTCTTCGTAACGATGTTCATTTCCATGTGGATCTCGAACACCGCAGCTACCGCTATGATGATACCGATCATGGAGACCGTTCTCGTTGAACTGGAGGCTGTGAGTTTTCGAATGCTCCAATTTCAAATCGCTGCATCGTTGGAGTCCAATGGAAAATCTTCTTTGCATTGTAAACCTCTACTGACGATCCTGAATGAAAATAATGGCGATTGAAACAAAAAATTATTTCCGTCATATTTCAACGATGCGAGCTTCGTCATTGCCTAACTCTATTTTCCAAAAATTTACGACAATCCTTGTTTTTCAGCAAGGTCTCGGGAATATGTATATTCGGGACGACAAATCCGTGGTCGAGGATGGTCAAGAACCGTACGCTGACGTTTTTTTTATTCTAAATATCCTCAACACGTCTATCCAAATTTCTCACAATTGGAATTTGCGTATACTTATCGAAAAAAAAGGAAAGCAGACTCGTTCCTTGCAGCACCTATCTAATGCGTATTTTTATATTGCAGGGAAAAAAGGCCAACGAAAAGCACGATGGTTTATTATTTGACTGCTGCTTACGCATCGAGTATCGGTGGAATCGGTACAATGGTCGGATCCGGCACGAATCTAACGATGAAAGGCATCTACGAGAGGCAAGTATACTCTTTTCATCAACGTTCGAAAGGAAAGTTTCGAATTACGGTTAAAGTCAATATCAGTGATACTGCCAAAATCTTATCTTCAATTCTAATCTAGTCTAATCTAATTCACTATCTCGTATTTAAATTGAGTCATAGTTTTCTATGATTCAATTTCTCCAGTTTTTTTCAAAACACACTTCTTTCCGTAAATTCGAATAGACCAATGCACACTCTCGCACGTTTGTTGTTACCATTATCGCTCTTTTATATTTGATGTTTATTATTTATTATTATTACGGTTACGAGTAGTCAGCCAATACAATTGATTTATTCATTTTTTTTAGTCGCTTCAAGCACAGTCCGGGACTGAGTTTTGCCGCTTGGATGCTTTATTCCGTTCCACCGATGTTGATCATGGGTTTTCTCACTTGGCTCTGGCTTCAGATAATGTACATGGGACTTTTTCGTTCCAAGAGCGCTGACGCCAAAGCCATCGATATTGGTAAACAGGGAGAAAAAGTTGCGGCCGGCGTTATCGACAAAAAGTACAAGGAACTGGGGCCAGTGACGTGGCACGAGTCCTGTGTAGGCCTTCTGTTTGTCACTGTTGTGCTGCTGTGGTTCCTGAGGAGTCCGGGTTTCATAAGGGGATGGCCATCCTACATTACCGATCTGTAAGTCTTATTATAGTTGGCATTCGCGAAACGTAAAATTTGTACGTTTTTATTTATTATTTATATAGACTTACTTTGGAATTACGAATAAACAATTAATTAATTCAGAATGAATTTGGTTCTATTCAATTTTACTTTGGTAGTTTTTCCATTTTTTTCTTGCAGTAGTAGTAGTTTCATTTCCATATACCACATCACACATAGTCCCTCGCATTACTAGTCCCCTTTATACTTTTTATTACACATGATGTACATGAGCTTCTATTTTCATAACATTTGATGTACTGGAATGTCCTTCTCTTACTACTACTTCTCTACTACCTGTTTGATTAATACCTCGATGTCCTTTACATACACACATGGCTCTTTGATGAGATTATTGCAAACCTGTTTCTGCGTTTTGCCCTAGTCCCCCCACCCCCCTGTATTCCAGCGCTACTTCTAGTTTTTGCACTACTTCCGCTCGGATTTCTGCCTTCACCGCCTCGCAGCCACAAATGTGTTCCTTACTCTCCACCCTTTCCTGCATATCCGGCAGCTATTGTCTCTATATGCCCACTACTTATCATTGCCAATAATTCCTCCGTTTCCCCTCTGAGCAACTTTACCTCCCAGTATTTTGCCATTTTCGCATTCCGTTTTCTGTTCCTATACTCTTTGCAGTACGTTGACTTGTCAATCCTGCACCAGTCATTCTGGATTTCCTGCTGCGTTTTGATTTTTATCTTCCTTTCTACTTTTTCCTCTATTCCTCCCACATCCTCGATTCTTGTTGCCTGCCATATTCCTCCTTCTCCCACTTCTTACATGACTCAGGCAAGGCCTCTCCCCACTGACGGATTTCCGTTCATAATTGATCATACCTCTTCATTTAGACACACCCAATTTCTTATCTGTGTTACTTTCGACTTCTATTCGTAATTTTTTTCGCGCTTTCACGATTTTCTTCATTCTTCAACTTTTATAGCCATTCCAAGCTTTATATAATTCTTCAATCAACTTTGCTTTTTTAAATATCTCGACTCTTTATTGCAATGCCCCAAGCTCTGAATCTTCAAAACTATAAACACTGAACTGTTTATCTTTCTCGAATTACTATACAATCAAATATTTCTCCTACACTTTACGATAGTCACTGCTGTTTTCTAACTTCCTGCAGTGCTGTAAAAGATTCAACGGCCGCGATAGCCTTCATGATACTGCTGTTCGTTATACCGACAAAGTTGGACTTTCTCAACGCGTTCAGCAAAGATCCGAGCAAAAGGCCGACGAAGCCGTCGCCGGCGTTGATGAATTGGAAAATGATCCACGAAAAGATGCACTGGAGCCTTATCCTCGTGCTCGGTGGTGGTTTCGCGATAGCAGCTGGTAGCACGTCCTCGGGCTTGTCGGTCGAACTTGGACAAACTCTTCAGGGTTTACGCTTCATGAATTCCATCGTTATATTATTCATCGTCTGCTTGTTCGCCGAGTCCGTGACGGAATTGACGGCCAACGTGGCTGTGGCTAATATCATTTTGCCGGTTTTGGCGGAAATGGTGAGTTTTTGAGTTCGCCAATTGCGGTAGTTTCAGCAACAACAAGCATCGTTTAGTCAATCTTTCATAGTCGAACGTCGACCTAACTGGAATCAGCTCAGAGCCTGCGTAAAAATTAATGAAACAATGATAATTATTTGATTAGTAAGATACTCAGCTATTTTGTATCAACATTCCAGTTGTTCTTGATTCGATCCCTATTTTTCCATTCACGAAATATCCAACGAATTATTTTTTGTAAATTCTTTCACGGAAAAACAACACCAAGTTTTTCTTTTTATTCTTCTTATTTCGTAATAAGTATAAGAATTCTTTTTATTTCGTTATTTTTATAATTATCCATAACATTTTTTTGTTTGCGGTCCCCAACTAAAATTACTATAAAAAACGTTTGAGTATTCTTCGTAGACTGAATCTGGTCAAATGTCTGTAACTAAAAAAAGATCATCATTGCATTCCAGCGATGCGTGCTTTGACATTATAAGACCCAAACAGTATCGGTTGAATATTGCATCGGGGAGGTGAACCGCTCCAATTGTAACAGATTAATTTTGGTATTAAATGCTCATTCTTCCTCTCATTTTGCAGTGCATCGCGATAAAAATACATCCGCTGTTTCTGATGATGCCAGCGGGTATTTGCTGCTCCTTCTCGTTTCACCTTCCGGTTGGAACTCCGCCGAACGCCATAGCAGCCACGGCTGCTCGCATTAGAACGAGGGACTTTATAATCGCCGGTATAGGACCGAGCGTGATAACTCTGGTCGTCACGACTATGGCTTTCTCTACTTGGGGCGTTTACGTCTTTGACCTTCACGAATTTCCCGAATGGGCTACAATGACGTAATCGTTAATGAGGTTTTCTTCATGTTGATTGCATCCGCGACCGAGAGATGGACGGGCACCTGACAAGTTGGACGCAAAGTGTGGCTACCAAAGTTTCTGAAGTCTCTGTACTTTGTGTAAGCGTATCAACGTGCTACCAATAAGATGCTTCCAACTGTCGCGTGAATCAGTTTTGTACATAATCCCACACACAGCCATTCGACAATACTTTTGAATAAAAGGACGTTTGAAAAAATGTTGCATTTGGTTCGTTTACGGATAACGAAAGATTGAAACCTTCGATCGAGTTGCTTTCATTTTCCCTTTGCAGAATTCGAATGTCATAAACAAGATATTCATTCTCCCATTTGACCTGTGAGAATTCATATCAGATTCGTTTCTTTAACGGATTGCGAACTGACTCATTTTTTCAACTCAGAATTCATTGCCAGACAGGTTTTCCATCCCACGTAGTATCGAAAAATACGGCTAGAAAACCTCAGTTTTCAATGGTAAAGCCACACCAACTCTTTAAAAAAAGGCTAACTTAAAAACAAAAAATCCGCGCGTACTATGAAAAAATTGAATTGGAAAACTTTATTATACATAGTTTTAAGGGTGCAAGAAATTTGTTTTTGAATTCTACTATTGAAATTGTTGCGTTAGAGTCCAAGACCGCAGAGTATCGGCAGTTGTGCAAAGTGCTCGGGGCCAGAAAGATTTCTCCTGTAGTTTTCAACCTAGAACCAAAAAACCAAAAGAATATCATACATACAAAGAGCAATGAAACTGTATGGAAATTAGAAAATACCATTTTAAAAATAAGTAGTGCAGATTTGACGATGTTTTCATTCATGTTTTCAAGAAAATGTTTTACGATAGGAAAGAAACTTGAGACAAAAGAAAATAAAAAAGTATTTCCGTTGCATTCCAACGATGCAAACTTCAACAGCATTTTAAAGTTTGACCTAACATTGAGCAATATAAATTTTCAATTTACCTTCCATCTGTAATGGCAGCACCATACATTTGGCCGTTCAAATTAACACTGTCCTCTTCCTCTTCTTTTCCGACCGATTTCAAAGATTGTTGAGCAGCTTCTGCAGCATCGGTTAGCGCTCACTCAGAAATTGCACTGCACTGAGGCAAAAGGGGACACCCGCAGTAGACTGCCTCGACAAAACTCATTTAAACGACCTTATATAATAAAACGTTTTGTTTCTTGTTTTTAACACCCTAGAGAATCTTTTAAGCAAAAAAATGAATCTTTTGAGAATTCTCAAGTGGCTTTGCCCCGAACTGTACTTCAATGGTATTAAATTTTCCACATATCATTTATTATGGTGTTGAAGTTTGCATCGTTGGAATGCAACAAAAATTTTTATTTCTCAATTGCTTGAATTTCTTTTGGCAAATCTTCGGTACGAAAATCTGTCAATCATTTTTTTCAGTCGCTTATTTAGAGACTAGTATATAAAACTACAAAAAAATGTCCTAAAATAATCAGAATGAGGAAATAAAAATATAAAAAAGAATTTCTGTTGCGTTCCAACGATGCAAACTGCAAGACCATAATTTATTTTCTTGCTACGACGCATAGACCTTTGGCATCTTTGAAGGAATGATTTGCGAACCTTCTCAATCAATGGAGGAACGATTTGCAAACGTTCGCAATCTCCAGAGGAGCAATTTGCGAACAAGCACGAAGGTAATATGAGGAAATGTTAGGGGAATACAGGCTCAACATAAATTGTCAAGTTTATCAGTAAAAACCAAGTGCCAGACCCTGTACTCAATATTCTAGACGTTCCAGATCAGCTTGACCCGGAAATACTTGAAAATATGCAACTTTTTCGAATGTGGACCTTCCTACGACTAAGGAGCACAAAATGTGAGAACGAACTCACCATCGGTAGGGCTGTCGATCCCGATCACTTCCGTCTCTTCCGGCATTTCCCACGACGAACTTTTATCGCCTTCAGTCACACTTTCGGAAGAAAAGACCAAACATTGAACATAACCTAACTCAGCCGGGCGTAAATGTAACTTGCGGCACTCGGGCGACGATTCGATTCTTACGCGTACGACCGAATGAAAACTTATCGATCTCTCGTCCTTCCGTTTATTGACGATTGAAACGAAAGAGATTTCCGTAGGCAGGAATGAAAACGCGAATATCGGGCGGCACACGGCGAGCTACGATCTGCGAGTGTCAACGGCATGGGCTCGTGACGTAACGCGCGCATGCGCTCATGTACGCGCGGCTCCGACCAGCTACGATCGGTGTATTAAACATCGTCGTGTTTTTGCACAACCGATCGAAATAGAGCGACGAGTCACGATTTATGAACGCTTTTTGAAAATCAATTACGCTCGAATAATGTAGCCGCGTCAGATGTAAACGACTTTTCTTTTTTTATTGATATAGAGAAAAGGCTTTAGGATTAGTGAACTCGTGTAAAGTACTGGCGCGAGTGGCGCGGTGGCTCCAACCTGCGTAATTGATGATAAGAGTAGATACGCGTTATTGTCGGTATACAAATAAAATGTACATCACTTCAAATTAATCGAAATTCAATAAAACTAAATGGCTTATTGGGTGTACTTTTTCATCGATTAAAGCTCGTTTATTCTTCCACACGAGCGTATCTACGAACAAAAAGGGTTCGCAACGTGTAAAAATGTAATCATTATTGCATCAAATGTAATTTGCATTATTACGGGAAAATGGTTGCGTGCGCAGCATTGAGGTTACGTAGCGCCCGCATCGGTGACGTGAGCGTCTTCCGCACGTATCGTATCACCCCATAGGCGGCTATCGGAAAAATTGAGAGAATTTTTTTTCTTCCGTCATACACCCATCGCTGTTTAATCGTGAAACGATACGGACTGACGATTCGAGCCAAGATATTCGAGCGATAACGACCCATACGTTGATATAGGAGGGTAGTCGAACGAAAAGGCTCCCCCCCATCCTCGTCTCTCGATTTGCAGTTTGTTTTGGTATGCATTTTCTCGCTTTTTTACACCCAACTTCCCCATTTCCCCTTCCGTCCACCCAGCACACTATCTTTTCTTTCGCGCTCGAATGTTAGAAAATTTTACGATCATTTGTACGCTATAATTGTAGGCTGTAAAACTGACGGATCAAAGTTCACGGGATATTCGGTCGCGGTTCGGCAGGTTTTTCATCATAATCAGTCTACGTGAATGGCGGACTAATTTTTTTTCTTTCGACTCCGTATTTTTTCTAAACGGTGCCTTATCGGGCTTGCAATCGATTACGTCACAAAAAAAACAGTCGTTATCGCGTAGTTTCTGTGGAGAACGATTGTCCAAGAGGAAGTCGTTCACGGTCAACAACCATGTACACCAGAGCGCTGTAAAAATGGGCAAAGAAAAAATTCATAAAAGTGGCTGCAAAATATGCTGTGAAATTTAATAAACATATACTCGCTAAAAAGTTACGAAAACGTAAATTTTCTGGCAAGGGTTCACAGGGTGATTTATATAATCACAGCATAACCCCGAGGGACGCGATCCTTAGAAACAATGGGATTTTCATCATTTTGAAATAAACTTCTTTGCTGCAGAATTTATGAACTGGTATTTTTTTATTCAATATTTCGTGTATCGTAGAAAAATCTTTATTAGGTTGAACCCGAGGAATATTTTCTTCACATTTCTCTGGCATGTAGAACGTTCGTAAGTTTTCATTGATGAAAACCTACAATTTCTGTGTAAAAGTCGACAAAAGGGAGGAAATAATAATACCGTTGAGTACAAGATCTTATTTACAGCGAATAGTTGGGAAAATCTTGATAGACAATGCGGCAAGCACATTGGAGTCTGCATCATTGGCATGCGATGAAAATTAATTTTTGTAACTTGGTCAAATTCCTTTCAGCGGACGTTAGCTATGAAAAAAATTAGACAACTATTTTTTTTCATGATTTTTTGGCGATGTATTATTATGTTTGGCTATAAGAATATGAACCTTGGTTGCAAACTTCAATCCCATGACAAGGAGATTGAACATTTCTCAATCTCTCGCATGCTCACTATCGAACCCAGCATCATTGTTTTTCTTTTCTTTCAAGCACAGGGAAACACGCTGTTGTCTTTGGCACGGTCTTTGCGAATGACCGGGCAGACATCGATCATTCGAAGATTGAAAGCGTTACGGGCGATACCGAAGAGAAGAGCGCCGAGGAAGGAAACGTCGAGGAGCCACCGGGCCGTATTGACACAGAGAAAGACTTTTGCCAAAAGTTCGAGCAACAACGGAGTCCAGGCAAGAATGGCAACGAGAAAACAAGTTTGGAAAAGTTTCAAGTGCTTTTCCATACCGCACATGTTTTTCTCCATACTTTCGAGCTTAGCGCTGTCATCCTGGGCATTTTTCTTGACACTCGCAGAGTCGCTTGTTTTTTCCCTCCGTTCGAATCCCGATTCCTTCATCGCGTTCTTCGGCGGAGTAACGAGGTCCTCGAAACTCCCGCTGAAAACTTCGTCGTCGCAACTCGATTCCGGCGGAAACCAGCCCGATGAGCCGGTACTCTGAGTATCCTTACGATTGGATGTGGAAGCTTTCTCGCCGAGGCTCTCACCGGAAACTCGTTTTTTCTCCCTAGTTGCATCTTTGCTGGCCAATTTTTCTCTGATACTGCGACACGCGTATTTGGCACGTGTGTGCAGTACGGTGGATGCCAAAATGGGCGCGAAGTATAGAAGAAAAACGAGAAGAAATAGATGAATTTTTAAGAAACTCGTCGATACGAAACACTGACTTTTCATACAGATTGGCGTATCTTCAGGATCGTTACCATAGCTCATGGAAAAATCGGTCGATCCGTATCTCTGGGATCTTGCCCGGTCCGTTTTTCTCGATATAAATTCTTTCTTTTTGCGCAGCTGGGCTCCGACGGCATGAATCTTCTTCACAATGTCGGCGTAGATTTGCTCGTTCGTTCGAGCCGGAACTGTTGGTTTCATCTCGTCCAGCGGTAACTTCTCAGTCACTTGCCAACTTGTCGCTTCGTTATTGAGCTCTGTACTTGCGTTATAGACCAAATCCGGTGCTTGGGAAACTCGTTCGAACTTTACCTCGTCACTTTGAAACGACGAATTTCTCAAAAGACTCTCGAACAATTTGGCCTCTTCGTTGGCATCGACGAGCTCCTCGTTCGGTAAAAAAGCCTCACTCGAATTCGCAACTTCCGGCAGGTCGTAATTCACCTTTACGTCATCGTTCGATCCCTCGTTGTCGTCTCTCCCGTCGTTGTCAATGATCTTCGGTACATCAGCTTCTCCCTCGTCATTATCGGTTGTTTGATCGTCGATAATTATTTGATCTCGAGTATAATCGATATTTCCATTATCGTCAATCTCTTCTTTATTATTTTCCATAAATTTCGTAATATCGAGCAAACTGGCGGTATCGTAAAACGTCGTCGACTCGTTGTGACTCTCGTTGCGACGATGCGCAACCGTTTCGACAATGTCGTAAATATTGGAAACGACCTCGCCGAACTTCTTCTCCATCTCGGTCGAATAGTTCGTCGGAAGCTCGGACGAGTCGATCGTCTCGATGTAATTTTCGTAGGCCGCTATTGTGTAATCGCTTCCGTTCGGATACATACCGACGTTGCTCTCGTTGGTGTAACAATTTTCGAATGGAAAATTCATGCTATAGACACATCCCATATCTTGGGAACGTCCAACGTTTGTCTCGTCTCCGGCGAAATTGAAGGCGGCTGTTATCAAGATCGGAATGATCCACGGACCGGCCAATCCAAGAGCGGTCGCGACGCTCTCGCTCCTTAAAGAATTCGACTGATCGGCCGACTCTCTCGTCTCGACGAGCTTGCCAAATTGCGCGACAACGTGGCCGAGGTCGGTGCACGTACGCGCGGAAACGCTCAGCAGCCCGACGAACGCATTGACGAATGGGAATGTGAACATCGCGTAGTGTCGCACGACGTCGCGAAACTCGCAGACACTTTCCGTTGCGTTCACAATCGACCGATTGCTTGCGAGTGATTCGACAAATTGTCCGGACGGTTTCGTTCTGGAGAAAAAATCCGCCGATGTTCCGTTCAACGAAACGTAAATGGAGCTTCCGGATGGAACAGGCACCGTCGTGTACTGATTGAGAATCAATAGAATTCCGGTAATAACGCTGCTGAGAGTGTCCGAAATAGCGAGCATTTGAAGAGACGAGATCGCGCAACGTTTCACGTTCTTTCGGATCAACAAGACGAGCGATACGAGGCTCGACACGACCAAACCGTAACCGGCAGTCCCGAGAATCGCAGAGTGCATTTTGTCGCCTGCTAATTTTGCTTTTCTTTCTTGGCCCGCGAGTGAATGAGGGACGAGCAAACTGAGGCGACATTATTCGTCGTACAGGGCATAGTGTGCGATTTGTAAAAAAAAAAAAGAAAGAATGGTTGTTATGAGGGTATTAGTCATTCGGGAGTACATGTGGGCTTTGCGCGTAGCTCGAATCTCCCGTATAACTGTTTTGCCGTTTATGAGGGCAGTCGTATCATCGACACAATGAAATAACATTGGAATAGGTAGATTGAAGGTAGAAGTACGAAACACTTGCTCGCAGCCTTTCCATCGACTGATTTTTCGTAATATTTGGATCTCGTTATTCAGACGACAGATTTAATTTCAAGAAAAAAATCCGATGCTTTTGCAAGCCAGAGTCTTCTTGTCGTTTGATCCGAGTCTGATCAAATGAATTATAACGCCCCGTTGCTTCGGTAATTTTATGATCCGTGATTCTACTGTGACAGGCCGACTAAAGGTCGTTTTTTTTCGAATTCTTTTTATCTACTAAATTATTTATTTGCGATTTAGAAAAAAGGTATTTTATTAAGCATACATTGAATTCATTACGTGTACATTGTTATTTAAAAAAGCTAAAACTTTACAACGTTATTGAGGTATAATAGAGACCCTGTATAAAAAATGTGGAACGGCTGGATCAATAACTTGACAATCGTTGGTCTGAAAAATAAAAATAAAAAAGTTTTGGAATCTACATAAATGTAGTTCTCGTTGTAACTGTTTTTTTTTTTCGAGAAAAAATCCGAAAATGGTGGGAGTTAAGAAAGACGTGTAATTTTGGCGAAATTTTTACTTATATTTGGGTCCTTCAAAAATACTAAATTAAAAAAAACCGCTCCGTATTACCATAGCTACTGCAATTACGGAAATTGTCGTTTAAAAAGAATTGAAAAGCGGACAATTATAAATAGATCTATAATTCCGACCCGGTTGAGACAAACGCGATTGAAAGTTTTAGTATGCATAAATACGTTGGGCATCTGTGCTTACTAAATCGTCTCTAACTTTGTAAATTTTCAGTATTTTGACTTGAACCTTTCTCACATATTTTTGAACATGTATACTTTGAAAAAATGCAAGAAAAAATCAATTTTTTTCGACGCGCCACAATGGTGGCCCGCTTTAACTAAACAAGGTGTACTACCATTTTTAATTCCAATAATCTCTAGTTCTCCTAATTTCTCATCCGAATCCATAGTTAGCGTAGTTTTCATACAAACAAGTGTAACAACTTTTTCACCTTGTCTAAACGTTTCAGTTCTAAAGCTCGATGCGCTAATAATTTTCAACTTATTTCTGCAGCTCGGTCAGAGTCCGAAGTAAGAATGTCGATACGTCGCCGAACGGATCCGCTGATAACGCAACGAATATGGGATGCGATAAAGATAACGCTGCACCAGAGAAGCATACCCACCAAGGATCGGATAATACGTCATTTGGCGCGCGTATACGGCATCACCGAGCAGTCGGCGCAGGACCAGCTCAATCGTGCCCTAGATGATAAACTCGTGTTTCTCAAGAAGATACAGACTAAGGGTGGATTGGATCACGAGACTCTTCGATTGCCAACGGAACCCGAGGACGATGACACTCACGACTGGTACTGCTTCAAGTGTCAACGGGCCGGCATTGTCGAGTGTTGCGCCCAATGTTACAGGGTATATCACAAAGATTGTCACACTCCGGCAAGCGAGGAAAAGAAGCTCTGCGAATTTTGCGAGGTTCGTATCGCATTCCAAGATCCCGTGTAGACCCTCAATTGTTTCTATCGAAATTTACTCGTGAACCCTCTGAACAAATTTTTCCATAATTGAGACCCAGTCACACTTTTTCTCGTGTCCAAAAGCCTCGTCCCATTTCGCCGTGAGCCATCGGCTCCTTTGGATAAACATTTGGCAAATCGCTAGTTCATCGTTACAGGACGTAAAAAACAATTCTTTTACAGAAAATAAACGAAGATACGTACACGGACGTGTCGGATCTGAATCACATACTGAGTTTCACCTGTGGTCATTTGAAGGCAAAATTACCGCCTGAAATAACGAACAGAACGATAATATCGGACAGCAAATCGATCGAGACACCGAGCGGTGGCCTATCGGGTCCTACATGGATAAGTGAGGGCGAGGACGCGTGGCGTCCCGGTATGTTGATAAAAAATCACATGGATCTCGCTATAATGGAGGGCAAAACATCGCGAGACGAGTACAAGAATCTTGCTGAATTTCAAGCCGACGCGCACAATATTCATCATAACATTATGATATATCACGGAGGTAAACGTTCATTCGTCTGTTTTTTTTCTCTTCGTTACAAGTTTTATCTCGAATTTTCGAAGATTTGACGCGATGAATTTACAGAGAAGAGCGTAGTCGGCGATATGGCAGCGACGATGTATCAAGACTGCTGTTACGACATCAAGGAGATTCGTCGTTGCGCCGATTGCTACAGAATATCGAACGAGAAATCGGAAAAAATGTGGTTCTGCATACCATGTGATCCGCCGCACCAGCTGGTCTACGCCAAACAGAAGGGTTATCCCTACTGGCCCGCGAAGGTTATGCAAATGACCGAGGACACGTATGATGTTAGATTCTTCGGTGGTCATCACATGAGGGCAAATATCGAGAAAATTTTCATACGCCCGATAAACGCGAGACCCCAGACCTTACAGGTATAACACAAAAACAAACGCGAAGGTTTGTCCCGTCCCGTATTCATTGCACGTCTCTTCACCGAGGTATATGCCATATTTTTCATTATCAACGTGCGCTCCACCTAATCGCTTTTAATCACTGAACGACACGATCAATTTCACGCCCACTTGACACTCGTTGCCTAGCCATCGGAGAAAGGAAAGTGGAAAGAAATGAAGGTACGGAAGTGTAACGGAAGAAGAAAAAAACGATCCCACTAGTTATTCGGATTTTCTTCCGAACCCCTTGACTCTCCGCACGTGTGTGCGTGTGTGTTTTGAGGCCTTATATACCTTTGGATGGTCGGAAAACAAGGCTTTGTTGGGATTGTTTCTCGAAAATACTAACAAAGTAATAGAAATGAGGTTTGCAGGGTGTTATTTGACATAACTGTAGGTTCTCAAATCAATTTTTCATTTTCCAAAAAGGTACAAAATAGCGGCCCTGTGGTCGGTAGAAAGAGAACGTCTTTTATAGGTCCTTCAGGGGCGGTCTGCCTCGAGACCCATTTGAAGTCAATCGGTTGAAAATTGTCGGAGCTACGAGTCCGCCGAATTTTTAAAACGTGGCCTAAAAAAATGCCTTTGAGGTTTCAAAACTATTTTTCTTCGGACCATATCATTCCGGGATGTTTATACATCATTTGAGCCAATTCGAAAAAAGAACGATACATTTTTTCTTCAAAGGTATACAAGGCCTTGAGATATCCCCAAACGTTCACCGATCTCCTTCCGACAGGCCCAGCGATGGGTGATTCATTCTGTTTTGCCCCCGATTCGTGGCAGATCAAACGTTCGACCGCTTGGAATCGTGCCTTCGAGGAATTGAAGCATCATCAGAATTTGCTACAAAAGTTGGGCAAGGGAAGATTAGCATCGCGTGCTCTCGACGCCGAGAAGGACGGCCCGAGACCGGCCAAGATCCGCAACGTCGAGTCGTCAATCGCACAGACGGGCACGACGTCGAACGGCTCGATGAATCCTGCCAAGACGGTCTTCAAAGATCTGAGGGTGAAGGTCGAACGTCTCAGCTCGGACGGCATCACGGACATGCAGTCCTCGCAGGATTCGAGCGTCCCGGTGAAAGACGAAACGGCGGGAACGCCAGCGGCAGCGGACGGCGAGACGGAGAGCCGTGGGCCGAGCGAGGAGAGACAAGTGCCTCATCTTCCCGTTGCCGAGGATGAGCCAGCGAGAGAAATATCGAGCACTTGTCCTCAGGGCTTGAAGAAGGAGGGCTCTCAAGAGGACATGGTCACCTCGAGCTGTCAGGAGCCCCGATCTAAATGCGTACTCGTGCAAACCGAGCAAATACAACCGGAAGTCGTGCCGGCCAAAGTGAGCATGCTCTTTCAAAATATCGCTATTCTATTGTACGAGACGACGCGTGCTTGATGGCGTTTCTTCTTGGCAAGGTAAAGAGAGAACGACGAACTTCCGATCAGCCGACAACGACCACTCTTGAGAAGCTTAGACGGGAGCTAGAACTCGACAAGTGTCGCGAGCTCGAGAGACTGCAGGCCGAACACGCCAAAGAGATGCGACAACTCACGGACAAGCATCAACAAGTCATATCGGAAATAAAGAAGAAACAATGGGTAACAAACAATGCACATTTAATTTATAATTTTTTTTCATAAATGTATATCTTTATTTTTAGCAATTTTATTTCCATATTTTTAGCATTTTTATTCATGTATAGCTTTTTTATATCTATATATGTTTCTCTCTCTTGAAGTGTTACAATTGCGAAGCCGAGGCGATTTATCATTGCTGCTGGAACACGGCTTACTGCAGCACGGACTGTCAGCAAGTGCACTGGCAGCGTGAGCACAAGCGCGTCTGTAGACGCAAACGATAAGTCCGAAATACCCACGAGCAGTGTGCAATAAAACGAGAGTACCTACGATAGTTAAAGAGAAAAGAACATATTCGAAGATAATCCCTCAGGTCGAAAGGGATGGCTCGCTGACCGGCTTCGGGCTCGAAGGTAGATTACAAGGCGACAAAAACGGTCTGTTCTAACATCATAATTATCAACCCTTGTACAATAGACGCGTATCAATTGTTATACGAATTGAGCATTATGAAAAAAACGCAAAGATAAGCGTCAAATAGCTCTAGCTGTTCAACATACAATTCGTAAAAATGTGACGTTAAAGTTTTAAACCCCACAAACACACACACACACACATCCAGAAAAAAGAAGAGTAGCTTTAGCCCCGATGAAACGTTGAGAATGTTTCACGATTATTGCACTGAATGAAGAAAAACACGACGCAAATTCCCAAGTAAATGAACAAAGAAATATGCGACAATTGTTTTGTCGGCTAAACAAGCGCCCAATTTCTTCCTCTTTCGTGAGAGTGAAATACGTACTCTTAAGGCGACGTGTCGCACCGACCGAGAGGCCACGAGTGCGAGGTGATTTGCCAATTCTCCCTGGAGGACTGATGTTTCGGAAAAGAGAGAAAAAATCCCTGTCTGTTGAAAGATTAACGTTCTCTTCGGTTGCCCGAAATGTGATCCGTCTAGGGGAAAAGTTGGCCGTAGAATTTTTACCGACTGGACGTATGACTCCTCAACCAGTCATGAAAAAAGTTACGAAACATGCTTCGCGCCATCTCTCCGGTCCCGATGGTTTATCATTATCGTGTTGTAGGCACTACATCCTTTATAAATTTTCCCGTCGTTTGCGTCAAACGATTTTGTTGGCGAAATGCATTTTGAAATGCTTTGCCCCTCTGTTTGGATGGTCGTCTTATCGTCGTCCAAAATGAATCCTCGATGTAACCATAGCCCTAAAACAAGGAATGACCCCAATATTTTTGTCTACTATCTATTCCCCAGATAATAATATAGTTGGAATAATATATGAGTTATATGATAGTGCGTACGGTGAATTTTAGCAAACTATACACATATATATACACACCGTTGGCTGAAAGTATAAAGCCCCCTGTAATTTTTCTATCCGGACAAAAAATCGAACATCTCGGCGAAAAAAAAACGTAAACCAATTTACCAAACGGTGTTTTGAAAAGGGTAAAACCAGCTTCACATCGCTTTTGAATTTTTGCGATTTTTTGTACCCGTTTGGTCATTTTGAAAAAGCCGATTTTTCACGATTTTTGCACTTTGCAGAATCGTGTGCTGGACTTAGAAAAAATTGTAATCTCACCATTTAGTGACAAGAGCTTTGCTAAGGAAACCGTAAGCTTCAGTTTCGTTTAAAAAAAACTGTTGGCGATTTTTTTCGCAGAGTAAATTAGTTTTTTCTTGACAAAACAGCAGGTTTCCGAAAAGCCGGCGTCGTGCGGCGTAACTTGGAAACTATGAGATTTGGAGTATGTAATCTAAGGAGTAAAAAGTTGTATTTTGTTATTTTGGAGCCGCTACATTTTTTAAAAGACTTTTTGTCAAAAATGTCTTCGTATCGCTAGTTTTGGTTGATAGTCGACGATTTGTGTCATTACTTTATTGCCGTTACTTTGAAACAAAGATGTTTTAATCAAAATATCAACAGGAGAAAAGATACATAATTTATATGGAGCTAAGGGGCTATACCAGTGTAAACATTGAAAATTTGCGTGATTTTCGGGAATTTTTTGGAAGAAAAGTCCTCCATTAAATGTTTCGGAAAATTAAGAATATATTTGGCTATATTTGACCTATATTACATAATTTTTTCATAGAAAAATATTGAGATTCAAGCGACTTATGTGTGGCCTTCAGATGCGCCCAAAAAAAGTTTCTTCACTGCTGACATGATTCCGGCGGATTGAGTAACTGAAACCGAAAAAGGAAAAAATGTCGTTAAGCTGGAAGGTATTTCCTGTACAATGACGTAGGATTTTCGAAAAACATCAAAATCTAATAAAATGGCGTAGCTATGAAAAAAAGTCTGTTTTCTTGCTTATAAAATGGTTGTTTTTTTCAATGCCAAATCGTCAATTTTAATCCAATCAAAAATATCCTACGTCATTGTAGAGTAAATATATTCACGAGTAATCAGTTCAAATTTCAAGTCAATCGGATAATTGTTCTTTGAGTTACAATGTCAGAAAATTTAAAAAATCTCATTTCGAGAAAAACGGGTTTGAAGATTTAACTATCGATTTTTGCAAGATAAAATCATAGAGATACGGCCTTGAAATTTTTACAGGATATTCTTGAAAGTATAAACTGTAGAAAAAGACAAAAATCGATTTTTAAAAAGTATCACACTGGTATAGCCCCTTAAATGAATGAAAACTGACAGTCAGTCAAATCGAAGATGATCCAGAAAAATAAAGTAAGCACTCTTCGGCAGAATCGAATATTACGCATGAAATCGGAGAAAAGGGCTCCTCCACCCTGAGATTAGTAAATGAAGACTGGTGAAAGTTTTTGTAAAAATTAAAAAACGCACATGTTTAGCGTTTTTACGATCCAGATGTTTGGCAATTCACCAAAAGAGGTTTTCTATTGTTGAATTTTATATTTGATGATGCCATCCTAGCTTTAGTTCAACGCAATTGTAAAAGCTTTATGTACTTTTTAAAATATCAATATTTTATAGGGATGCTTAATACTTGTGCCTTTTGTCCTCTCGATATTTTCATTCAAACATCTTTGTTTCAAATTAACGGCCATAAATTATTGACAAATGGTCTACTATCAACCGAAACTAGGTATACGAAGAAATTTTGGAAGAAAATCTATAAAAAATTTGGTGACTCCAAAATAACAAAATACAACTTTTTACTCCTAACACTAAATGTTCCAAATCTCATAGTTTTCAAGTTACGTCGCACGATGCCGACTTTTCGGAAGCCGACCTTTTTTTTTCAAGAAAAAACTAAAATACGTGGCGAAAAAAAATCGCAATTTTTTTTTAACGAAATATGCTCACGGTTTCCTTTTCAAAGATCTAATCACTAAATGGTGAGATTACAATTTTTCTAAGTCCAGCACACGATTCTACAAAGTCCGAAAATCGTGAAAAACCGGCATTTTCAAAATGACGTACCGGGTACAAAAAAATCGCAAAAATAAAAATAAAAGAAGCAAAATGAAGCTGGTTTTATCCTCTTTAAATCGCCGTTTGGTAAATTGTTTACGATTTTTTTTCGCCGAGATATTCGATTTTTTGTCCAGATAGAAAAGGATAGAAAAGTATAACCCTGCACCCCAGGGTGCAGGGTTATACTTTTGGCCAAGGGTGTAGATTGGGATGTTGAATAAGTTCTCGCTGTTGTTTCGTGTAAATTAAAGCTTCATTTGAAAATAACCATTCCTCAAGTTTTCAAACGTTTCGAAACTGTTGTGTGATCAACTCCTAATGATTCGGCAAGTTCAGCTAGCGTCTGATATGAGTCTTCATGAAGTAATGCCTCCAATTCAACATATCAAAATCATTATTTTTGAAGTGTCTAAACCAATCTCTGCATGTTGTTTCCGACAGAGCATGGTCGCCGTAAGTGTCAACAAGAATTCTGTCTGCTACAGCATTAGATTTTTTAAAAATAAAGTAGTGCAGTAAAATTCCCCGTGCATACCCTTCATTTGCACACAATTTGATATGTTCGACACTACGAAAGAAAAAGTTGTTCCCACTTAGGCGAAATGGCATACATTGAATTTCAAGCTTGCTTATAGTACTGCTCCATATATGCGTTACGATCTTAAACTACACGCACACAGTTGTGGTAACGTCATCTGTTGGAAAGCAGTAAGAACTTGGTCAACGTCCTAATACAGACACACACTAGTAGAATTAATTCAGGGCACTTGAAATTTTTTTAAAAATTCGCGCATATTGATTATTTTTACGTTGCAGTCACTTATATTTTATATTGTTATCAAAGTAGGCTTATTAAGGCAAACATTAAGTACGAACATTATAAATAAAAATAAAAACATTGAAGCTTTATTTTGGCGTAGTAGAATATACATTTTCTGTGTAAATGTAAACAAAGGTAATTTCTATTAAAAGTGCCCAGAATCAATTGCACTAGTGTGTGTATGCGTATGTATGTGGATATATATATACACACACACTGCGTTCAGCGAGAGAACAACACGCTTCCGAACCTAAATTCGTCCGTTATGGTCGGATCCCACATACTGCGCCACCCTCTTCACCCTTTCCATATAGATTTTTGGCGCAGGACCCGATTGTTGCGGTGCTATGGTACTGGGTAGCCAAGCCCCACTAGCACCACAGGCCGACTCAAAGTTTGCGGCGCTGTGTCGTTCCCTCGTTGAATGCAGTGTGTATGTGTGCGTGCATATGGATCCGCCGGAAAGAGGACGAGAATCAATAAAATAATAAATAGGCTGTGTAAGCAATTGCATCAAATTTGAGGGATCATCGCACACGTCGTGCCTTGCTCAAATAATCGTCACTTCTAGTTGGTATGCGTACTGCATTTAATGAGAATGATTCAGGGAGCAAGGTATAAAGAAGTGAGATATACGCCCAGGGTATATGCGCGATTATAGATTATGTAGAGAATTAATGGGAATATCTCAAATATCAATTGTTTCCACTACGATTAGATACGAAAATTGTCAATTTCTATCGTCCAATAATTGTTTCTTATTTCGGTTACGCACGTAACAAAATTTTATTAGACAATGTTCTGACAAAATAAAGTATACACAATCGATTCGACAATTCGATCGGAGAAATCATCGAATAACAAGTTTTCGTTGCGAAATTCAATTTTGGATATGTTTGACGTTCAAGGACGCACAGCATTATCGTGTTGTTTTTTTTTTACAAAGCCACGAATCACGCGAATGCATCCCTTTCAATTTTCGCTCCCACCTTCCATTTTGTTCCATTTCAGTGGCCGTTTCAATGTGTTGATTGGGATGTTGAATTGATATGTTGAAAAAGCAATTAACAAATAAATGATTAAAGAAGTGAATAATCTGGGCAATGTTTTATTACTTCCCAGATTAGCTCGACTCTAGTTTTCCGTAATTTTGACATTACTCGAAACAGCGTCAATTTTCGAGATGGGCGTATTTTGTTACTTGGCAACGTTTCTTTTTTAGTCAGTTGATAACTTTTTATCAATTATTTGATAAACTCAACAATTTAATACGAGCGGCCAACAGTCTTAGCTGATTGTTATTACTTTTCAATCCCTAACGAAAGTAGGTTTATTTCTCCTTGGTAAACCCAACGAGAAAGTAATCCCTCGTAGTTTTCAATTTACAGGTTGACACAGCGATAATGAAAAACAAATTACAGAAATCCGAGTAAACTTTTCTTTTCTCGTTATCAGGTTTCAGGTCTTTAAATCTCTCCAACTGTATTTGTAACATGCAATGACTCAAGGTATCTCTGTCATCCAAACAGACCCATAGCCGACCCCCAAATTCTTAGTCACGTCTCGTCGCCTCTCTATCTCGAATATCCCAAATAGTCGCGTCATGCCCTTAAAGATGATCAGCATAACGCGAATGTTTCTACTATTGAGTCAAATCAATGGATCTCGTGTCCGAGATGAATACGAAAGATAATACATCAATAACGCTTTCCTCAGTGCAGTAGCCTAACCGAAAAGACGATTGCTTACTTTGTACAAAGTTCACTATGATAGGTTGAAATATCATCGAAAGTACAGATTCTACGTAAAAAAATAATTAAAAAAACGAAGGCGAAGACAATTGTCGTCAGAGCTTGGCATACCAATTATCAAACCCACCGTCTGTGCATGTCTGTAGACACGCAACGACAAAAATTGTAATTCATTGGCAGAGCTCAATCTTTGAATGAAAATTTATGTAAATGAAAACAAGACGTTGTTCACCCGGTTTAGCGAAGACTAGTGTTGCGAAGATACTTGAATAAAAGAAAATAAATAAAACAACTGGTCAACAATGATCACTCGATGTTGAGAGCTCTCGTCTGCTTTCGGGTTGAATCTCGAATGTATCGTTCAACGGGTCAATTGTACTAGTCGGGAAAACATTGCAAGGCATATACATCCGGTCTCTGTTCTATTAACGTGTGTTCCTTTTTTAGCTGTTCTGCGCGGGCCTGACCTCATCGCTGGCGATGGCCAGCGCGATTTCGGCCTTTTCCGGGACGTCGTTAACGGGCACGAAATTCGCGTCGTCTACGGTGTCCAGCGAGAATCTCTCGAGGAACTTGATTTCCGCTGCTTCGAGTTTTTCCCCCAAATGCGCGAGGGCGTTTAATATCTCGGCGCGTTGTCGATCGCTCGCCTCTCTCGTCAATTTGCCCAATCTGAGGTCACGCTCGACCACCGTCAATCTCGTTCTCAATTGATCGGGCTCGCGTTTACCGAACATTCGTATCACCGCCGGTGTCTTGAAGGCTGCGCTGATTGCGGTCTGCGTGGCTAATTGCATCGCACCCAGCTCATCGACGAGGGTCATGTCACCCGATATCATGCGACGCAGGCTCTCGTTGAACTCGCGCAGTTGTTCCATCGTCTCCTCCTTCATTTCCTCGTATTCCTCCGACGTTATGGAGTCCCTGTGGAATTTTTCGCCCAAACATCAGCAACAACGAACAACGTGCGGTGATTTTGGGCGTATTTGTGGATCGAAAAAGGCGCGGGCACGTAAGAATTTGCAGGCCACGGGACGGTGGAGAAAAGGGTAGGTATCGATGGGGTGAAATTGTTAGAGACGGACATACAATAAGGAAGATACAATCCCAGGTAAAAGAATTTGAAACGTTATATTTGCAAATATATGATCTAGATGTCACAAGTGACACAACACGTAGATCAAGCCTCAAATTTCCGGTTTCGAGTCTTTTGTCAACGGGTCAAGCCACCCGGGGATTCTCGAGTTTTCAGAAAAGAAGAGGAAGAGGACAATGTCGATTCGGAAAGCCATATGTATTGTGCCGGCATTGCAGGTTGAAGGTAAATCGAAAATGTCTGCTGCTTAATGTTAGTTCAAACTTTAAACGCGCTTTTCTCGAAATAGACTTTTACACTAGCGGGAAACGTAACTCAGGCAAATATGCAACGATGCACTTGAAATTTTAAACGTATCTTCTCCGATGCATTCTCCATGGAACTGCGTACGGAATTTTCGTTTGGTTACTAATTTTTTTAAGGCGTTAGGCCACTGTAATGAGTATAAAATCATATGTGAATTTAACAATTTTTTTTCGTATGAAAAGTGATTCACTCGTAAAAATAATTACACATCTATTTAGTATGAATATCAAGCTGTTAGAAAAAATATTTTTTTTTTCGATGTGCAAAATGGCCAACAACTAATATTTTCTTTTGTTATCTTTTTTAGGCGCTCCGCGACGTGTCATTGAGCTCCCACAATTTTTTACCTAGAACGATAAACAAAAATTCTCGTCAATCTACATTAAAATACCTAGAGAAGTACGCACGGAATTTAAAAAATATTGTTTTATTCAAAAGTTGCAGGTATTTGAACTTGGGGAATGAATTTTCAGTGAAAAATTTCGTTATAACTGCTCATAAAATGAAAAGTTTTCGATTAATCAGAAATTCCGTACGGACTTCTCTGCGAAATGCAATTAGGAACATAACTTTTAAATTTGAAGTAAATCGAGTGTGAATTGATGAAGTTATTTGTCACGCCAATTGGAAAAAGCTGTTTCGAGAAGTTTTGAGTAGTCGACCATTTTGTACATCGAAAAAAAATATATATATTTTCTAACAGCTTGATATTCATACTAAATAGATGTGTAATTAATTTTATGAGTGAATCGCATTTTCATACGAAAAAATTGTTAAATTCGCACATGATTTTATACCCGTTACTGTGGCCTAACCCCTTAAATAAAAAATTGCTTTCTTTGTTATGTTAAGCATTAAAAATTATTTTCTTTGTTATGTATATTACAAATCGTTATTTGTTATATATATTACTAATCGTTATTTGTTATATATATTACTAATCGTTATTTGTTATGTATATTACAAATGGTTATATGTCATATATATTACAAATCGTCCCAGTTGGGTAACAGGAAGGAATCGCCTATTGTTCGGTGTCTATTCACCATTCTCAGGTAGCAGTTTTTTTTTACCTGGAACACATTTAAGGAATTGTATTTTTGGCCGTCTAATTAGCAGAAACACCCCCATGTGCGAACGTTGAAGAAAAAAAGGTGTTTTTCTAATTTCCGTACGTGGCTCCATAACCTTTTTAGAACATTTTTTTTTTTAATTTTTCGTTCTAGGTTAAAAAGTACAGGAGAAATTTTTTCGGCCGTGGAACACTCACGAGAGGTACTCTGCAGTCTTGAACGCCGAAGCTGCCATTGTCAATTAAAAAATTACAAAAAATCTTTTGCACCCTTAAAATGACGTATAATAAAGTTTTCCGATTAAACTTTTAATCGCGTTCATTGCACTCGCGAAAAAAATTCTTGAAATTACCGTTTTCTGTAAAGAGCCGGAGTGGCGTTAGTCCTTTAATAATCTCCGTCCGTACTAATGTTTGGCTTAGTTGGGAAAATGTGGAGGGTGCTTATTGAAATTTAAAAGAAAACCTGCACGATTTTCGTAGCCCTACGTTTTAGCAATTCATTGAACTAGCATATGAACGAAAGCCGTGTGCATTGTGTCTCATAGGCAGCTGCCATTTTACGAGACGTGAGTATTTCCCCGACTGTCGTAAATCGTTCATTTTTAGCTATGCTCGCCCATATATTCGTGCACAAATATATACGTACGTACATATTGGGCTGCATTGTTTCGAAAGGGCGGACAAGAACGCCTATCGCCAGGTATAAAGACTAATGGTTGGTTCGTAGTCGTCTCGTAAAATTCTCGCCACCAATACGACTAGGATTATAATGTCCACGTGAGGATGAACAAGGGAGCGAAAGTCGGAAAATTGACTTCTGGAAAGTCGAGGTGGTAAGGGCAGGTACATAAGGGATCTCGGAAGAATTCTCGACCTCGTAGATTAACGAACGAAAAATATCGCTTGGATTCGTAATGTTTTTTCCCGTACATTTTCGTTCGAATTAGAATAAAAGATGAAACAAAAGATAAAAAATTGAAGGAAAAATAATGGATGAAATAAAAGATAAAGTAAAAAAGAATTATTTTCTTTTTTAAAGAGGCAATTACGTCGAATTTCATCCCGATTATTGGCCCGAGATATTGTTCACCTACAAAGTGGCGTAGCTAAACGACCACCGGACGTACAACACCGTACTTACGCCCTTTTCTAATTCGAGCGTCGCGGAACACGTACATTCAATGTTTACAACTACGTAACACGAAAAACAGAGCGCACACACGCCGGCGTTGGTATTACAAACCGACCTGGAGTCCTCAATGTCAGCGAGTTCCTCGACGAGTCGGTCCAGCTGATTCTCGAGATTCTTACGAAGTATCTCCGTCTCAGCTTTGCCGTGCGAGCTCATATTCCTCTATTCTTTTATGTCAAAATGCCGTATGAAAAGGAATAACAGCTACGGTGTGATACGTCTGAGCGACCGTGCATACTACGGCGCACGCAGGCAAGAGAGAGAGAGAAAGAGCGAGAGCGATTGCGCCGCGGTGTGGGGGTAGAAAATTGTCCGAAGCGAATTTTATTTTTCTCGCGTTGGCAAGAGTGACCGGCAACAGGCGTTCCGAAGCCGCGGCGTGGGGTGAGAGCGGCACGAAGGAGACGGAGTGGGGGGTGGTCGGCGATTATTGGCGCGCACGATGAATTGATGTGCGAAACTTTCATACTTTACCCATGCACTTCGTCAATAAAGTTTCATCCCTCACGAATAATCCTCGAACCCTACCTTTTCTCCGTACTCCGTTCCTACGCGCTAAAATTCCACGAACGATTCGTCCTTACGAAAAGAAGAGAAATAATCGTCGGGGAAGGGGAGCACCGTTAGCGCCTCTCGCGGCGGCCGAGCGAGTTTCGCGACGTGGATCCCTCGCGACCGATCGTAAACGCGCAGACGAAACACACGCCTCGAGCGTGCCGAACACAACGCAGCGTGGTAGGGCTAGCTCCTTGTACAACCGTGAAGGTAACCCTTCTCGTAAAACAAACAACAGAAAAACAAAAATAAACTACGAACCAAATTACCAAAAAAGTAGTTAAAACGAAGCAAAAGAAAAAGTGAAGAAATAATTATCGCGGTTCCGGTGGACGGGATATAATCGCGAGAGGCGAGAGGGTGCGCGCTCGCGCTCGCAACGTATCCGAAAAAAAAGCCGAACACGTACGCAACGTAACCGCAGCGCGGCCGATGCGAGTGCGAGAGGTTAGAAAACTTTAGGAGCGTGTGTAGCCGAAAGAAAAGTCGAAGAAAGTTAACCAAAGTGACACGCGTGTGTGTGTTTTCTTCGTGAATTCTTCAGTGCGGTGAGAAGTGGCGCCGTAGGAAAAATTTCGTCGCCCGGTGCACGAACTCGCGCGAGGCTCCTTCTTTACCCCCCGCCCCCCTTTCTCTCTCCGCGGCCTCGTGTCCCGAGTCTCCGGCATTAGTGTAGTGGGCGCGTGCGAGTTCAGCAGCCAAGTTCGGGGTGGGGGACTCGATCGCCGAGTGTGTACGAGAGAAAAAAAACGCCGGCTCGCGATACGCAACGTTGAGCGGACCTTGCGCGACGTTCGCGCTCGTGTGTGAGTGTACGCGCCTCGCGAATCGACTTGAGAGAAAACGAGCGAGATAACGATCGCAAATTTTTTTTTTCTCTCGTTCGGTAATCTCGAGACGGAAAAATCGAGTCTCTATGAGGAACCAAGAGAGCCGTGGGTACGAGAGTATTAGCACGATAGTAGAGGCGAGCTCAAAGGGCTCCGGGAAACCGAGATGAGTATGCCGGCCAAAGGAAAACATCACCACCTGTCCCATCATCATCAGCAACATCACACCCATCAGCAACAGCAACCACCCCAACAGGTCCATCACAATCAACAACAGCAACAACAACAACAACAACAGCAGCAGCAGCAGACTCATCAACAACATCCGCAACAGCACATAAACGTTAATCAATCGGTCGTGACCAATACACCTCAGGCTTACAACGCCGTCGTGGCCGCAAATGCCACGCGATACATCACACATGCCGGTGAGTACGGAAATATATATTTTCCACGTATATTCCTTAGGATTTTCCTTTTCGAACTTTTCTCTCGTTCCTCGGGACGGTTTTTCTTTCTCGCTGCAACGCGCTGCGATCGCTTCGGGTCTCGCGCGGCGTGCTTTTTTAAGGTTACGAACACGAGGTCCTGCGCGCCACAGTACCGGCGGTATTTTTCGTTAAATCGCAGCGGAAATAAAACGTCCAAGTAGATACGCAAAAATGCAACTTCCGGTTTCTCGGATCCGAACATCCACGGCATGACGTGAAGACAGGGAAGAATAGCAACTCGATGGATCACGCGTACACGTGTGACAGCTAATAGAGACCCGCGGATATTCAATGCCGGCGAACATGCGCCAAATGTTTGCACTTTTTGAGGTTAGGATTGCGAGTTTCTAGGAGCGACAAAGATTTTATGCAGCGCGTGGAATTCTGTATTTATAGGGAAATTCCTTCGGAAAATATCATCGAATTCGGTTTTTTTCTCATCAATCTGTTCGCCGCCAATGTAGATACGTCTCGCTGGAACACTCGTCTCTTCCAATTTGAAGTGATCGAGAGTATTCTCGTGACTCAGACGCGTATAAACGAGAAAATATCCGCGAGACGATGCGTTCCTCCTCCATTTCCGTTTCGCGAATCCTCTGATCGAAATTTGTCGCTCGAGCCGGCTCGTCTCGCGCTATCGCCACATCGCGCTTCGTCATTTCTCAAATGACGAACAATGTCGCTTATCTCGAGTAATTGGGAACAAAAAAACAACTACAAATGCACGTTCGCCAAACCGGAAGTGTGTCTCTCGTTCTCCTCGTCAGTGCTGACAACTACGACTCTGCGAGAACGAGGAGCACGTGTCGCCCGGCGCAACGTCTAGTTACTTACCCGAGATCCTTCGCAACGGTCATTCCGTTCAAACGCTAGATAGCGCCACCGTACGCGTTCTACCTCGGACGCTTTCTGCGCTTTTTGTGCTTTTTTTTTCGTCCTCGCCAATCCGTGCATCCTTCGAGGTTAGGTTCGCCTTGCGACCGCGTGGCAATGTACCCGTAGAGGGAAATCGATTTTCTCCTACACTTTTGATGCGTCGTTTATGATCCACCAGAGACGGAAGAAGCTCTTTAGGATGCATAGAATACCCCCCCCCCCCCCTCTCTCACCGCCAAGGGCGCTTTATATCATCGTCACGCAGCTGTTCATTACTAATTATATAAAGTATTCCGGCTACTCGTGCGAATATGAATGCGTGACCGACATTATTAGATAATCCTATTCATGCTAGTACAAATATACGTGGCCGGGGGAGGTAGCACTCACGCATATATATATATATATAGTGTGTATGCGCGCGTGTGATAAAATGTGATGTAAAGCGAGATGAAAATCCTGCGGATATAGTTATGTAATGATAATAATGGAACTTGAACAATGGCGGAATATTTGTGACGCTCTCGTCTTATGGATTCGTTGAAAACTTGACACGCTATTTACGTTGACTGGTAAATATAAATCCGCGTTGACCCATTGAATTAATCTAAATTGTGCCGGTCCGTTTCTCCCTATCATTGTGGAGACTTTTGGTCGGAACGTCAATGGAAAAGCTTGAACACGAAAAAAAAGGGTAAACATTTTTTTTCTGACGATAGTATGGGAATGGCGCGGTCGGATTTGTACACGCAATTTGTAGTCTTGCCAAGTTTAAGCCTTTTTTTAAATTGAAAATTATTGATGGACTATTGAAGATTATTATTTAGGAGACCCCCTTAGGCAGCCGAAAATAAGCGAATTTTCCGAGATTCTTTTGTGTCGGGGCTATTTATTCTACGTAATTAGAATTTTATGTACGTATTATTGCATCTTTTAATTTTCCAAATTTTTGTTCAACGTTTTAATAGGCGGCTGCAGGGTAGTTGCTTCAGAGACGGTTGCCGACAGAGTTATTCCGCGGCGTGCAACCTAGCGTCCGGTGCATTGATCCGAAACATCAGAGTCAAGGAGTTTTAGTGTTCTAAGATCCTCACGCTCTATGTGAACCTAAAAAAATCCAAAGACAAGTAAAAATTCGAGAATTTGAAAGTGATTGAAAAAAAAAAAGTTTTATTTTTCATTAAATGTAGTATAGTATTTGTTCAGGACCTACATCTACCTAGAGGTTCGAAAAAATTGCCATATTCTGATTATTTTTTCTGGGAAATTGTTGGCGAAAAAGAAACCCACATTTTAACACAAAAGTACATATATTACAACAGCATTATCGCCGGCAGATGATGAACTTTTTTAGCGATGTTTAGCGGTGGACACTCCTCGGCTTTAACGGTCCATCCGACATCGAAAAACCAAACGGATTATTCAAGTTAAAAATAAATACGAGTCGTTGACGATCGTCGATTTTTAAAATCTTTTTTTTTAATATCATGGCAACGAATTGCAACTCGAGCTTTTAAAATTTATGAAAAAAGTCGTCATTTTTACGTAACTCAACAAAATGAAGATCGTTTAAAAAAAAGTGGGATCGTCAACGACCTTTAAATGTTTGTATTTTTATAAAAGGTGTTGCACTTAATAATAGGTGAACACATCATAAAAGGTGAAAATAGTAGTTAAAAAAATGTCCTAAAATAATTGTAGGTCTGCGCTGTTGATGAAATCTCGAAGATGGATCATCCGAAACAAAAAATCGAACGGTTTTAGATTCACTATGTTAACAGCTATAACGCATATCATGCGGTTCTTTATGTATGCAAAAATAACAAAATGGCAGACATTTTTGGAAAAAAAAAGTTTTTTTTCACCGTTTTTGGCAAAAAAAAATAAATATAAAATTTTTTTAATGCTTGATGTGCGCTATAGCTATAGTTGTAAAGAATATGTGGTTAAAAATTTCATAAGGATTGGTTCAGTAGTTTAGAAGATTTTATCATCAAACCGTCAAAAAACGTTTTGAGAAAAGCGCGTTTAAAGTTTATTTGGGTTACATAAATAAAAAAATAAAAATTAATATATTTCGAAAGTGTATTTATTAAGTGTAACAACTTTTATATCAATATCTATAATGTAAACCTATCAAAAAATGCATGAAAATAGCCTTTTTTAGCATCTAAAGTGAGAAGCCCCCTTAAAGGAAGAGCCGCCGCGTGGCCAATCGGTGTGAATGGTTCTGGAGACTAGGGTGATCTGAAATCAAAATAATAAAGTATGCACCTTTAGTTTAGTAAACATTTCGTATGACCGAGTTGTTTTTGGAAATATTGAGAATTGCAAACTATAAAAAAGTTCGATTTTCCACAGGAAAACATCTTGAACCGTTTGTCATTAACAAATGAATAAACATATATATTCTCAAAGCGTCCGACAATACGATAGAACATGTTGCAACATTTTGTCTTAATTGTAAGTGAATCAGACCCTTTACAAAAATCGTCAAAACTCATAATATAACACAACCTAAAACTGCAAAATAACAGTTTAAATAGTAACCGAAATAAAGAATTTTCATTGCGTTCCAACGATGCAAACTTCAACGCCATAAAAAGAAAAATAAAGGTAGACGTGTTATTTTAGACTTTTAAGCGGATTAAAGTTCGTTTATCCGCCGTGTCATGAAAATTATCGAAAGTTGACGCGGAGAAATAAGCTTTCCGATTCACGGGGGCAATGTAACTATTGCAGTGTTTCGAGCTCGGGCGCTACGAGCGCCGCTCTGGTGGCGCTTTTCGTAAGCTGGATAGAACGATTGTATCTACTGCTGGGAAATAACAGAACGTAAACTTCATTCGATACGGAATATCGCAGGCGGCTCGCTCTTTTTTCTTTCATTTGTCCACCTATAAAACGTTATTGCTTATCATGCTTTGTTTTTTTTAAATAATAATAAAATATAAAAATGGATAAGAATAAAATATTTTAGTATCATTCTTATTATTAAAGGTTATTGCTTCTCATGCTTTCCTTTTTAAAGTAATAATAAAATATAAAAATTGATAAGAATAAAATATTTTACTGGTATTATTATTATTATCAATATTATTATTTGATAATAGATCTCTTCTGCTCTGAGCAACGCACTTCCTCAGTTTGCACCGGAAAACATTGACCTACAGGTATTATTTTTTACTATTTATTAATAATAACTTATTATTTATTATTATAATTGATCATGTTATTATTATTGATAGTATTTTATTCCTTCTATATCCTTTTGGTACTTCTTTAGATAAATGACTTTTCCGAAAATGAGCCTAAATTTTTTTTTTACTATTTTCTCATTTATCGGGTTATAAATGATGATATTCGGTCGGGGGAAGCTGAAATTAACCTCGCCATAAAAAGTTATGGGGTTTTGAAGTTTGCGGAAACACGTGATAAAATAGGGTATTTTTAAACATTTCGTCGCCTATGTTGGGTTTGCTTGGGTCTCAAACCCGAACAATTATAATTAATTTGTGCTCGTAATAATTATTCGTCGAAAAGTCACTTATCTAAAGAATGACCTCTATCGTAGTTGCTAGTTTCTTAAATTGTCCGATGTAATCGCATATTTGCTTTTTCAGTTATGCTTCTATTTTCCGGTCAATTTCTAAGAATGCTGAAGTTTGCATCGTTGGAACGCAACGAACATCAATTGTTTTCAATATTTCGAATTTTTTCGCTGTGCAAATCACTCAAACGTCTCTACGTATTCCGGTTAGAGATTTATGACCTCAATTCGCAAAAAAAAAAGAACGCTCTGGATAAGCATAAAGATGGGGAAATGATAAGTGAGCAAATAAAATCGTTGTATTCCAACGATGCGAACTTCAACGTCATCAATTTATAACCCCCCGCTACTCTCCAGTTTGTTTACTATTTCTTGGTTTAGTTTTCCCTTGAGGGATAACACCACTTTAGCGGCAGAAAATAAGGCGTAACTTTGACAATTTATTTTCGGTTTTCATTTCCCCGCACCCCGCTTCCATATGTATACTTTGGGGTGTTTCTACTAATTCCCATGGCCATTTTAACATACCGTGCTTGGAATTATTTCATCTTGTTCCTCCTCTTCCACCTCCAATAACAATATTATTATCAATAGTTTCATAATTATTTCATAATTCAATTTATTTATAAAATAATTATTTATAAATTGTATAATTCTTGTAATTGATAATTTTATAATTATCATAAATAAGAACAAGTATTATTACCAGTATCGTTAGTATTATTGTGATTGATCGCTGCAACGAGCAATGTGATTTAACGAATTTATTCAATTTAATGTGCAAATGGAGTTTTATTAGGACGGAATGGGGGCTTGAGAAAGGCACTGTTATTATGACTGAATGCATTGATATTTCGATCCCGCTTATTTCATAACCACCTCGCTGGAGTGAGAGACGTTTATGCCCCCCCCCCCCTCCCCCATCCAGTACGCGATCCTGTTCTATACCCGGCAACGCAAAGTCGATGTCGAACACGACCATTCGCTTTCTCCAACCGCCGGTTTCTCCCCGACCCTCTCTCTCTCTCTCGCTCTCCTTATCAGATAATTAAAAATTGATTCGAAACAATTTGTTCTCCCGGCTCTCGTATCGATTTCCCCGCGATGACTTCTCGTGTACGAGAAGCTGCAAATAAATCATGCCGGATCTATATTTCATAACGTTTATTGTCGTAGCAATGATAGGCTGCAAATAAAATCCTCACCTCGTGGATAATTTATCGATAGGGCCTAATAATGAATTCCTTCGGCTTTATCATCAACGACTTGCCGTCAATTCAAATGATGTTGAAGTTTGAATCGTTGAAACGCCACGAACATTTTTCTTGATTTTTTTTACTTCTTTATTTTTACTGTTTTCTAAAATCTTTTTTAGCAACTTTTGGTTATGAGTTTTGCGGATTCTCAAGAATATTTCAGCGACTTTCGTAGCCTTAATGGGCTTAAAAAAATACGGGAATACGAAGGAAATATATTTTCGTTGCATTCCAACGATGCTCGGTATCATCGATTCAATCGGATTGTATTCGAATACGTTGGGTTTCGAAGGAAATTATCGATCGAGGTGGTAATTACGAATATTGGGAAAATTGTGGAAATTTTATAACTGAGGAAGATAAAACGAAAATATTATATTTGTGGATGTGAATTAATTACATTTGTGAATATTCTTTATTTTTCGTGATTTTTTCTTTATTAGATTTTATATTATTATTAGCCTACGAATAAAGAAAAAAGGAAAATTCATTTGTCAAAATTGCACGAGCGAGGACAGGAAGTGGAAAGAAAAAAGTTCACCGGAGATCAATTTGCAAGAGCGAGGAAAAAGTAAATATTCTCGCTTTTGAAAAGCTGCAATGGAAGAAGAGTAAAGAAAGCTCGGGGGGGAAATTTGCAGTCACGTTATCGTGTGCAACCTTTGACTTCAAGTCTGACATTAAAACGGCGGAGCAAGCAAAAACAAAAATTTCCTCCGCTGTCCATGATCGAAAATTCGCGAAAAAGCAAACGGAAATTGAAAGAAAAGAAAATCGTAAAGGGCGCCTCCTTCGTGCAGTTTTCGATGCTGGTAACTTTTTTCGACTCGGGCTTAATTTCGGAACCCATGGGCACACGTCGTTTCAACACCTATCCGCATCACCCCTGTATGTTTGACGATCTTTTCTAGTTTTTGAGAAAAAACCATTTTAGATTTTTTTTATTTTCCTCCTGCATAGGTTAACATTTTGTCTCCTGTGTGTATGTACTTTCCTCTTAGAAGTTTCCAAGTAGTTAGGCTACTGTGACGAGCCGAAAATCGAGGTTACTTAAATAAAAAATAATCATTTTCAAAGAAACAACAAGATTGAAAAATCGTTTAGACGATTATTCGTATGTACATTAACAAAGTTGTGTACCAAATTTCATTTAAAAATATTAATATTTAAAGAAGTTATAACCAATCTCGTGAAGGATCTATGAACGTAAAAGGCTTAAGGCGTTACCCCCACTTGTAGCGCAAAAAAAAGGCCTTTTTCATGAATTTTTTTAAAGAAAACTACAAAACTTTTTTAATCGATCAATATACCATCTTAAAGAGCACATCTTGTAGAACTTTCAGTAATTTTTTTATTGAAAAATATTACATTGTTAAGTGGCAAATGGCCTTCAATGAAATAATGTTTTTATATACACGGTTTGCGGTGACCAACATTGCGGCGAAGTGGATCATCTGAAAAAAAAAATGCGGATGGATTTAGTCAAATATAAGTATAAACTAGTCTTTAATCGAAGGATTTTAAAAAATATTCATTTTTCACAAAATGGCGGACAGTCAAAGTTAATGGTTCGATTTTAACGAAAAAAAAACGGCCGTTTTTTGGCTATAAAACGGCCATTTTTTTTCGAAAAAAAAAATCGAACGATTAAAGATTACATTTTTATGTATTAAATAAGCCTGCAAAATTTCAAGAAGATCGGTTCATTAGTGTTCGAGTAATCTTGGTCACCGACTTCAGAAATGCCATTTTGAGAAAAACGCGTTTAAAATTTCAATTTCAGTTTACACGAAGAAAATATTTTTTTTTTGTAAACTTACATAGAGTCATCCATTCCCGGCATAAAAAAAACTGCACTTCAAATTGCACTTCAAAAAAATGCAATAAAAAAAATCGATTTTTTCAAAATCGCAAGTGGGGGTAACCCCTTAAGGATGCACTTGATTTTAGCCACCCGGTTGACTGAGAACGAAAAAGGTTTTTTTTTTCTCAAAATAGATACTGTTGGCTGAGACTTGACTGAGATTTTTTGTTATCGTGTTTCAATCGTCAAAAATAATGTTTGTATTTTATGTCGAATTTTATTTACAAAACTATTTTGTAAAATAATAAAAATGAGGAAATAGTTCAATACAGTTCTTTATTTCCAAGTATACCCTTGCGGATTTTTACAGAGTTCTTCCATCTGTACGCAGATACCCTTTTACACGTTTCCTCCTTTTTTTGTTAACATTTATTCTTCGTCCTTTTTCTCCTTTATGATTCGTTTCTTACCATGCAGTCGAAGGCTCTCGTGTACTCGCACAATTCTTTGATCGCTTTCTCTTTCGTTTCTTTATTGAGGGGGGATGTCCCTTTCGGCGAGGAAAAAATGGCTGATTTTCATGATTTTTTTTTTTTAAGAAAGATTGCTTAGCCATTTTTGAGATTCAGGGTGTATTTTATTACAATTGGTTTTTACGTGGTAAAAATCTTTAAAAATGGCGGAGGTACGGTACGGTCTTTTAAACTGATTGCGGCGGATATGGTCAGACGGCGGGATCGATCTAAAAAAAAACAACGAAGATTTTTTTGTATTAACACTCATACGCTGAATATGAACAAAAAAAGTGAGAAATATTGAAAATTGATGAAATGGTATGCTTGGAAACAAAAAGATTGAATTTTCCGGAAAAAAATTGGCTACATTTTGCAGTAAAAAATATTTTTGAAAAAAAAATTCAAAAACATTTAGGTTCATGTTTTTTTAGACAATAAGGTTAGAAAGATTTATACCAAGTTTTATCAGAACCGGTGGATTAGTTTTTTAGCTATTCGCTACGTCAGTTTTGGAAATGCAGTTTAGAAAACTGCGCCATACCTCCGCCATTTTTAAAGATCAAAAAGAGAAAAAAAAACCATGTAACAGCCAAAAGTGGCAATAAAACACCCTAAATCTCAAAAATCGTGAAGAAATGTTTCCTTCTAAAAAGAAGTCATGAAAATCAGCAAATTTCTTCATTGCATTTTATTTATTTCATTATATAACAATTCATGTTTCCTTTCAGTGACCCCCCCCCCCCCCCTCTTAGCCTCTTCTCTACTTTTCCAAACCATCTAACACCCCCGCATTAATTTTTTTCTTCCTTCCTACAAGACCGGCAAAGAGAATCTCCCTATCCCTAAAAATTAGGAACTAAAAAAAAGAATTTTCGTTGAATTCCAGCGATGCAAACTTCGAGACCATTATATTGGACCTTTCTCTTAAATTTGAGTTGCCTCGTGCAACGAACAAGCGTTCGTCATTTTCACAATAGCTTAACCTCTTAAAATTAATTGTGCGTCATTCATATTTTCTTACAAGTATTTTTTTTCATCTGAACTTTAGTGCTTTTCTCTCATATTTTCGATCAAAATCTCGGGCACCAACGTTAGCGTCCAGTTGGTTATTTGTTTATCGCTCAACGGTGTCCTCCACAACGATAAAACATTTTAAAAATCGCGAGGACGGCACATGCACAAAAGAGATATTTTTTTTCTCGAAAATTAAAACAGATCGCAGATTATAGGATAAACCGACCAGTGAATTGAAGGGACCAGTGAGTGAACAAAAGCTGATTCATATTCAAACTCAGTAAAGAATATGAATTGTCGATAAAAACTTGAATTTTTCTAGTTCGTGGTACTTGCACACCGCGCAACTCAGTTACGATACGGCTCTGCACAGTAGGTGTCCAAAACGCGAAAACCCAAGCAAACAAACCCAAACAAACAAAAAGTTCCTCCACTGCTGACATGATTCCGGCCGATTGAGTAGCTGGAACCGAAAAAGGAAAAATGTCGTTAAATTGGACGGTGATTTCTGCACAACGACTTAGGATTTTCGAAAAATATCAAAATCTAACAAAATGGCGTAGTTATGAAAAAAGTCTGTTTTCTTGCCTATAAAATGGTCGTTTTTTTCAATGTCAAATCGTCAATTTCCATCCAATGAAAAATATCCTACGTCATTGTAGAGTAAATATATTCAAGAGTACGTAGTTCAAATTTCAAGTCAATAGGATAATTGCTCTTTGAGTTACAATGTCAGCAAATTTGAAAAATCTTATTTCATATTCTTGAAAGTATAAACTGTCGAAAAAGGCAAAAAAATCGATTTTTTGAAAGTGTCACACTGGTATAACCCCTTAAGTGTAACAACTTTCATATCAATATCTATAATATAAACGTATCAAAAAAATTCATGAAAATAGTATTTTTTTGGCGTCTAAAGTGAGAAGACCCCTTAATCAAAATAAATCGTTTTGCTTGACAGTGTTCGTCTACACTACACGTTCATTTACTGGCGGTTGAGCGTCCATTTATTGGTCATTTAGTTCATTCACTGACCATTTAGTTATTTCGCTACTTATCTATCAATTCCTACAACATTATTTGTTGCAACTGCTTCGAATATTTTTTCCAACTATCGGAATAATATCTCTTGGTAGCTATAACCATTGAAAAAATTCGTTTTCATAATATTTCCATTTTACAGTCCATTTGAGTAATACAGTGTCGTTATACATCCATCGCTTACGAATAAGCATCTATGCAAATAGATTTCCCCTTTGGACGTCACTTTTCGGGCGACCCCCTACGCTTATTGTTTTCCCCGATGGTTATCGTGCCACTTGTTGCGCACGGTACATACTCGCAAAAATACTCGATTGCCGCCCGCACACAAACGCTCTCCAGACGACAAAAAAAACGCCTAAAGAACAATCCGCGCTCCTCGAAGCCAGAAACGCCGACAAAAAAAACAATACGTACAACAAAAAAACCATATCTTCCGCCGCATTCGCGTGTCGTTCATTCACTCCTTTTCTCCGTCTCCACCTCCCTCGCGCCATAACTCCTACCTCAACGAGCCACCGAGTGAGTGCACTTTGCGGACCGTTCCGCGTCGACCTCCGTCCGCGCGCTCAACGTACGAAAGTGGAATGGACGTTTTTTTGTTCTCTCCCGAAACGCGCGCCCGTAGAACCGAAAGGGGGGCTCGTCAGCATAGGAAGAGCGAAAAGACAGCGAAAAAGCAACAACAAAAAAAAACGAAGATCGGGCGACTGGCACCGGCGAGAGAGATTGCGTCGGGAATGGCGTCTGGCGGTTTTTCGCCGGTGGGGGAGCCACCGGGCGTCGCGATACGGCACATGTTCGGGCCGTTCAATCCGAGTCCTCGCGAAGCTTGCCGAGTGTGCATGTACTTTCGTTTGCGGCTGGTGGTCGGGGCACCGTGTAGTCCGTGTACATGTGGCAATCAAGCCACACGGCTCGGTAACAAACAGCCTTTTCTTCGTTTTTTTTCCTTCTCCTTTACGCGCGCGTGTGTGGGTGTCACTTTTCGTCGCATTTAAATAATTGTGTAAACATAAGTTCGGGACACTCCCGTCGTAATTCATCGTCACTCGCGACAACAAACATATGCACCGATCTGTTGTTTCTCGTTCTTTTTTTTCCTCTCTCTCGTAACTCTCAATTGACATTGACAAATTCGTCACGACACTCGAACAATTACATAACGCGAAATATTAACTTTGAAATTCTGCGGAAAGCACACCTGAGAAAACGATTCTCAACGAAGAGTTACGAGCTCCCCCCCCCCCCTGCGAGACTAGCCCGACCTCCACATGGCTCGTGGACTGCTAGAAACCGCACATACGTTTTCTCTCGCGTCGACGAGAAACTTGAAAAACTTTTCTCTACACTTTATAAATATCGAGGTGTGACGTAGAGAGGAGGCTAGACACGCAGCCGGGCGCGCGCGCTCGAAGAGCCGGGGGAGGGCCTAAAAAAAGGAAGATCGCGGGAGAGCATATGGTTGGGAAGCCTCGTGGTGTTACAAACAGCCAGCGTTCTAGAGACTTTACTCGTCAATGCGCACGCCACTTTTCTCACGGCCCTCGCACACACGTACATCGACGATACAAACTTTTGCCAGACTTGCAACAGTGGCCCTCGCGACTCTCTGGGTATCTATAAATTCACGTTTGCACGTATGGACGTTTACTGGATGAGAGCCGGATTGTAGGTAGTTGCGATCGAGAGAGGGAGAGCGCGCGCGCATCAGAGAAAGACGGTACTACAGTAGTCAAAGAAGATTGTCGATTAGTAACGCGGCGGTCTCGTGACAACTCGTCCCTACGAATGTAACATAAGTCGTCGCTCAAAGACAACGGAAATAAAGACACTCGTTGGAACGGAAAAGAAACGTACGAATTTTCTTTACCCGGTCCTGCTCGTCGTATGGGCCGCGGCGCTGAGAACGCTCACGTGTTTAGTGATGGTGCGGAACTTGAAACGGAATTGAAGATCTGCGGACCGCGGAGAAGAAGCTCTTCTTTACCGACTGTGGTATTTTTCCCTTCGTGATCGTTCGCTCTCCCTCTACCCCCCCCCCTCTCTCTCTCTGTCTCTCTCTCTCTCTCTCGTTTTATCGCGCACTTTCGTCATTGTCCCGCCGTACTCTTTGCGCTAACTTTGTCTCCCCCCTCCGTCTTCTATCCGCCGCTAGCGCGCCTTCGAGGCCCGCGCAAGTTATGTAATGTCGTTGCCGTAGAGCCCTGGACGGTGTGTGCTATGTGTATGTGTATCTCCGTCGGTATTTTTAAGGGAGATACCTTCATGCGAGAAAATGTATTTTCATGATTATTTTCAAAAGGAAAGATTTCACCATTTTTTGTAACTTAGGGTTTGTTTTATTACTACTTTTAGCTGTTACGTGGTATTTTTTATTTAGTTATTAATTTTAAAAAATGGCGCAAGAATGGCAGGGTCTAAACGGGTTGCGGCGGATGTTGTCACACGGCGTGACACGTGGCGTCGGCGGGATTATTGGAAAAAAAATCCAACGAAGCTTTTTTGTATCATTAACACTCGTACGCAGAATATGAACCAAGAAAATGTGAGAAATATTGAAAATCGATGAAATCGTACGCTTTGAAAAAAAAAAATTGAATTTTCCGAAAAAAAAATGTTTCATCTTGTAATAAAAAATACTTTCACGGCAGTTTTGAAATTGCAGTTTAAAACACCGTGCCACGTCTCCGCTAATTTGAAAGATTAATGAACAAATAAAAATACCATGTAGCAGCCAAAAGTAGTAATAAAACATACCCTAAGTCTCAAAGAATGCTGAAGAAATCTTTTCTTTAAAAAAATAATGAAAAAAAAAAACAAATTTTTTCCTTGCCTAAATGTATCTTCTCCCTTAAGATACAGAGTTAGCGAATACAGGGTGGAAAATCTCCAAGATACTGCTCGATACACACTCGCATGGGCAATAAACAGGTGCATACACTCGGAAAGGGACACTTCGACCCACCACATCGACGCAAAGTTGCGTTCACGATATCTGGCAACTTTCACGACGATGTTTTGACGGGTCTGTCCAAGCTTGGGGCTAAAGAGAATCCTTTTTCGGGATTTTTTTTCTGACGAGGGTGTTCGGATGACGGGGTCGGGATTTAAGGGGTTAGGCCACTCTAGAGGCCGAAAAAATAGGCTCTTTAGGTATTTTTATCAGAAAAACTATAAAATAAATCGAGAATACAAAAAAGGGTGTTTATCATACATATCAGTGACTGTATACAATAATTTTTTCGAAGCGATTAATTTCAAAATGGCGGCTGTGCAGCGTTTATCTGAAAACTGCATTTTTTAAGTTTGCCGGAAACATAACTCGGACAATTTTCAACCGATTTACTTGAGATGTTGAATATATCTTGAAAAATACATTGTCTATAGAAGTACGTAGGATTTTTCTTATATTGCATAGTTCATTCATTATTGACAATTATCTGACGATTTTTTAGGCAAATTTTTGAAAAGTGAAAAATTTGCCTAAAAAATCGTCAGATAATTGTTAATAACAAATGAACTATGCAATATAAATAGATGCAACGAAAAATATTATTTTCACAGTGCTCGATTTTCTTTTAGCCGAATCTTCGTTAGGAAAAACCCTCTGTCATTTGTCAAGTCGCTTATTTAGGATCGAGATATCAAATCTGAAAAAAAGATTTTGTAAAATAATAAAGAAAATTGGAAAACAAAGATATAAAAGAGAATTTTTTGTTGCATTCCGACGATGTAAACTTCAAGACCCTAGGCTGTGAAAGTACGCAATAAAAACAATCATATTTTTGCCATTTCACGCTGATGCACTACTCAAATTTTCCTAACAAGGAACATCACTTAAGTGCCCGCCGTCGATTTTGTTGAAACTCATATATGTGATAATGCATTGAAAACTATTAGACACATATTTTTTTTATCACCGGAAAATGGGTTTTAAGGGGGAAAGCCCCCCCCCCCCCCTCAAAGAAAGGCATTTCGAGGGGTGGTTTTGCAGTTTCAAAAACCAAAATTCTTCTATTGTAAAGCGATGAAAAATCCACTATAGAATAGTAAAAAAAATATTAAGGCGTGACACGCCTCTCTTTAAGGGGTTGCCCCCTAAAAACGTTTTTCCGCAGATTAAAAAAAAATACGTGTCTAATAGTTTTCAATGCTTTATCACATATATGAGTTTCAACGAAATCGAAGCCGGACCCTTAAGGCCATATATACGCGATTTCGCCGATTTTCGAAGGTACTTTTCTAGACGCGGTAAAAAAATGACGCATATATTGACAACATTTTTTTTACAGATCATTTATGCACATGGTTAAGTACA
Organism: Ophion slaviceki; assembly: GCA_944452715.1. Classification (NCBI taxonomy): domain Eukaryota; kingdom Metazoa; phylum Arthropoda; class Insecta; order Hymenoptera; family Ichneumonidae; genus Ophion; species Ophion slaviceki. The sequence continues at coordinate 1,931,929 of OX101785.1, read as the reverse complement.
TGTAAAAAAAGAAGTCAGAAATATTAACAAATGGCGGAGATGTAACGTAATAAAACAATGTATTTTTTTCGCGCGCGCGTTAATCGTGAAAGTTCTCGGCATCGATGTGGGTGTCTGAAAAAAATGAACATATTTATAATTGCATTATGAATGTATCTTCAGTGTGAACCAACAATATTATTAAAAAAAAAATTATTATAATAAAAATTCGAAACTTAAAATTTTCTTACTCAATTTTCTGTCGGTATTTTATTTTTTATATATTTTGGTGCCATTGTAATTTTTGTTTCTGTGGTTCGCACGATAGGTGATGATACTAAGAATATGTTGTAAAAATTTCAAAGCGATCTGAACCTTCGTTCAAGAGTTAGAACTTTTACAAGGTTAAAAAAAAGTGAATCGTGGAAAAACGGCTTTGAAGTTGGCGGTCGGGCGCGCCGCGCGGCATGTATTATCTAGCTCTAAATGCTGTAACTTTAACAATTTTTGGACTTTTTCAATTCTGTAAAGCTTAAAATATTCCTAACCGTTCAGGTTAATGGAACCAAAAATTTAAAAAAAAATGAAAAAATTTGAAATTTTTCTCGTATATAAGGCCTTAAGGCGTTACCCCCACTTCTAGCGCAAAAAAGGCCTTTTTCATGAATTTTTTAAAAGAAAACTACAAAACTTTTTTAATCGATCAATATACCATCTTAAAGAACACATCTTGAAGAACTTTCAGTAATTTTTTTGTTGAAAATATTACATTGTTTAGTGGCAAATGGCCGTCAATGAAATAATGTTTTTATATACACGGTTTGCGGTGACCAACATTGCGGCGAAGTGGATCATCTGAAAAAAAAATGCAGATGGATTTAGTCAAATATAAGGATAAACTAGTCTTTAATCGAAGGATTTTAAAAAATATTCATTTTTCACAAAATGGCGGACAGTCAAAGTTAATGGTTCGATTTTAACGAAAAAAAAAACGGCCGTTTTTTGGCTATAAAACGGCCATTTTTTCGAAAAAAAAAAAATCGAACGATTAAAGACTACATTTTTATGTATTAAATAAGCCTGCAAAATTTCAAGAAGATCGGTTCATTAGTGTTCGAGTAATCTTGGTCACCGACTTCAGAAATGCCATTTTGAGAACAACGCGTTTAAAGTTTCAATTTCAGTTTACACGAAGAAAATATTTTTTTTGTAATCTTACATAGAGTCATCTATTCCGGGCCCATACAGAAGTATGGGCCCGGATACTTATAGTTCAAAAAAATGCTTTAAAAAAAATCGATTTTTTCAAAATCGCAAGTGGGGGTAACCCCTTAAGTGGTGTTCCTTGTAAGCAAATTGTTGATTTTGGGAATCTTAGGGACCAGACGGTTCTCGAAGTGATTCATATTTAAATATGCTTACGTTTATCTAAAGGTGACTTCCAAGACATTGTTTACATACCGTTGAGTATGGGGACCGTCCTCGAAGAATACCTCCCCTCTTCGTAAACACACAGTAATTTAACGTGAAGAAAACGCGTAGTTTTATCATCTTTCCGCAGGTTGTTTTCAAATAAGATAATACTGATAAAGTAGCTACGACATAGGCAACGATTCGAAAGTTTTTTTTTTTTTTTTTTTTCGTTTTGTTTTCACCGATAAACATTTCATGATTCGCGAGATAGAAATAACTCGCGACGATACTTTTCGAGAATGTTTTTTAAGTGATGACTCGCGTGAACTGTTTAGCCTTTATAAAAAAACACGTTGATAAGGAATACCGGTGAATTTTCGCATGACGGTTGAAATCCGAGTGGCGCGCGACGGCCAAGACGAAGACGACGACGAGGACGACGAAAAGTCACGAGGATACTCGAATAACCTCGATCGCTCGCTCGACGGAAAAAAAACAAACCCGCAACAATAAGAAAGGCCGCCATGCTCTTTGATGGAGATGAGCCAAGGCATTTGTGAATAAGGACAAGCAAGAAAGAAAACACGTGTGTGTGTATATATACATATATAAGTCATCAGGGGAGACACCGGCGTGGATGAAAAAAAGGGCGTTATCAGAAGCCAATATCGTGGAACGTCGCGGTCCTCGAGTCACCAGCGGAACATGTCGGTGATAGGTGAGTTAGAGACGGGGTGGGTGGGCAATTATTATCTAGCCTAGCACTCGTGAAATGCTCGGCCTACGAATTTTCCCCGTGGTCGATTATTTTCTTTTTTATCGTCAAGTTTGCATCGTTGGAACGCTATAGAAATCATTTTTTAATCCATTGATTCTTTTTTTTCAACATATTTGCATTACGGGAATTTGACAAACGCGTTTTTTCAAATCCTTATGGGAGGTCTACAATGAAAGTCTGCGGAAAGAAATTACGGGCGATAAAAAAAGGAGTGTACACATTTTTTAAAGAATTTTCGTTGCCACAACGAGGCAAGCTCTTCGAGCCAATTTTTTTTGTTATCGTTATACGGTCGTGCTTGCACTCTGATTGAGCTTTTACATTGCTCGTCTATGAGTTACACGGTCCAGCGATTTTCACAACCTAGGAACGACGATTTTCAGCTGGGAATATTATTTAACTTTTTATGGTGAACATTACGAATATTTTTCCTACATGTAATAATTTCACGACTTTTTTCTCTTGAATTTCAGATTATTTTAATAAATTGCAAATAAATTTGTTTCAATTAGATTTTACCTGTTCATTCGAAAAAAATTAACATTTTCATACAGCAAATTTTATTGTAAGACATTAAAATTTTCAGATTTACAGTGCGTTAAAAGTCTATCGACGTTTGGAAGTGTTCCAACCATACTTCCATTAAAATTTTGAACAGAAAGACAAATTTGGCCGAAAATTAAGCTTCCTATATGGGCAAGCAAGAACAAAAATTTTAATTACCTCAATTTTTGTTGTAATGAGATTAGTAGCAGAGAAAAATTAAGGGGCTATATCAGTGTGAACGCTGAAAATTTGGGCGATTTTCGGGAATCTTTTGGAAGAAAAGTACTCAATTAAATGTTTCGGAAAATTAAGAATATATTTGGCTATATTTGACCTATATTACATAATTTTTTCATAGAAAAATCTTGAGATCCAAGCGACTTATGTGCTGTCTTCGAAGGTGCCAAAAAAAAGTTCCTCCACTGCTGGCATGATTCCGGCCGATTGAGTAGCTGAAACAGCAAAAGGAAAAATATCGTTAAACTGGAAGGTATTTCCTGTACAATGACGTAGGATTTTCGAAAAATATCAAAATCTAAGAAAATGGCGTAGTTATGAATAAAGTATTTTTTTCTGGCCTATAAAATGGTTGTTTTTTTTTTCAATGCCAAATCGTCAATTTTCATCCAATCAAAAATATCCTACGTCATTGTAAAGTAAATTTATTCAAGAGTACTCAGTTCAAATTTCAAGTCAATCGGATAATTACTCTTTGAGTTACAATGTCAGCAAATTTGAAAAATCTCATTTCGAAAAAAAAGCTTTTAAAGGTTTAACTATCGATGTTTGCAAGATAAAATGATTAGAGATACGGTTTTGAAATTTTTACAGGATATTCTTGAAAGTATAAACTGTCGAAAAAGGCAAAAAAATCGACTTTTTGAAAGTGTCACACTGGTATAGCCCCTTGAATGTCGAAGTTTCCAGTCAGAAACCAAAAGACGATGAAAAAAATCAACTCTCACTGGCAAAAACGTAGTATTTTTTCCTTAACGCTTCGCTATATTTTTGACAACGGTACTGATCAAGTGACGCTGAAGTATGCATCGTTGTAATGCAACGAAAATTCTTTTCAATATGTTATTTTCATTATTATCCGAAATCATATTTTGCAAATTTGTCATAAATCGCTAAACAAGAATCCTACAAAAACGTTTGCCCGATTTCTGTAGGTCAAATTTGCCGAGGAAATTTGGGGAATTAACGTCATACCGATCATGACTATTGGGTGGAAGTTTGCATCGTTGTAAATGCAACGAATGTTTTTTTTAATGTTAACTTTTTGTCTTCCGAATATTTTGGCACCTTCACACTACGAGAGTTACTCAAACGTTTTTTAGGATTTCTTCCAAGACCTACAACTCGAATTTGCAAAAAATATTTTGGCAATAGTAAAAATGTATTTAAAAAAATTATTTTCGTTGCGTACCGACGATGCAAACTTCATCACCATTCGTGACTTGACATCAATGTTATAGCATTGTACAATGAATTGAATCTCGGCTGAAAACGACTCGAGTCACCAATTATTCGGGACGATGCTCTCCAGCTTAAGTAATTTTACGAAACATCAACAAATACTCAACATTTGATTATGTTTTCGCGTTTGCAAACTTGGCTTTTTCTTTCCAAGCAGCTTGATATCTTTTGTTTTTTAAAGTTCCCACTGCCTACCGCGCAACGAAATCAACCGTAATTTCGCAGTGTGAAATAATTTCTCTCGCCTGTCTCATTTTCACTTTGTTTTATGATTCGTCACGTTACGTTGAACTTTTTTCCCGCACTTAATTCAACGACAATGTATTTCGCAGCGAGACTGACAGATGTCGCGCCACGCTCGTCGTGGAAACCTCTGAAACAGTATGCAAGTTGCGTGCATTTTTTTTTTTTACATCGATATATTTATCATTCTGGTATGGCAATGAATGGGTCGAAAACAGCAGTGGACGCACGGTCACTGTGTGGCTTCGGCAATCTTTCGCGTTAAGCAGCTATGGCCTTGGCCGGTACGTGGATTGGCGACCGCTTAGCCGTGTACTAGCTTGCTGGCGCGGCTGAAACTCAGTGGGAATGTAGCAGCCGCCTGTACCGACACAGATTTTCGGCACTTACCCTGTGCCCTCGTGCTACACGGCAATGCGTCGGAAAAAAATTATAGATAATGTTGAAGTTTGCATCGGTGGGACGCAACGAACGTGAATCCTTTTTAATCGTTTGAATTTTTTCGGTCGTGAAAGTCACTCAAACGTTTTTACGTATACTTATTAGAGATTTGCGAATTTGCAAAAAAGAAGCCTTCGGATAAGCACAACAATTATTTAAGGCGTTACCCCCACTTGTAGCGCAAAAAAAGGCCTTTTTCATGAATTTTTTTAAAGAAAACTACAAAACTTTTTTAATCGATCAATATACCATCTTAAAGAACACATCTTGAAGAACTTTCAGTAATTTTTTTATTGAAAAATATTACATTGTTTAGTGGCAAATGGCCGTCAATGAAATAATGTTTTTATATTCACGGTTTGCGGTGACCAACATTGCGGCGAAGTGGATCATCTGGAAAAAAAAAATGCGGATGGATTTAGTCAAATATAAGTATAAACTAGTCTTTAATCGAAGGATTTTAAAAAAATATTCATTTTTCACAAAATGGCGGACAGTCAAAGTTAATGGTTCGATTTTAACGAAAAAAAACGGCGGTTTTTTGCTATAAAACGGCCATTTTTTTCGAAAAAAAAATCGAACGATTAAAGACTACATTTTTATGTATTAAATAAGCCTGCAAAATTTCAAGAAGATCGGTTCATTAGTGTTCGAGTAATCTTGGTCACCGACTTCAGAAATGCCATTTTGAGAAAAACGCGTTTAAAGTTTCAATTTCAGTTTACGCGAAGAAAATATTTTTTTTTGTAAACTTACATAGTCATCTATTCCGGGCATTAAAAAAACTGCACTTCAAATTGCAATAAAAAAAATCGATTTTTTCAAAATCGCAAGTGGGGGTAACCCCTTAATGAAAAGTGAACAAAAATATCTTCGCAGTCTTATGATGCAAAGAATTTTTTTTGCAGGTTTAGGTTATGGAACCTAATAAGGATCCTTAAAAATGTTTCAATAATTTTGGTAAGTAAACGTGGAAAAAAAAATGGACGAGGTTCCACTCTGGTAGCGTTTCTCAGGAACGCAGAGCGGGGCAGTGTCAAGTATGGGCTTTACGGATTCTATCCGAAAAAAGGTTGCGATTATTGAGGGGAAGGAAGGGTCTAGGAAAACATTAATAAGGTATTCCGGCTGGCAAGAAAGAGTACACCAATTTTTTTTCCTGGATCCAAGATTCAAAATTCTTAAAAAAGAATTTTCAAAAATTCAAAATTCAAGTTCTGGATGAGATTTAAAACCGAAAATTATCGACTATTGATAAACAAGTGCATGTATGAAAAAAAAATGGTTTTCGGTACGAAAAAATCGGTGAAAACAATTATTTCTCTTTTTTCAAGGGGTTTAAAAATTCTCCCGGTACTTCGGTGTAAAACATTGTGAGGTACAAAAAAAATGTCAAGACGATCGGTAAAGAGTTGGTCACGTAATGTTGCCGGCCGCAGGCCACTAGCGGGCAAAGGTGACTCGCTTCATCCAGCCTCACTACCGGCGTTTCGTTACGAAATTTTCTGACAAAATTTGCAAAGATAGTCGAAGATATGGCGAAAAAAAGACAACGGTGCGGAATTTTTATTTTATCAACTGGGTGTCCATAAAAAATTGTCGCGATTCACTTTTTTCCGAGCTGTACACTGAGTAGTCCCCCTTGAGGGGGGAGATACCTTTAGGCCAGAAAAAATTGCTGACGCATGATTTTTTTTAAAGGAAACATTTTTTCACCATTTTTGACACTTAGGGTATGTTTTATTAATCCAAGTATCCAAACATATCAAGGATTTTTAAAAATTTTATATTTACTATATCTTTTGGAAAAACGGTAAAAAACCCTGTTTTTTTGTTTTTTCGAAAAATGTCCGCCATTTTGTTATTTTGCATATATTTTTGCATATATATATGTTTCGGATGATCCATCTCCGAGATTTTATCAACGCGCAGACCAACCATTTTTTAAGGACATTCTTTTAACTAACATTTTCGTCTGTAAATAGTGACTTAAATAAATAAAACCATTCTTTTTAAATGTATTTTGAAAGTGTATTTATTAAGGGGTTACCCCCACTTGCGATTTTGAAAAAATCGATTTTTTTTCATTGCATTTTTTTGAAGTGCAATTTGAAGTGCAGTTTTTTTTTTTGATGCCCGGAATAGATGACTATGTAAGTTTACAAAAAAAAAATATTTTCTTCGTGTAAACTGAAATTGAAACTTTAAACGCGTTTTTCTCAAAATGGCATTTCTGAAGTCGGTGACCAAGATTACTCGAACACTAATGAACCGATCTTCTTGAAATTTTGCAGGCTTATTTAATACATAAAAATGTAGTCTCTAATCGTTCGATTTTTTTTTCGTTAAAATCGAACCATTAACTTTGACTGTCCGCCATTTTGTGAAAAATGAATATTTTTTAAAATCCTTCGATTAAAGACTAGTTTATACTTATATTTGACTAAATCCATCCGCATTTTTTTTTTTCATATGACCCACTTCGCCGCAATGTTGGTCACCGCAAACCGTGTATATAAAAACATTATTTCATTGACGGCCATTTGCCACTAAACAATGTAATATTTTTTAATAAAAAAATTACTGAAATTTCTTCAAGATGTGTTCTTTAAGATGGTATATTGACCGATTAAAAAAGTTTTGTAGTTTTCTTTTAAAAAAATCATGAAAAAGGCCTTTTTTTTGCGCTACAAGTGAGGGTAACGCCTTAAGTGTGACAACTTTTATATCAATATTTATAATATAAACCTATCAAAAAAAATTCATGAAAATAGCCTTTTTTAGCGTCTGAAGTGAGAAGACCCCTTAACTCTCATACGCAGAATATAAACCAAGAAAAAGTGCGAAATGTTGAAAATCGATTAAATGGTATGCTTTAAAAAAAAAGATTGAAGTTTCCGAAAAAAATGGCTACAACGTGCAATAAAAAAAATAATTTGTTTTATTTTCAGAAATATTTATCATCATGTTGTAATCATAAGTCCCGCCACGCCAGTTTTGAAAATGCGGTTTAGATACCGTGCCATACCTTCGCTATTTTTGAAGATTCATAAAAATAAAAAAATACCATGTGACAGCCAAAAGTAGTAATAAAACATACCCTAAGTCTCAATGATGGTGAAGAAATCTTTCCCCTAAACAAAAATCATGAAAATCAGCAGACTTTTTCCTCGTCCTAAGGTATTTCCCCCCTTAAGGCTACTCTCATACACTGGACACTTGATTTTGCGTGGCATTTCTAGAACTCGCAGTTTCTCTTCTTTCGGCGACTTCAACAGTGTGTTCAGGGAAGGTCTTCAATTCTTGAGGTCCTGAACGACCGAGCTCGGGACCTTCGTAATGTCTGTCCAAAGCTCAACTGACTGTGTCCACTGTTCGCTATTTACCTACACATATATGCATGTATGTGTGTATGTGCGTGTGTGTATAGGGTTCGTGACGCAATGACAAAAAGTACAAACCGGAAGTGGCGTATGGCGGTTCATGCGTCGCCTTCGTTTAGCTATACACGGTTTAAGCCCACTGTGCTTCTATTTTTAACTCGGTTTGATCGATGCGTGGCAAGGTCGTACAGTCGGACAAATATTACACTATGGAATATCAATGTCGCAACGCTTATCGCGTTTATTCCACTCGAAGAATACGACAGGCGAGGGTCCGTCGACAGGCGTCAACGCTCTATGCAAAAGGAGATGATTTACCTCCGATTTCATTAAGCTGCTCCTTTCACGAACCCGAATATTTAACAATCAACTGATTTTCGTCTACAATGAAGTAAAAATACATCCCAGTATGCCGGCGAGAATAATTTCAAGCCTTTTTTTTTTAAATCGTCTAATTTATACGGCATTTTAATGACGTTGAAGTTTGCACCGTCCAACGCAACGAAAATCCTTTATTTTTATTGCTATCTGAACTCTTCTTTCGCAGGCTTAGGTTATGGATCCCTGTTAAAAATCTTTTAAAAAATTTCAGTGATTTTGGTAGCCCGAAGGTGCCAAAAAAAAAGTCGGACAATGTTTCTACAATCACTCTGTTGAGAAGGTTCCTCCAAGTTGATTGTCGATCGAATAATCGATCAAGTAACAGCTCCATACTTTTATACGACGTCGAAGTCGTAGTTATTATGGAGATACTAATTTTTCATTGAAAATAAAATTATAGTGCAAAATGATGCATATTTATATATATATATTTTTTTTAACTGCGTCAGCTAATGTTTTTTACAATTTAGAATGAAATTTTGAGTTACTTATAATTATACCTATTTATATTTATGTCACGAGATTATTTATTATTACCATTTATTAATATTAAGTATAGCCGAGATACAGTAAGTTAAAATTATTCAAAGTGTTATAATATTATATAAAGTGTATAAAGTTAATATTCGTTAAAATTCAATCTCGGATAGTGGTTAACGCTCTAACCTCCTTAAAGGGGTATTCCTCCCTGGAAAAGTCAAAAAGTCGTTTTTTTGCATATCGTTTTTTGCAAGAGAAAAATGATATTTTCTTCTGAAGAAGCTGTCATTTTTCGTATTTTTCGTATTTTTCGAAATTTCAAAAATTGGATCGTCAACCTATAGCCAGTTGGATATATTTGAAGAAATTTTTTTTCAGTTTTCGTTTCAAATTACATTTGAGCCTGGTAGAGAACCCGCCGTTTCGGACCTCGCCGCTGGAGGACTGCAACACCAACTGCAGCACCACGAACACTTTGAAAGATTTTCTTTCGGAAAAATTACATTATAACCACAAACATGTGCACAACATGCTGGGAAAAAATGAATTTATTCCAACCAATGTGTCACTAGAAAAAAAAATGCATCATTCTGACCCGTCAAATTGGGCTTCCGGTGAAGGATACCCCCTTGAGCCTCGAAAATCACGCATTTTTTCGGATTCTTATCTAGCGATCTACGAGTCAAATCTGAAAAATATCATTTTGGAAAATAATGAAAATAACAAGTGGAAAAGAGTTTTCGTTGCATTGCAACGATGAAAACTTCAACTCCATCAATTCTGTACCGTCGACAGGAATCATTGAGCTCCAAGGTGCTCGGGCGAGACTGCCGAAACGCGCGAGAAATGTCAATGTTGCATTTCGCGCCCCGAGGCGTACCGACGATTCTCGAAACCTCGACAAATGACTCGCACTCGAAAAACGTATGATTGGGGGCGCACGCGCGCCCGAGAAAGACCGTCGCGGCGAGAATTGGCGAAACTTTTTGAGGAAGTGTCGACAATCTTGTCTCCTTCGAGACGCGAAGCCGATGGAAAAGCCTGCCTCTATATAGTTCGCTGCGCGCATTCCCGACAAGGCCGTTGTCGTAGATTCTCTTTCTCCCTCTCTCTCTCTCTCTCTCTCTCTCTCTCCTTGCTCGTTCGGTCTCGCGGGGCAATCGTGTGTTGAAAGTCTGTCGCTGCGCTCGTGGGCGCACGCGCGCGCCTCGCGACGACGTTCACGGAGAAGGAGGCCAGCTTACATCCGGGGAGAAACTATAACCGTACTTCACTTGCTCGTGTCGAACGACGGGTTTACGGTTACGATACGCTCGACTTGAGCCTCTCACCTCCCCCCCTCCTCATTCGTCCTTTGATCTTGTCTTCTTCATTTTTTTTCCGTGAGGTTTTCTTCGCTGCGACTATTTCCTGTGTCGCAGCTATTGAGAGATCGAGAGAGGGAGAGAATTTTTCCTTCGTCCAACTTTACACTGTTTCGAGCCGGTCCTCATGGCCCTACATGGTCTATAGAAGTGCGATCAATTGGAGTTTGCATTGTTGGAATACGTAAAATCTTTTTTTATGGCTCAAACTTTTATTCCATATTTGGGGCACTGAAATTATGGGAACGTTTTTTTTAAGGGGTTAGACCTAGTTGAAATGTTCAATGTCGATTTTAGGTTTTGGGCGAATTTTCAAAATGTATTTCGAAATTATCGATGTTTGGTTTCTGGTGAATTAAAAAAATTTATTTCGAAATGATCGATTTTTGGTTTCTGGGGAATATTGAAAATATATTTCGAAAATATTGATTTTTGGTTTCTGGGGAATTTCTAAAATATATTTCGAAAATATTGATTTTTTGTTTCTGGGGAATTTTTATAATATATTTCGAAAATGTCGATTTTTTGTTTCTGTGAAATTATGGGAACGTTTTTTTTAAGGGGTTACATCTAGTTGAAATGTTCAATGTCGATTGTAGGTTTTGGGCGAATATTCAAAATGTATTTCGAAATTATCGATTTTTGGTTTCTGGGGAATTAAAAAAATATATTTCGAAATTATCAATTTTTGGTTTCTGGGCAATTTTGAAAATATATTTCGAAAATATTGATTTTTGGTTTCTGGGGAATTTCTAAAATATATTTCGAAAATATTGATTTTTTGCTTCTGGGGAATTTTTATAATATATTTCGAAAATGTCGATTTTTTGTTTCTGGGGAATTTTTATAATATATTTCGAAAATGTCGATTTTTTGTTTCTGGGGAATTTTTAAGATATATTTCGAAAATATCGATTTTTGGTTTCTGGCGAATTTTCTGAATATAACATTTCGAAAATATTGTCGGTAAATTTCCAGTCCGTTGGTTTCAACATTGAGGGAATTATTGGCATTTATAGGTAGGTTCGGCGAACTTTGAAAGCGTTTTTTTGATTAAATAACTTTATGGAAATCGCTGACAACGATATCTCGAAAGTCACTGCACCGATCAACTTCAAATTTTCGAAGCTTCTTTTACATATCAAACAGCAGTACTTGAACGACAGAATTTTACTTTCAATGGACGGTTTTTTTCAATCCACGAACATAGAGCGTTTTTTTTTCACTGAAAATCGATACTTTCACTTTGGATTGCGGCCATTGTTTAAAAAATCAAGATTTTATTGAATCCGTCGTCCAAGAACTAGATAATTTCATGCAAAAATTAAATGCATTTGGTTATTCTTGTTTCGGATGATTTGTTTCCGAGCAGCAGTGGTCACCGCAAAGGACGTTTTCAATGGTCCGGAAGTTTGCATCGTTGGAATGCAAAGAAACGTATTTTTTTTTTTAATTTTATTTTTCTCATTTTTAGTATTTTACAAAATTTTTTTTTGTAGATTGAAATTCTAGACCTCTGAATAAGCGCCTTAAAAAAATGATCGAGGGTTTTTTCGCGTAACGGGGTTTTGCCAAAAGAAATTCGAGCAGTTGAAAAATAATTATTTTCGTATGGTATTGAAGTTTGCATCGTTGGAATGCGAGTAAGATGATAATTTTTCAATTGCTCGAATTTCTTTTGGCGAATTTTCGTTAGCAAAAAGCCCTCGTTTATTTTTTAAGTTGTTTATTTAGAAATCGAGGATTTAAATTTGCTGTAAAAGATTGTGTAAAATAATAAAAAATGTGAAAATAAAAATAGAAGAAAAAAAAAAGAATTTCCGTTCCATTCCAACGATGCAAACTTCAAGACCATGTTTTTCAAACAGCTGCATAAACCATTTTATTTACCACAGTAATATTTTTCAATACCAAAATTGTAAAATATACTCAAAACCATAATCTTTAATGTAAAAAAGAAAAAATAATGAAAACCTGCTGCCCATGTTTACCCAGAAAAAATCCACGGAAATTTCTCTTCCTTCGGTCCGTCAGCTAGTCGTAACCCGTTGAACAAAACTTCAGTCGCCATAACCCACGAGGGCGTACGAAAAAACGTATGGCAAAAAAATGAACGACTTCGAATAGCAACGAAAATAAAGAAGCAGAAAAAAATTAACATTTTGATGCATTCCAACATTGGAGCTTGTTGCGCGACGACGTGAAGCCTTAGGAAAAGTATTTTTCCCTCGTACGATTCTTTTCCCATCCAACAATAATCATAATATCGCGAACATTCACGAAAACGAAAAAAAAAACAAAATAAAAATAAAAAGATCAGCGGTGAAAGCGTGGAAAAGTTCGCGTCTCCAGTCATATCTATACAGCCAGGCTTTTTCACTGTCCCTTTCAAGCAGGATTATTCAGAAAATTCACACGAGTCAATGTCGTTGCATTGTTTTCGCTCTCAAAAAAGGCACGGAATGCGATTGCCTAATCTCACAGATTTCTTGAATAATCGTCTCGTTAATCTTCGCTCACACACGTATGTATGCATATGTCATAGTAAGTATATGCCAAATATCATTTTGAACCCGTCGTATTTGATGCTGTTAACGCTTGCATCATTGGGAGGCAACGGAAATACATCATTTTATTTTTTCTCCATCTTCATAGCTATCCAAATTATCGATAGGTTTAGGTTGTAGATTGCTAATGAGGCTTCTTAAAAAGGGTCTCCCGAGGTCTCTCTAATGAGGTCTTTTGAAGAAACATCTCTAAAACAATTTAAAAAAAAAAACGTTTTCCGTGGCTTTGATCTGGCCGTAGAACTTGGCAAAAAAATCGTTTAACGGGTTACCCCCACTTGTAGCGCAAAAAAGGCCTTTTTCATGAATTTTTTTTAAAGAAAACTACAAAACTTTTTTACTCGATCAATATACCACCTTAAAGAACACATCTTGAAGAACTTTCAGTAATTTTTTTATTAAAAAATATTACATTGTTTAGTGGCAAATAGCCGTCAATGAAATAATGTTTTTATATACACGGTTTGCGGTGACCAACATTGCGGCGAAGTGGATCATCTGAAAAAAAATGCGGATGGATTTAGTCAAATATAAGTATAAACTAGTCTTTAATCGAAGGATTTAAAAAAATATTCATTTTTCACAAAATGGCGGACAGTCAAAGTTAATGGTTCGATTTTAACGAAAAAAATCGAACGATTAAAGACTACATTTTTATGTATTAAATAAGCCTGCAAAATTTCAAGAAGATCGGTTCATTAGTGTTCGAGTAATCTTGGTCACCGACTTCAGAAATGCCATTTTGAGAAAAACGCGTTTAAAGTTTCAATTTCAGTTTACACGAAGAAACTATTTTTTTTTGTAAACTTACATAGAGTCATCTATTCCGGGCCCATACAGATTTTTTCAAAATCGCAAGTGGGGGTAACCCCTTAATAAAGCTCAAGTGTTTCTCGAAGTCGATCAAAGCATTGTATCCGTTGATTTTCGTGTTTTCCCATGACGGTGGAGTTTGTATCGTTATAACGCAACGGAAGTTAATTCTTTTCAATCGGTAAAAATTATTTTCGCACCGATTAAGACTGAAAATCACGCGTCCGTTTTTATGTATCCTCGTTAGAGATTCACGACCAGAAATTGAAAGAAAAAAAAACATTTTCGATGATAATGAAAATCAAGAAACGAATAAAAATGGTTGCATTCCGAAGATCCAAACTTCAGCATCGTTTTTTCCACGTGTTTGGTTTCTTTCATTATGGGCTGACCGTTTGAAAAAGTAGCTTTAGCAATTAGTTTATGATTGACGTGACGACTCTGCGGAAAATTTCCTCTTCTTATACGATATATAATATGGATTATTTATGGAAAATAGGTATGGAAAAATTCAACATTGGTATAATTAATTTATCATGATCCTCTCGTTTTCTCCAAGGGTACCCCCCCCCCCCCTCCATCCACTCACTACGATATCCCATTTCCAATTAGTTGGCCACAAAGCGTCTACTATATTAATTAACCAGGCGATTCACCGTGTCGTCGTTATTCCGTTCGTAAATTTTCTCACTCGTATCTCAACATTCCGCTCATATCTACACTGTACGCTGATACATCTCTATGATTTACTCACACACGCACGCACCCAACATTTATAAAAAGGTCTGAAGATGTTGGCGTTTAAAAATGGTATCGTCTGCATCGCGATATAACTTCCGAATAATCATCGAATACGAAACAATTTAAAAAACAAACAAAAAAAAATAAGTTGGTACAGAAATTAATATAAAACTGCAAAACAGGAGAATAGTTGAATAAGTTCGTACGTTCCGATCGGTGGATCGAGATCAACAGTCAAGCTGTTTTTCACCGATACTATACCGGCAATGCCCCACCGTATCCGGAGATTTTTATCTGCGACGGCGGTAGATATTGAAAATTTGATGGTATCGTGGGCATATACAGGGTGTACCATTTAAGGTGTTAGGCTACTGCGACGACCCAAAAGTCAGGGTTAATAAAGCAATTAATTTTATAGGAATCATGATGATTGGAAAATCGTTTGAACATCTATTTGTATGTACAATAACAAAGTTGCGCACCAAATTTTATTCAAAAATATTAATAATTAAAGAAGTTATGAACAATCCCGTGAAGGATCTTTGAACGTGAGGGAATCAACGGTGTACTTGAATTTGACCACCCGGTTGTTCGGGAAAAAAAAACGATTTACAGAAATGTTAAATAGATAATATTGCCTATGACTTGTCGGAGCTTTTTTTGGTGTCGTGATTCAAAAATAAAATTATAAAAAAATGCATTTTTTTCTCGATTTTTTGAACATTTGTTAGCATAATTATTTTCAACAACTAATGAAAAAAATGTTGAGAAAAATTTCGGTCAAGACTAAACTACTTTTACACTAAATAAGTGTACCAAATTTCAAGTCAATCCATTTATTAGATGTCGAGAAATTGTGTACACCGTTTTGAAAAAAATCGTTTCCAGAATAAACGCTTTTATAGTTTGACTAGCAGTTCTATCGTTGTAATCATAAGTTTACCCTCAATCTTCGATTCCTGCACCATTTCAGTAGCCTAACTCAGTAGATGGCAACCGATATTTTTTATTTGAGAATAATTTTTTGCGTAACGATAGGTGTTTTTTTTTGCCCGGAAATATTTTTCTATGTTACTTCAATTTTTCAATATTTACTGGATAATACTGAAACGATAAAAAAAAGCAAATAGGAGGTGTCATCAGAAAGATTGAAGAAATTGGCAAAAAAATCTTACAACGATTAATATAATTATTTTCCAATTAAAAAACGAATTGCCGCGGTCAATTTTTGCTCAGTACTCGGTTAATAAGCGAAGGAACAGTGTGGCTAGAATCGGCACGGGATTCACCGTACTGAAGGAAAGAAACGAAAAAGAAAAAAAGCAGGGGAGTGGGAAACACGCGAGGATCATCATTGAAGAATCTTGCCTGTGAGTGTGCTCGTATACCGTTAGGAATTCCACAGTCGGTGCACCTTAATCCGTAATACAGTCTCGCACATCGTGTACTTAGGCTGTGCACACGACTATCGTCACGTACAAACAGCCTTCTTTCGAGCCCCGCTCGCCGCATCTCATCTTTCACCTCCTAGCACATATTTATGCGTATATTATTATATATCATGTTGAAGTTTGCATCGTTCCAATGCAACGAAAATTCATTTTTTTCAATTGCTCCAATTACTTTTGGGGATAGTACGATATCCGAAGCGCCAAGTTTTGACCGTTGATTCTTGATATTTGAACCAAAATAATGAAAATTTCAAGGATAAGAAATTTGCCGTTTCGGCTTCCTTGAGGAATTATGAACGCTTTTAGCGGTAATTGGAAATACGCCAAAATTCAACGATTGTTGTTGGCTCATGGGTACGATATCTTTATTTTATCACGAAAAATGGAAATTGACCCGGTGAGCTTCAAAAAGTGTTTGTTTGTTTGGGTTTGTCTAGTGGAATCATATAAATACCACAAAACGAAGTATTTTTATGACTTTCAACATAAACTCCGAGATTACAATGCTTTATTTATTTATATTCTTTGTTTATTTATAACAAGAAAAATTGTTCCATATAATTACTACACCAAATTACTAAACGATATATTTTACATAAACTTGGAGCCTTACAAGTCCGAAGAGAGTTGAACCGTATACTTTTTATCCCTCTTCGGACTCTTTGCAATTAAGGCGTTACCCCCACTTGTAGCGTAAAAAAGGCCTTTTTCATTAATTTTTTAAAGAAAATTACAAAACTTTTTTAATCGATCAATATACCATCTTAAAGAACACATCTTGAAGAACTTTCAGTAATTTTTTTATTGAAAAATATTACATTGTTTAGTGGCAAATGGCCGTCAATGAAATAATGTTTTTATATACACGGTTTGCGGTGACCAACATTGCGGCGAAGTGGATCATCTGAAAAAAAAATGCGGATGGATTTAGTCAGATATAAGTATAAACTAGTCTTTAATCGAAGGATTTTCAAAAATATTCATTTTTCACAAAATGACGGGCAGTCAAAGTTAATGGTTCGATTTTAACGAAAAAAAAAACGGCCGTTTTTTGGCTATAAAACGGCCATCGTTTTTCGAAAAAAAATCGAACGATTAAGGAGGTACACCAGCTTCATACAATGTTGCCATGCTAAACCATGGTCAAATTTCAAAATGGTGATAGATCAATAAAATTTGGTGAGTATATTCTTTAGTATTATATATGTCAATACAATTTTTTTCAGATTTTTTCATTGTGCCGTTATCGAATAATTGAACATTGAAGTTCACGTGTATAAGCATAGGGTTTTTATAGATATAGGTATATATTCCGGGTATAAGAATAAACGCTTGTGAATTATTTGTAACAAAACGGCACAACCAAAAAATCTGAAAAAATTTGTATCTACATGAATAATACTAAAGAATATATTCACCAAATTTTATTGATCTATCACCATTTTGCTGAAGCTGGTGTACCTCCTTAAAGACTACATTTTTATGTATTAAATAAGCCTGCAAAATTTCAAGAAGATCGGTTCATTAGTGTTCGAGTAATCTTGGTCACCGACTTCAGAAATGCCATTTTGAGAAAAGCGCGTTTAAAGTTTCAATTTCAGTTTACACGAAGAAAATATTTTTTTTTTTTTGTAAACTTACATAGAGTCATCTATTCCGGGCCCATACAGAAGTATGGGCTCGGATACTTATACTTCAAAAAAATGCAATAAAAAAAATCGATTTTTTCAAAATCGCAAGTGGGGGTAACCCCTTAAAAGTACTACTTTACTATCTGTCTAGTTGCACCTATAAGCAAGGAAAAACATGGTAGTGGTATTTGAAATACATTTATGGCTTCTGAGACACTGTTAAATCTGTATATTTCCAAGTTACCTTAACTGATGTTCCTTGCAATTTTAAAATTCGAAAAAATCATCATTTTCGATAAGTAACGAAAAATTCTAATTTTAACGTAAAATAAGCGGAATATTAACTTATACCACTATTCATATTTTGTTTATTTCGACTCGATAACCCTAAATTTACCGTCAAATCTTGGCGCCCCGTATCGTACCTTTCTTTTGACAAATCTTTCTTACGAGAACATTCCTCGATCATTTTTTAAGCCCATTATACAGAGATATGCAGATCTGCAAACAAAGATTTTGTAAGAAAAACAAAATGCGGAAATGAAAATCTAAAAGGGAACTTTCGTTGCATTTCAACGACGCAAACTTCGAGTTTGTGCAAAATCATCGAGAATTGTCGAGCAACTCCATTTTCCATATTACTATATCAATTATCAGTTATCAATTCCGCAGCCAAGTTATCTGATTCTTGTCTTTATTTTTCTTCGGCTTTCACGATTTCCGAGCTATATTTTTCGAAAGAATAATTCAATGGAATTCTAGAGATTTATGATCAGGCTAGTAACAACGGGGTGAGAAAAAAATCGCGACGCAATTTTAAAGGGCAAAGTGATGACGTTGAAGTTTGCATTGTTGAAATCCAACGATTCTTTTTCATCTTTCATTTCTTGATTTTTATAATTATCAAAAGCTTTTTTTTTTGCAAATTGAGGTGCTGAACCCTCTAATAAGAAAATGTGAAATCGTTTGAGTGATTTTCACAGCCTAAAACGGGGTGAAAAAATTGATCAATGAAAAAGAAGTAATTTTCGCTGCTTTGCAACGATGCAAGCTTCAACATCGCGGGCCAGTGATGATTCAAGCTGGAATGCCCCGTATGTAGATCGAGAGAAGGTAGAAAGACGGCCAACTGGTATGTATTAGCATTAAACGAGAATTACAGGGTACGTAAAACTCGACTCCGAGTGAAAGCACCGAGAACACAACCCCCTCGATCTACATACATACCTTTTTTATATACATGGAAGTGTGCCTGTCTGTGGGCATAATAGTCGAGTAACGTTCGACCTTTCCAATTGCCCCGGAGATACGATGCAAATACTTATTTATTAACACTTTTTATTTATCTGTAAACATAAATTTATTCCAACAAAACTCGTTTCTCGGCACTGCAAGTTTTGATGCTTCGCATCTCGTTCTTGAAACACATAAAGCGAACGTCTCCGAGTTCTGACGCGCGAAAATTCTTACGAGTGAAATCTTTACCAGTTTTTTGAAGTTGGAGTGTCCACCAATTTTTTAGAAAAATCGCTTCGAAGGCTGGTGCAACAATTTTTTCATGTTTCTTTATTTTTATTATTACTTAAAACCTTTTTTTGTTGCAACTTGTGGTCGTAAATTTATAATGAGAATACATAAAAGTATTCCAGCGATTCTTCTTAGCATCGTAACGAGTCTGCCTAAGCTCGGAGCCCAAAAAAAGGAAATTTTCAAAAAATTTCGCGATGAGGGTATTGACACTACGGTTTCAGGATTTTACGTACAACTGATACGTAGTTCCTCCTATTTTTGATTTCTTTCACATTGGAAAATATCGATAAACAATGATTTTATTATTATTCAAACAAAGTGCCGTCATTGCCGCATGGCCAATCGGTGTAGGTACCAACTAGGGTAATTTGAGATGGAATATAAAAACATTATCTTTCGGATAATAATAAAACTTTTGTATGATTGGATACTTCGCGAAATTTTGAAAATTACGAAATCGGCAAGCTGTAGAGAAAAAAAATCGATTTTCCATCGGAAAAACAACTTAAATAATATATTATTAACCGATGGATTAACGTATGAAAAAATCGTCCGGTCGTACGATAGAAAATGTCATAAACTATGCTAAAAAAAAGAAAAAAAAATCAATAACTGCTTAAAAATAATCGAATAATCAATGTTATGCTAAAGAATATAGAAAAAAATCAATCAATCAATTCTATACCCTCAACAGATCAATAACTATGCCAAAAGTTATTATTTTTTAATCGATTACATAAAAAAAATGATCTTGTCATACGATAGAAAATGTTTTAAACTATGTTCTGTCCGAATTTAAAGTGAATCGGACGAATAGATTTTGAGATACGATTTACACCGTTTCATAAAACAGTTTCGCGGAAAACGCAAAAGAAAAAAAGGTAGGAACTGGCACTTTGCAAAAATCGTCATAACTCTGGCAATTATTGGAATGTCTACAAAGTCGTGGTTGCAAATGGAACATAAGACCCTAAGTTATGAAACGACAAAATGGAAAAACATATGATTGAAATTTCGAGCTTAAGGCCGGAGCCTGAATTAACAGGTCCAAAAAAGCGTTTTTTCGGAATTTTTCAGAAGGGAAAAAACAAGTGAGCCCAGTAAACCTTGAGGTATCTGTTCATGCATATTTGGAATGTATAAAAAAATGTTCAACATGAAACAATAAATGACTGCAAATTTATCAGCCTATTCCATGTGCGTCTTGCCACTGCAGTCCCCAATCGGCGGGATGTACATGAAGTTTGCATCGTTGCTATCCAACGGTTTCATTTTTTTATTCGATTTTGTAATTTCCTATTTTTTCTTGGTCAGTTCGGCTCTAGTTGCTAAAAAAATATGGTAAAATGAATAAAAAATATTTACGGCCACCGGGACCAACCAAACAAAATCGAAAAAAAAAATGAAACCGTTGGATAGCAACGATGCAAACTTCATGTACATATCGGCGGGAAAGATGCAGCTCGTAATTCTAGACTGAAACAAAAAATCCAACAAAAAAATTCAACTGTCCTACATTTTTGTTCTGGGTGAACTAAGAAAAAGCTGAAAAAATCGTGATATAACTTTTCTCAGGTAAAAAAAAATGTTAAAGAAACTTTAACATGCTATAAAAATAATTTTAAAATACTTTTTCAACGACTTTTTTAGTTCACTTAGAAGAGATTTTCATACTGAAGAAAATAAACTCTGGTTTGATTAA
Source organism: Ophion slaviceki (assembly GCA_944452715.1). NCBI lineage: Eukaryota > Metazoa > Arthropoda > Insecta > Hymenoptera > Ichneumonidae > Ophion > Ophion slaviceki. The sequence continues at coordinate 1,911,007 of OX101785.1, read as the reverse complement.
ATAGGTCGTTCAGTTTGTTTGCTATTAGGCCCGCCAATTTGAAAAAAAAAGTCGTGAAAATGAAAGCTGGTGAAGAGGCGCTTCGAAGTTTTCAGTAGGAGGAAATAACAATATCAAATATCAATCGCTTCGATTGATCGATAAGCAGAGCCCTCAAACCTGTTACCTTTATTAGAGCCCCCAAAAATGAGTTTGCAGACAAAACTGCAATTTGATAATACAGTAAGATTTCAAGTCAATTTCCGTAAATTTATTTTTTAATGACGTTAAAGTTTGCAGCGTTGGAATGCAACGATTTTCTTGTTATTTCTTCATTTTTATTATTCGAAACATTTTTTTTGCGACTAGAAGTCGTAAATCTGTAATAAAAATACTTAATAAAGGTTCGAATGATTTTCGTGGCCTCAATCGGCCAAAAAGAAATGTTATCGATGAAAAATAATCAATTTTCGTTGCGTTCCAACGATTGGAACGAAACTTCAAGATCGTATTTTTCTCGTCTTCGGGTTACACGAGAACGTCGATGATTCGCGTGTTCTTCGTAAATCGGCTTTAACAAATGAAAGTTAATAAGTAAAGGAACCGCGAGAGTGATCGGGCGCGGATGTTAACAGGTCGGTCAGTAGAATTGGCGACTTCCGCCTTGGCCTCATTCCGAAGCTAGCAAAGCAACCTCGCTTACCCAGCACTACTTACTGCTCTTGCGAGAATCGTCGGTAGATTTGTAACGCTATATACGCCGCTCTCATAGCTCTCGCGCGATTTCGTTATCGGTTCGGTCTCAAAACATCTGGAGTCTCAACCTCCATTTTTCTCCTCCGTTCAGCACGCTCGACATCATTTTTCCTATTTTTTTTTCGGAATCAAAGACAAACATGCTTCGCGTACTTAAGTTCGTAACTCTACTACTCCTCAAAGCCGGTGTTTTATCTTCTTTTTCTCCGCTCCAACGCACGAAATTTATCTGAGAAAAAAATCCGGGTTTTTTTCCCACAAACACGTGTCTTCTCGAATTCACGAGAGGACAAAATATTTGCGCAGTTGAAGATTTTACGTTTCGTTGATTTCCGTGAAAATATTTGACGATTTTGTCACGATAATTATGACGATTTTTCGTGTTAATTTTTCATTTATTTATTTCTGTGCCAAAGCCTCCTTTTCGCAAATTGAGGTCCGAAATCTCTAATAAGAATATGTAAAAACGTTTGAGTGATTTTCACAGCCAGAAATAATTGAAACATCTAAAAAGTACGGTTTTGACGTTTGCATCGTTGGAAGTTTTTTTTTTCTTTTCGAGTCGCCCAACATTTGTTTTGCACATTTAGGCTACAAGTTCACTGAAATATTTTCGAAGATTCTCATTGAGGATCCATAACCTAAAACTGAAAAAGAATAAGCATAGCAATAAGAATAAAGAAATGAAAAAATAAGGAAGGATTTTCGTTGCGTTCCAACCATTCAAACTTGAAAATCATCGATAACTGCACTTTATTTTTTCCCCCCGTAATGTCCGATCGGTAGCTACGAGAGCCTTGATTTTTTTGTCGAGACCTGACAAACTAACAAGGAACGTTACTTAAGGGGGTATACCAGTGTGAACGCTGAAAATGTAGGTGATTTTCGGGATTTTTTTGGCAGAAAAGTACTCAATTAAATGTTTCGGAAAATTAAGAATATATTTGACTATATTTATCCTCTATTACATTATTTTTTCATAGAAAAAGTATTGAATTCCAAACGACTTATGCGCTGTCTTCGGAGGCGCCAAAAAAAAAGTTCCTCCGCTGCTGACATGATTCCGGCCGATTAAGTAGCTGAATCCGAAAAAGAATTTTTTTTGTTAAACTGGAAGGTATTTCCTGTACAATGACGTAGGATTTTCGAAAAATACCAAAATCTAAGAAAATAGCGTAGTTATGAAAAAAGTCTGTTTTCTTGCCTATGAAATGGTCGTTTTTTTTTCAATGCCAAATCGTCAATTTTCATCCAATCAAAAATATCCTACGTCATTGTAGAGTAAATATATTCAAGATTACGCAGATCAAATGTCAAGTCAATCGGATAATTGCTCTTTGAGTTACAATGTCAGCAAATTTGAAAAATCTCATTTCGAGAAAAATGCTTTTAAAGATTCAACTATCGATTTTTGCAAGATACAATGAATATAGATACGGCCTTCAAATTTTTACAGGATATTCTTGAAAGTATAAACTGTCGAAAAAGACAAAAATCGATTTTTTGAAAGTGCCGCACTGGTATAGCCCCTTAAGTGTCCGACGTCGATTTTGTCGAAACTCATATATGTGATGAAGCATTGAAAACGATTAGATACGTATTTTTTTTATCTGCGGAAAACGGGTTTAAGCGGGAAAGCCAGCCCTCTAAGAAAGGCGTGTCGAGGGGTGGTTTTGCAGTTTCACCCACAAGCACAAAAAAATTCTAATGTCAAGCGATGGAAAATCCGCTTAAAAAATGAAAAAAATGAATTAAGCGGTGACACGCTTTTCTTTCAGGGGCCATTGACTCCCTGAAAAAAGTTTTTCCGCGGATAAAAAACTACGTGTCTAATAATTTTCAATGCTCTACCACATATATGAGTTTCAACAAAATCGAAAGCAGACACTTAACGCGGTCCTCTAGTTTCTCGGCTATTTTTTTACGGCTTTTTCAATAATTTTTTACGGGCAAAGCATCGAAATAATCAATCTCATTGTTTTTGCATAATCTTTATTAACATTTAAATAAGCTTTACAAATTTTTTGTAGTCAAAACATATAAGAGAATAAAAGTTATAGTGGCCGACAGGAAGACATCAAGTAAAAGAGGTGCTTGACGGTGACCAAGATTGCGGCTGTTCTGCTTATCTGAAATCAAAAAACCAAACGGCATTTTAATCTTCATATTTAAGACTAGCGATTGAACTAGAGTGAATTCTAAATTACAAAAATTGACTTTTTTATACACTTGAAAATTACATTCTATTTTTTACTCATTTTTTCTTAAGTTTTTCGCTCGTACAAAAAAAACTATCGAAGCAATCATGATAATCCTAGTTCAATCGCAGGCTTATAACATATTAAAGATGCTGTATAAATTTGAACAAGATCGGTGCAGTAGTTTCTGAAATATCGTGGTCACCGTTTCGAAAAATGGTGTTTCGAGAAAAACGCGTTTGAAAGTATACCTGCTCCGTATACCTGCTCCGTTCCAGGGCCGTAACTTCTGAACCACTTCGCATATCGAAAAATCCTTTGGCACACATTTTCTACACATGTTTTAGATGTGATTTATGAAAAAAAAATCGATTTTTTCGACCCGAGAAACTAGAGGATCGCCTTAAGTGATGTTCCTTGTAAGTGGATTTTTCAACATGTTCAAGTCTTGAGGCCACGTGTCGCACGTCCGGTCGGTAAAAACCCACGTTCGCGTTTTTCGCCAGACGGGCAGACGAAGAATGACGTTCATTTTTTCTACAGAGAGACAGATTTTTTGCCGAAGAAAAAACGGCCTCTGAAAACACCGACATTCCGTTGGGCGAAGGGACGCCGCCGGCGGGTCCTTTTGTTGGCCCAGGTGCCGGTGACGTCAGCGTCTCGGGTACGTAGGTCAATGAAGTGCCGATAGACTTGTTATAGCCGTAGGACCTAAAATATTGAGCCTAGGAAAAAAAACGTCCACGACCAAAGTTGTAGAGAATTTTATTCCCTGCAAGTTTGTTTACCTTTGTTTATGCGCTAAAGTTGCAAGTAAACGAAATAATGCTATAATTTAATCACTCCCTTTTTCAGCTTTAAGTCGGAAAGTATCGATAGTAGACAAAAAATTGTTATAACCACAGTCGTAGAGAATTAAATTCCCCACAAGTACAGTTATGACCATTTTCAGTCAAAAGTTGAAAATGAGCGAGTTATTTGACAAAAACAAATTCCCCTTAAATTCAAGATGGCGGCCGAAGCTCGTACAGAATCCGGTCGAAAATCTGCATTCAGACTATCAATGACCTCGCCTAACGATTAGAAAAACAAATAACTCGTATTGAATTATTGCAATTTCAATTGTGCGTCCCGGCTGGACTAACTTTTCTGTCGTGCGCTCGTGGTCGCTCGGTCGATGTGACATTTCGCTTCAAACGCGCGGCTTCATATACCCCGTCGAGCGAATTTGGCCGAGACCGCAACAGTTTCCTTATCAACGGAGATAACGAAAAAAACAAACTCCCCACGGGACTGCACAAATCAGACGGTAATTGAGATCACGCGGAAATTGTGCAGAAATCTTCTTATCGACAGCGCGAGAAATATGTACTCGACGAAAGAGTCTCTGGAGTGTCCGCCCGAGTGTGTCTCTGAGGTGCTCGCTCTCGAGCCTCGCCCCCATCCGCTTTACTGGCTCCCTCCCTCGGCCAAGACATCTCGCACACTGCGTAAACTATACATGTATAATCGGCGAGGCAACTAGGAGTACGGGGACTCGTGCGGCAGCCGCTATGCCCTGTGACACGTCATCACTTTCATTCACCGGACTATGCACACTTTGTCGATGATAGCTGTGCTCGCTCGTGGAAAGAGCAACATGCCCGTAAAACTGTCAATTAATATCAGATCGTCGCCCAGTTCTCGCATATCCATATTTCTTTATTTTTCATCTTGTCAACGTTTCTTAAAGTCTCGTAAATTCGAGCAATGACGACATTTTCGTTGTATCAAATATTATTGAATCGATTCGCCGATACGCGGGGGTTAAACACGATCGTTTGAGGTCGAGCTTCAATTGATTCTGCCTGTAATTGGGAAATTCGATTTTTTTATACGTGGAGAAATTGATGATTTAACCGTTACTTGTGTTTGGTCGGTGCTCCCAAAGAATTTTCAAAAAATCTTTTTCGCCATTTTTATGCATACTTTTGGTTTGCAATTTTTATTACTATTTCAATAATTGTCCAACCGTGTTATAAGCCATGCAGTAGTACTAAAGAGAAGTAAACATAAGAATAATAATAAATAATTACAATAATTATGATTATTTATAATGATAACAATAATAACTCTTATTATTATTAAATAATAATATAGCAGTAACTAATCATAATAAGAGTTCTGGAATAATAAAATGATAATATAGTAATAGGAATAATAATTATTATTGTTATTATTACACCCGCTATTCCTCCAGCAGTGGATGAGGTCTCCAAAGTATTATCATTATTATTATTATTGCCATTATATAAAATTTATATTGCTCCGGGCAATGCACTTCCTTAGTTTGTTATTAAATAATTATATACTTTTATATAAATTAAAAATAAATTAAATATAAATTAAACGAATAACACGCTTATTCATCCGATATCTGGACGGGGAGACACTCCGTATCAATATTTGTAGTAACATAAAAACAATTATTTATAATAACAATAATAAGCATCATATTTTTTTTAAATTTATGTTCGTTTATTTGTTTATTTATTATTATTATGTAATATTAATAAAAATAATGAAAGTGCGAGAATAATAGTTATTATTGTTGTTATTATTATTATTGAAAACCGTTTTTTAAGAAATTTATTATGCAAAAAAGGGAACCCAGAGTATTTCGTATCAATTTTAGAAGGTTTAACATTTGAATTCGACAGTTCACAAAGTAGTCCGATAAAATGTTTTGATTTTCGTCGCTGATTCCACGAAAAGAAAGGAAAAACATTGCCCTCGACGACCTTTCTCGATTCTTTCTTGCAGAATCATGTTTCGTGCAACGGAGAAAAAAGACGTGAAAAAATAAAAATACTCTTCTATCTCGTTATTTTTCTTTCTTCTGTTTCGCCGAGACGGATTTTAACGCTTTTTCGGGAAGAATACGAGAAAGAGCGATCGTCCATTGCTCCTGGGATTCTGTACGAAGAAATGCCTGGGGCGGAAAGGGAGAGTGAGATACAGAGAAAAGAAAGATTCGTCGGAGACTAGTGGGAGAAAAAAGTTTTTTTTTCTTCGAATTTCCCAAGCTTGCGGGGAAACAAGATTTGCACGGTTATAATAATGTGAAGAATAGTCTGCCATGTGGAAGGATCGTTTGTCTGTCCTTGAGGAGGAGGCGACGACGACGAATAAACGTCTGCGTGCGTCTAAGACACGCGACGAAGACCCGGCCTCGCGAGTCGTCCCGGGGCAACGTATAGGTCATTGGCCCGATACGATGTGCGGTTTGTCGGGTGGGAGGAAAGTCGGTAAATATCGACCCGCTCGTCTTACGTTCCCGCTCGTAGGAGATACCCCTCCTCGATCCTCTTCGCTATGGGGTCTCAATTACTCCGTCTCTTTTTTTTTTTCATTGTCGCTCTCTTCAAATGCCTGACGATTATCTCGATCTCAATTGTGGCGAACAAAAATTTGGAAGTGGCAATCAAACGATATGAAATTTATTCGAAGCGAATTATACGTAAAAATGTCGTAAATTAAAATTAAACAATGAATGAAAATAATTGTGGGTGAACGGGGTCTTTGGATGACAAAAAAAAAAATTCGAATGTTTTACTTGCACTCATTTGCGATTAATTTAGTTTTCGAATTAAAATAAAGCAATGAGGGAAAACATTCTTGATCGAATGAGAATAGTCTTCGAGGTGAAAAAAACCGTATGAGTTATACGATTTTTTAAAAATATTCCAAGACTTTTTTCATTTAGAAAAGAATTTTGTAATTTATCGTCTAATTTAAATTCGTGGAATTTTTTTATTGGTGATGCAGTTAAAATAAATTTGATGAATAAATTGAAACGACTTTATATTAATTCTCCATTTTAATACAGTTTTTATCCCCTTTTCACGCGTCCCTTATTTTCTTTAGAGTCTTTGATTAAGGTGTCGTATGATATTGGAGTTTGCATCGTTGGAGTGCAACAAAAATTCATATTCATATATTTATTTCCCCATTTTCATTCTGACACCAAAAGTTTTTTTGCAAATTTCATTTGTAAATTTTGATAGATGAAATCCGCTAAAAGAAATGTGAAAGAGAAAAAATAAATTTGATTGCACTCCACCGGTGCAAACTTGAATTCCATAGTATCCTTGAGAATTCATAAATCGCTGAATTCATAATGGCCTTTGCTTGAATAAATTCCCTACTAATGTAGCTGTGGCAAGGGATTTATATGATTTTGAAATTTTCATCGTCGGGACACAGTGAAAATTGATTCTCTCCAACCGAAAACATTCATTTAGCCGATTTAGGCTATGAAGTCACTGAAATACACTACCGGCCAAAAGTTTCCGGACACTTCAGATAATTGCAAAACTTTCGATCACTTTCAATAATCGCAAAATTATATTAGAATAATATAATTCATCATACAGAGCTATATAATAACTGCGTAAAATAACAAATGAAATGAACCATATTATTCTATCATTATTTTGCAATTGTCCAGTGATCGAAAGTTTTGCAATTATCTAGTGTCCGGAAACTTTTGGCCGGTACGGTACATTTACGTTGTCTCGTTAGAGATTGACAACGACAATGTGTAAAAATAAAAAAGCTCTTGATAATAATAAAAGTAAAGAAATAAAAAAATCGTTGCTTTTCAACGATGCAAGTTTCAACGTCATGATTTAATCGTAACGATAATCAACCAAAAAATATAATTTTTCCGATAATCGTATCAACGAAAGAAAAATTTACCCGTAATTCTGTTAAATTCTTACACAATCTAACAATTTACCAATATAATTTTCCATTTATTATTCAGCAATTCAGCGAATACGAATAAACACCTCATTAATATTCAATAATATTGATTACAAGTTAATAACACATATCATTGGATATTTGTCAATGCCAATATAAATAATAATAATCAATAGTTATTAGTTGATAACTACGGCCGGAAAATATCACCTTCGCAAGCGAAGATTGACGAATCATTTAGTCTGTATTCGTTATTTTCTCGTTCGGAGTCTTTTGGCGAATGGAAAATTCATTAAAATTGAGCAGAAATACGAATAAGTTTCACAACAATAAAAATGCGTAAAGTCTGGCTTTTTTCGTCGAATAAGCGCAGTTCCTTGGACTTTTTCTTCGTGCCTAAGGCAGAGAGAGAGAGAGAGAGAGAGAGAGAGAGAGAGGAAGGGAGGGAGAACGATGGAGTGAGAGACGAGGGCGATGTGCTCGGGTCGTATACCCCGCTACACAAAGGGTAGTCGTTGGGATCCTGACGCGATCACAGACCCCACTTTACGCCTCTCATATATACTCTGGTCGAGACGATCATCGGCCCCACGACGACTGCCACTCTCTCTCGCTCTCCCCCACCCCCGCTACGTCTGTCTCCAAGGTCACCCTTGCGAGCCTTCGTCATCGCCCAAGCCTCAAGTCCTCACGGAAAAATCTTTATCACGCTCATGATCTCACTAGACCTTTTTTCGGATACAGAAAAACAGAAGACGATAAAGAAAAATAGAAATCTGTCCAATTTTTGTTGAAAAATTGACGTTAAGATCGGCGTTTAAAAGTTTCTTTTGACATCTTTATTAAAAAACTGCGAGAGAAAATGGAGAAAATAAAATACAAAAAATTCCTCGTTGCGTTAGAAGGTTGCGGATTATAAAATCATTCGCATGGGGAAAATTTTGTCCGTTCGAGGTGACGGTTCGGGTCCATTGGACAGACGAATCCAGTGCACGAGGCCAACTTCTCCGCTCTGCGTATACAACTCTTGTTGCTCGTGTATAGATGTATGTACGATGTTCAAGGCCAACCGGAGCTGTTGCACTCGCTGCTCGTGCTCTTGCACCGGAACCTCGACAAAACGGCCGATCTTTCCATTCCCCTGATCAAAGCCGTTTACCGTTCTCATCGCTGTTTCTAGATCTTGATAAACTTCTTTCATTAGGATAATCAGTGTTCCGATTTTCTCCTATATTCTTATCGTCAACTTCTCACGTTTTGGTTGCTCATCAATTTGGACCCTAAAATAGAACACGATTCAACGAAACATAGTATTTTGGAAATTTCAAGATTCGCAGACCTCTCAAACTGCGCTAAATTCCTCAAATGTATTCTTATTTTTCTCGAAAACGATCGGGCGCAGGATCTTCGAAATGGAATTTTCATCGATAATTGTTAATCCTAATTATTTATATTTATTGGTAATTAGTAATGACGTTTTCGAAATTTTCAAGATTCGCAAACCCCTTAAACTGCGCCAGATTTTGCAGATGTGTTTTTATTTTTCTCGAAAACGATGGGGCGCAACTTATTGAAGCTTCGAAATGGAATTTTTATTGCTGATGTGTAATTCTCATTATTACTACTTATTGCTAATTAATAGTGGTATTCTGGAAATTTGAAGATTCGCAGACCCCTTAAACTGCGCTACATTCCTCAGATTTGTTTTTATTTTTCTCGAAAATTATGGAGACATGTCGACACTTCGAAATGGAATTTTTATTGCTAATTGCTAATCCTTAACATTGATCGGTAAAACGCAGGACCTTTCTTAAGGCGGGAGCCTGAATTGGAAGGTCCGAAAAATATTTTTTTTTTATTGCTTAAATCGATAGATAAACTAGCCAAGAATATATTCACAAAGTCCAATTGTAAATATTTTCGAAGATACAAGGCCAAAAGCAGAGAAGCGATTGATATTTGATATTGGTATTTCCTCCTATTGAAAACTTTGAAGCGCGTTTTCTCCTGTTTTTATTTTCACGATTTTTCCAAATAGGCGAGCGTGATAGCAGAAAAACTAAACGACCTATTGAACCAAACTAAAGTTTATTTTCTTCAGTATGGAAATCTCTTCAATGTGAATTAAAAAAGTCGTTGACAAAGTCTTTTAAAATAATTTTTACAGCGCGTTAAAGTGTTTTTTTTTAAACATTTTTTTTTAACCTGAGTAAAGTTATAATTTCACGATTTTTTCGGCTTTTTCTTAATTCACCCAGAAGAAAAATATGACAGTGGACAATTTCATTGGTTTATTTGGATCAGTGAAGAATTACGAGCTGAATCTTTCCCGCCGATTGGGAACTGCAGTGGCAAGCCACACATGGAATAAGCTGACAAATCTGCAGTCATTTGTTGTTTCACGTTGAATTTTTTTTTACATTTCTAATCTGAATGATAAGATACCTCAATGTTTTTAGACCTCTTAACACAATATTACGAACAAACAGGGTCGTTTCACCAAATGCAAAAATGATTCGGACGATAATCTTCAGTGCAAAATTCGTACGCGAAATATTTTGGTCTTTCGTTTGTCTCTGGCCTGAGTAGGAATGGTAGAAAAACCTGCGAAATCGAATGGCGGCAAATAATTATTAAATCCAATAACAACGCTACACACACATGTATATATGGTTTTTTTCCCGTGCATAAAGTTATGCAGGATTTTCAACGGTCGAGGTTCGATCGGTGTCGGCGAGGTCGACCCGGTCCCGATGTCTCGTCAGAGTGTCTGAACCACGAGCGACGAAGGTTGCCCGAGGTTATAAGCGTCTGCCTCGAATACGCGTCTTATCGAAAGGCTGTTTTTCGTACTGACCTCCCGGCCCCTCCGTACTTTTCCCCACTTTCTATGGTCCATAGATAGAATCGTCCCGACGGCGCGATCCTCTCCAGAAACGATTGGATTTCGGAATCAACGTGATTTCACGATATGCCCAAGGATTTACCACTTTTTGTGATTCTCGCTATCATTGCTGGAGGTAGAAGCCCGTGGCGATGTAGAATCTTTCGAAAAGCGTTTACATTATTTCTTACATCGACTAATCGTCATTTTATTAATTCTTAAACACGGTTATTCGTTCAAATTAGTTTTTTAATTGATACATTTATTTGGGATAGACAACATATTTTTGACGAATATTAAAGTATTTTTATATGCCTTGTCATGTTTTTTTTCTTCATAAAAATGAAACTTGTATATACCCTTGAAAATTTATCATAAAATAAAGTTCGCGTTTTAAAAAAATATTCGATATAAAGTAACATTTATTATCGAATTTCATAATATTTTTATATGCTCTATCAAGTTTTTCTGGGCTAAAGTACAAACTGTATATATATGTTTTTAAACTATTCATAAAATAAAGTTCGTGTTTTTTTTTTATATTAGTCATAAAGAAATATTTATAATCGAACTTTATAATATTTTTATATAATCTATCAATTTTTTCGGAGTTCAAACAAAATTGTATACATTTTTCTAACAACCATTCGTAAAATAAAATTCGAATATGTTTTTTTCAACCATTCTATGTAAAGAAATATTTATAATCGAATTTTATAACATTTTGATATGCTTCATCATTTTTATCCGGTTTCAAATAAATATTGTATATATATTTTGCAACTATTCATGAAATAAAACTCTCACGTTTGAATAAAAATATCAATATAAATATAAAAATCAATATAAAAATTCGATCCGAAGAAACATCTTTAATCGAATTTTATAATATTTGTATATGCTTTATCATTTTTGTCTGGTTTAAAATAAATATTGTATATCTATTTTTCAACTATTCATAAAAAAATCACAAGTTAAAAAAAATATCAATATAAATATAAAAATCAATATAAAAATCCGATCAACCAAACATCGACAACCGAAGTTAAAAATATTTTTCTACGATGAGTCAAAGTTTGAATCCTTATAATACAACAAAAATCGTTATTTTTCAACTGCTCGAAGTTCGTTTGGCAAATCTTCCCCCCTCAAATCCCTCAATCATTTTTGTCGCGTATTTAGAGCACTAAAATTCAAATTTGTAAAATAACGAAGAAATGCAAAAAAAAATTCCTTGCATTCCAACGATGCGAACTTCCATCTAATTGTTGGCTCCATCAAGTTTCTTAAAAATATAAAACTATTCGCATATTTTCAAATGTTTATAAAATAAATTTGACTACCGAACTATCGCGCACGCTTCGTTAGTACAAACGTCATGAATAATGGTAACGGTGGCACGTGTGAGTTTTCGCGATATTGCATTTATTTTCGTGTCTGGCGCGTTCTTCGGCGTCCGTCGCAAATTTGAAACGTCGAAGTGGGTCAGACGACCACCTCTCCGCGAGCTACGAGCACCTCTCCGCCCTCCCCTCGTTTCCTTCATCTCGCGTACGTATCCTCGGATGCGCCCTGCAACGCGCACTGCACCGCGACCACCTATCCTAGATAAACGAGAATCTGGGTTGTGGGCAGTGTTCGCGCAGCACGGCAGCAGCAGATTGCATATAGTTATCGATCGGCTATCTATATGCGCCTTTCGTACGATATACGTTTCACGGAATACTACGACATTCTGCAGTCCCTCTGAACACCCCCCCCCCCCCTCCGTCCCGTTGCAACGACGAAAACTGGGTTAGCTTGCACCCAACCTGGTCTTCTTCTTCCCTCACGATGTGCAGCACACGCGCGAGAGAGAAACACCCGCGCCATCTCACCGGCCTCGTGCATCAGCCACCGGCCAATGGAGAACAATCGCGACCGCGCCTCTTCCCCCCCTGTTCTTGTCCCTTTCGTTCCTACATCCATTTCTACGATTTTTCGATTGCATCGAAAAAATGTTTTTGCCAGTCCACGACCGTGATATCGAAGTTTACATCGAGGGGGGCAAAACATTCTTCGGTAATGCGAATGCGGAAATATAAGAAAACAAAAACAATTTTGCCCTCGTATGATAGAAAACACCAATAAAATTTCACCCCTCAACTCGTCCCAACCCTAAGAAATAGGGGTTGAAAACTTAAAAATCGCTGTATCTCAATAATTAATAGCCCGATCGAAAAAGGTTTCGAACAAAAGTTGTTTGGAATAATAAAATTTGTGTAAAGTTAATTGACGTCCAACCCCCTATCTTTGAAAGTAGCGGCACAAAAACGATTCGAAAGTCAGTGGTGCTCTGGTGTTTTTGTGCCGCTATTTTCAAAGATAGGGGATTGGACGTCGGATAACTTTATGCGTATTTTATTATTCCAAACAACTTTTGTTTGAAATATTTTTTCATCGGGCTATTCATTATCGAGATACGGCGATTTTCAAGTTTTCAACCTCGATTTCTCAGGGTTGGGGCGAGTTGAGGGGCAACATTTTATTGGGGTTACTTTCAGTATGCGACCATCTACCTTCAGTCAAAAATTTATATTCTACGCTAAAAAGTGCTGGGTTTTCGTCTCTTCTACTGGACTAATCGTTCAAAGGCAACGAAAATAAGCTCTTTTTACTTGTTCGATTTTTTTTGGCTGTGACAATCACTCAAATATTTTTACATATTCTTATTAGATATTTACGACCTCTAATTGCAACGAAAGAAGGCTATGGATAAAAATACAATAAATAAATGAAAAATGAACAGACATCAATCGATCAGACATCAAGCGTTGCATTCAATCGATGCAAACTTCAGCGTCATGTGTAAAGGCGTTCGGATATAAAATTTTCTATATTTTATATCTGAATGCGTTTACAGATTTGAGTAATTAATTTTCTTTCGTTAAGGCGTTACCCCTACTTGTAGCGCAAAAAAGGCCTTTTTCATGAATTTTTTTAAAGAAAACTACAAAACTTTTTTAATCGATCAATATACCATCGTAAAGAACACATCTTGAAGAACTTTCAGCAATTTTTTTATTGATAAATATTACATTGTTTAGTGGCAAATGGCCGTCAATGAAATAATGTTTTTATATACCCGGTTTGCGGTGACCAACATTGCGGCGAAGTGGATCATCTGAAAAAAAAATGCGGATGGATTTAGTCAAATATAAGTATAAACTAGTCTTTAATCGAAGGATTTAAAAAAATATTCATTTTTCACAAAATGGCGGACAGTCAAAGTTAATGGTTCGATTTTAACGAAAAAAAAAACGGCCGTTTTTTGGCTATAAAACGGCCATTTTTTTCGAAAAAAAAAATCGAACGATTAAAGACTACATTTTTATGTATTAAATAAGCCTGCAAAATTTCAAGAAGATCGGTTCATTAGTGTTCGAGTAATCTTGGTCACCGATTTCAGAAATGCCATTTTGAGAAAAACGCGTTCAATGTTTCAATTTCAGTTTACACGAAGAAAATATTTTTTTTGTTAACTTACATAGAGTCATCTATTCCGGACATCAAAAAAAACTGCACTTCAAATTGCACTTCAAAAAAATGCAATAAAAAAAATCGATTTTTTCAAAATCGCAAGTGGGGGTAACCCCTTAATGAAACAGTTAATGTTTATTATTTTTACAAATAATACAACTAAATTCCCTTTAAAATTAGTGGAATTAATACAAATAAAATTAATGGAATTAGTTGTATAAATATTTTAAAAAATTATCGTAATTTTTTTTTCTTTGTTTGAGGAGCTGCAATTTGCATCGGTTTTTTCGTTCATTTTTCATTTATTTATTTTTATCATTATCCAATGCTTTTTTTTGCAAATTAAGGTCGCGAATTTCTAAAAAGAATACGCAAAAACATTTAAGTGAATTTCACAACCCAAATCGGCCTAAAAATGTGAACAATTAAAAAGAATTAATTTTCGTTGCATTCCAACGACGCAAACGTAAGCATGATCTTTTTTTCATTGTTTCCTAACGAGTCCGGAATGCAGATTTTCCCTCCCAAGGTCACATCAACTATAATCCGCACCGATATCGTGTACGGATTCTCCAATTACCCTCTTTTTCACTAATTTCCTACATGATGTGAGTTGGTGAATTTTCGAAATATTTTTCCACCAGAGGTGTAATTTGGATTTGTGGAAGTCTGCAAGGAATTTTCGAACGCTTCCGGTCTTATAACTGCGTAAGAACTGTGCCTTCTATCGCTGTACAAGGTTGGGCGCTCTCGTGACTTGGTGCAACGCTCACGTGGCTCTTTCGCACGTGAGCGTCGTTGATAAAAATTGACTCCGTTCCAACTCTAGCCTCGTGTTGACAGAAGCTCATCCGTACGGTTCTCGAATCCCAGTACAGCTCATTATTATATTCATTCTGTTCAATTTGATTGCCAAACACGTGCATAGGAATCGAACATCTTGGAGTTTGCATCGTTGGAAAGCAACGAAAATGTATTCTCTTCATTCAATTACATTTTTGGAGGATTTCCGCTGTGAAAATCGCTCAAACGTTTTTTCTTATCATCTGAAATTTCCGATCCTCATTTGCAAAAAAAAACTTCGAACAACAATCAAAATAGGGAAATGAAAAACGAAACGAAAAAAGTATCGTTGCATTGCAACGCTGCAAACTTTCGTAGCCCTCTAATCGCTCAAATTTTTTGGCGGATTTCGGCTGTTAAAATCGGTCAAATGTTTTTTCGTATCATCAGATATTTCCGACCCGCATTCGAAAAAAAACTTCGAATAACGACGAAAAATAAAAATAAAAAAACATCGCTGCAAACTTTCCTGCTTTCCAAAGATGCTCAGTTTGCATCGTTGAAAAGCAACGAAAATTAATTCTCTTTAATCACTCAAACTGTTTGACGGATTTCGGCTGTGAAAATCGGCCAAACTTTTGTCCGTACTATCAGAAATTTCCAAGCTTGATATGGAAAAAAAATTCGAATAACGATAAAAATAAAGAAATAAAAAAGTGAAAAGAAACTGATAACGCTGCAAGCTTCACCGTTATTCGATTATTCCTAAGAGTCGCGCGTTGCTCTTTTACTACAACGGGTTGTGAAAAAAAGTTGCCCCGATGCAGGGGTCGAAAAAATGTCTAGGCAGTACGCTCCTGGGTCTCGCTGTTTCCGCGACTCGGCTGACAGAGGGCTAGAGGCAGTAGCGCGGATCGTAGGTCGCGCAAGGACCAGTCGTCGAATCAGACGCGTTATTCATCGCGGATGTTCCGAACAAACGCACTGGTCGAGTTCTTTTTAACGCGCGAGCGAGTGTGCTCGTGAGTTTGTCAGCGAAATGCGAGGATCTTGACAGCAGCCCGTGTGAAAGTTCTCAGTGGGCCTGAGAGAGGCTTCTCTTTTTTGGTCGGCGCCGACGCGAGAAGCCTTGCGCGCCTCGCCGTCGCCAGACAATAGGAGAGGGGGAACCGAGTGCCACGAAATTGCGCGGGTCAGGTTGAAAAAATGGGCGACAGGGAAAAAACATGTAAAAATGAGGCCCGTAGCGAGAATAAGAAGAAAAAACATAGCGCAGAAGTACGCGAGTGAAATAAACGATTGTAATTGATTTGCATCAAGAGACCGCTCTGCCGGAACAAAGTCCTAAAAAAATCCAAGCGACAGTGAGAACGCATCAGGGAAACAATTATTGAAATTAATGTCCACTCTGCCGAAACAAAATCCTCGAAAAAAAAGCCATGAGACATAAATGAGGACGCAGCAGGCAGACTAGGCGCCTGTGAAACACGGCCCTGAATCTCGTGCACTGTCCCTTTCTCAGTGAGCGCGCGGGTGCATTAGCGCGACGTTGGTGGCGGCGGTGCGGCGGCTGTGCGTGTTTCCTCGCCAAAGCGAGAGTGAGAAAGAGGGAGAAAGATATATATAATCCCCTCCGCTCGGCCTCCTCGTTCGCCCCCGTGACGCGAGACAGTTGGGCGCGCACGCCGTTCCAGATTCCGTCATTCCTTCGTGCATCGTACCGCGCGTTTACGTGTGCGACACACGCATACGCCTCCATACCTTTTTTTTCGTTGGCCACGCGATGTCACGAAAATCGTGAATTCTGTCGATGTTCTTTTTTACCTCCACTTTTGTTTTTTTTCGTGCGGTGTTTTCGTACAAATGTTGACGAGTGCGCGCGGGAGAGTGTGCAAGTGCCACCCGATAAAACGCAAGTGTTTACGGCTTGAGCGGGGAGGAGAGTTGTCTAGGTCGTGTCTCCATTGAGAGAGACATCTCTTGACGAATTTCCGTTTTTCAAGCGCACAGATATTCGCTGTAGAGGAAGGTGCGTGCGTCCCGCGTTGCACCCGCCCTTGCTCTCCGCCCTCTTCATCTACGTTCGCCCCCCTACTCGTTCCTCTTCCCCCTCCATTCTGCGTTCGCACCCCGTCCTCTTCCCTCTTCTCCCTCCACACTCCGTCCGCTCGTTCCCCCTCCCCCCACTTTGCCATTCGTCGGCGGTGCTCGGCCGAGGAGCGAGCCAGGGAGCAACGAACGAGAAGAGTGCTCCCCGTATAACTCGAGATTTCGCTCGTGTGCCGAAAAAGAAGGCACGCGGGCTTTTTTTTATCCACGTTGCGCCAAAGCGAACGCGCCGAGCGATCGCGTAGTGTTTGTTTTTTTTCTACGTAGGCTGTGCGGATAAAAATGGTGCAGCTTCGATTGTCAAGTGTCTAGAGTTTGTATCTCTTTTTTATTTATTTTTTACGTCGAGAAATCGTGAAACGGTGAGGAAAAACGACCGAGGAAGGTCGTCGTGGAAGTAAAAGTGGCGAGAATGAGGCGTTGAATGCCGTGAGAGGGACGTTAGCGTAGTGTGACGCCGGGACGGAGCCTTCAATATCGATCTCCGTAGGAGACGAGAGTGAGAGGGAGACGAAAGAGCGCGCAAGAGGACGCGCGTGTTCAACGCGGAGCCTCTCTCGACCCGTGTTGAGTGCGCTGCGTGGCGTGACTGTAGCCTCTGCACACTAGAGCCACGCTGATTTTTCGTTTATTTTTGTTCGGCGTCACCGAGAGGACATCGGCAAACGACACGAGTCTTGGTCAACTTTACAAACGATAATAATAACGGATAGCAGGATAAACAGGGCAAAAAACGATGCGAGTCCCTCGTTCGTTTTCTCCCGTCTCTGTCTCGCGCGCGCCCACGAGCTTCGTCGTTTCGCCGCACGAGACGGTGGTGGCGCCAGCGTCGCCCAGTCGTAAATTTCACCTCGGAGACGTGCGGGAAAAACCGCGCCTCGTGGTCTGACAGTTGACGCTCGTGGGAGGGATCAAAGACGAGAGAAGGGCGAAAAAAGTCTCTCGGCATTCGTGTATCAACGATATCTTTATGAAAATCGCGACTGTTGGAAAAGTTTTTTTCCATCCGAGATCGATGCCGTCGTCCGACGAAAACCACCTCACGCGATAATCGTAAATTCATCACCGAGTTCCCGTCGCGAATGATTCTTGCAATTGTCGGAGGAACGGCACGCGCGAACGAGTGAGGCAGCTGAGGAGAATCGCCGCGAGTGACGGGAGAAGAGGGAAAAAGAGCGGGGTGGGGGAGAAAGAGCGAGTCGATGCAAGCGGGAGAAAAGATGCGGCCGCGTTCCGACCACGAGATATCGATTTCGGACAATGGCGAGGCGTTGAGACACGCGGTGGTCCCTCATGCTTCGGCGGCTAATCGACGAAGCTCTCGACACTCACGAGTTGCGAAAACAATTTTCCCGATTATGACGAAATTCCGCTCGACTCCTCCGCAACGGTGAACGTTGTGACGAATTAGTAAAAAAAAAAAGAAAAGAACATAGAGGGGAAAAAAGGAAAGGCAAGTAAACAAGCGACATTATGAGAATGTTGCTCGGCGGTAAAGCGCGAGAAACAAAATTTTCGGACGCGATGAGCTAAGAGTTACGATCGATAGTCGCGTCAACCGGAAAAGTGATAATTGCCGAAAGAAAAACGATTACGATCCAACGGAATAATACTTCAAGATCAATGAAAGGAAAGGGCGAATAATCGGAGACGAGAGAAACAAAAGAATCGCTTCGAGCTGGAGAAATTATGATCTCGAGGAGTCAAGATTGAGACAGTCCCGCCGAAAGAGCGCGGCGAATAAAAATGGCGGCGTGCTGAGTAGAAGATTTGTTTAGGCGAGAGAGAGAGAAAGAGAGATATAAAAATCTGACGAGAGAAATTGTGATACCATAGAAATATAAGTTTGCCGTTGTAGGCGGAAGTTTAGGGATCGGAAGGTTTGAGGTATCGAGGGAGAAAGTCAGCATGGTCTCGACGTATAGCGTGGCGAAAGAGGGCGCCGTAGGCGTCGCTGTAGGTGTGGGCGCCATGCACTGTCTTTTGCCCCATTGCGCCGGTGGCCCTCACCACTTGTCGCCCCATCCACAAAATCACAATCACAATCACGTACATCCACACAATCATCAACCACCACCGCCGCTAAGTCCACACGGCCATTTGACCCAATTGAATCACGCTCAGCATCAGCTCACCATCAACATAACGCATCATCAACAGCAGCAGCAACAACAACAACAGCAGCAGCAGCAGCAACAACAACAACAACAGCAGCAGCAACATCAACACCAGCAGGTCCAAGCGAGACAGCAGCAGCAAAATGAACATCAGGCTGTTGCACAACAACAACAACAACAACCACCGCAACAATCAGCCCCACCCCCGCAATATCGCATCGTTACGACCAACGCGAGTAAGTCGACGGACGAAAACGTTTGCCAGCTCTGCTCTCCCCGCCAATTTGTAGAGTTCCGTAGCCAATGGGATTTCGTGTCATGTTTGTCGCAGTTGTTGTTCGTCTTTGGGTAAAATAATGTCATTCACGAAAATAACGTTTACTGCTTTGAAGCAAAACTATCGCGGTTACTTTGCAATCATTATTCTCGGGGGTAATAAATAAGAAAAAGGCTTCCTTTATTGAGAGGGGTTTTTGTCGGATTTTCTTTTTATGGCATTGAAGTTTGCATCCTTGGAATAAAAGAAAAACTTTTTCGTATATTCCAATTTTTTTCGGTACACTTGAGCTACAAATCTCGTTGAAATATTTTCGGAGATCCTTTTTGGGGAGCCATAACCTGAACCTGCGAAAGAAGAGTTTCGATAGTATTAAGAATGGAGAAATGGAACAATAAAGGATTTTGGTTGCAGTTCAACGATGCAACGAAAATGCTTTTTCATTTCTTATTATTATTATCCAAAATAGCTGTTTGCAGATTTAGGTTGTGGATACCTAAATGAGGATGAGAGAAAATATTTACGTGATTTTCGTAATTTAGATGTACCAAAGGCAATTTGGGAAGTTGAGGCCTTAGGCCACAGTAACGGGTATAAAATCATGTGCGAATTTAACAATTTTGTTTCGTATGAGAAAGTGATTCACTCATAAAATTATTTACACATATATTTACAATGAATATCAAGCAGTTAGAATATATATACATATTTCGATGTACAAAATGGCCGACTACTAATATTTTCTTTCGTTATCTTTTTTTTAGGCGCTCCGCGGCGTGACATTTAGCATCCACAATTTTTTACCTACAACAAAAAACAAAAATTCTTGTCAATCTACATTAGAATAGCTAGACAAGTACGTACGAAGTTTAAAAAATATTGTTTTATTCAAAAGTTGTAGGTATTTGAACTTAAGAAATGAATTTTCAGTGAAAAATTTCGTTATAAGTGCTCATAAATCGCTCATAAAATGAAAAGTTTTCGATTAATCAGAAATTCCGTACGTACTTCTCTGCGAAATGCAATTAGGAACGAAATGCAATTACAAACATAACTTTTAAACCAGAAGTAAATCGAGTGAAAATTGTTGAAATTATTTGTCACGCCAATTGAAAAAAAGCTGTTTCGAGAAGTTTCGGGTAGTCGGCCATTTTGTACATCGAAAAAAAGGAAAACAAATTTCTAACAGCTTGATATTCATACTAAATAGATGTGTAATTAATTTTATGAAAAAAATCACTTTTTCATACGAAAAAACATTGTTAAAGTCGCACATGATTTTCTTCCCGTTACTGTGGCCTAAGGACTTAAGAAAAAATCGTTGCATTACAACGATACAAACTTGAACGACGCGATGGTATCGACGTTCGCATAGTTGGAACGCAACGAAAATATTTTGATTCGTTTTGTCCAATTTTTTTTACACATTTGGACTGTAAATATTATTGAAATGTTTTTGGATATCCTTATTAGGGATCCATAACCTAAATCGGCAAAAGAAGATTTTCTATAGTAATAAATATGAAAAATACAGGATTTTCGTTACATTCCAACGATGCAACACGTCAACACCCTATTTTTTAAATTCTTCAAAAATTTTCTATATTGCCCATATTGATCGTTTATGGGGTTGAAGTTTGAATGCAACGAAAATCCTTTATTTTTTCATTTCTTCATTTTTATCACTATCGAAAATCTTCTTTTGCAGATTCAGGTTGCAGTTCGCTAAATGAGGATCCTAAAAAATATTTACGTGGTTTTCGTAGTTTACATCTACCAAAGGATGTTTGGGAAGTGGAAAAAGAAAATTCGTTGCATTTCAACGATGCAAATTTCAACATTATTAATAGCGATAATTATCAGAGTTTTTTAAATGCCGTCGTTTCGAAAAACGGCACATTGATTGGCGAACCTTTCGGAAGTGATGAAATACCCAACGGGCTACGGAACCCTAACGCCGATGCGCGGATCCGACACGCGCTTGATTCTTTTTCTTCACGATCGCGCAAATCCACGAACCAATTCGCATCCTTGATCCTTGAAACATCCGACTGAACTTTTTTTTACGTTGTTTCATCGTTGTTCGAGAATCGTTTGTAGTTCCACTTCATATCGTTTTTTTCTCGTTGCCGCCACACCGATTATTCCTACGTAGCACTGTTACGAGCTTTTTCTTCCAGCTCCGATAAGCACCGATATCGTCGCACTATTTCGTTAACTTTTTACGTTACTGGACGAAGGAGCTTCCTGTTTCATTGTGCGAGTTATGTAGCTTTTATTTTTTCGTCCTTTTAGTTTCGCATTATCCAACTGTTTGAGTATTTATTTTCGTAGAACATTTTGTAGACACTTCGCAATGGGTTTTTTTTTTGTTGAAACCTCAATCCACGGGAATTTCTTCCTCAGTGGGAGAACTATGCATTTTTATATTCATTTTTCACAATTAATCTTCGCCGTTTATTTTTATTTATTTATTTATTCTTCGTAACATGCATGTTGCAATTTTTGGAAATATCTTCTGGATTATGTCGATTAATTTTTTACTTTTGTTTGGGTTTATGTGTAAAGATATTTGTCGATTTATCATTAGATTGGTTATAATTTTCTATTGAAAAAGCCATTGAACAACTGCTAGCCCAAATTGTTATTTTTCTCCGACCATTCCGATCCTCTGACTTGACCGATCTTGAACCATGTCGTTACTAACGTCCGCATCGGTCATGCTCGTTTTTTTTCCGTGCAACGATACGGAACGCATTCTCCGAGATGAGTTCATTCAATAGCTTCCTTTTTATAACTTGTGGCCAAAGCTTTGTCCTAGGTGCTTCTTTTCGTTTGGTCAATCTTGGTTTTTTTTTCTTCATTTTTTGTTATCGATGTATCAAGCTGTTTTTTCTCTCCAGTACTTTTACTATTGAGCTACATTGTTTTTGCTATTCAATTGAACGCGTAATATTTTAAGACATCTACTTTTTCCTCAAATTGTTTAATCCTCGATTAAGGGAGGACATCACTGTGACGGGCCGAAAAACGGTAATTTTTTTACCATTTTTTTGTCTACTAGATTATTTATTTGGTATTTAGAAAAAAGGTATTTTATTAAACATACTTTTAATTTAATTCGCGTAAATTTTTATGAAAAAAAAATTGAAAGCTGACAACGTTGTTGAAGTGTCATAGAGCCTTTGTATAAAAAATGTGGTCCAACGGCCAGATCGATAACTCGACAATGGTTGGTTTGAAAAATAAAAGTGAAGAAGTTTTATAATCTATATAAATGTAGTTCTCGATATAAGTAGCCGTTTTCCGAAAAAAAATCACAAAATGGTGGGTGTTAAAAAACAGCGTAATTTTGGCGAAATGTTTTACTTGTCGTCGAGGGTTTTGACAATACCGAATAAAAAAAAGGTCTACCTCCAACAATAGCTACTGCAATTACGGAAATTTTGGTTTTTAAAAATTGCAAATTCGGCCAGTTGGAGAAAAGTCGTTTCATGAAAATCGCGATTGAAAGTTTTAGTATACGTAAATCGTTGCGCTACTTGCTCTCACTAAATCGTCAGTTTTGTTGGTCAATTTTCAATATTTTACCTTGAAAATTTTTCTCACATTCTTGAATACGTACACTTTGAGAAAATGCAAGAAAATATAGATTTTTTTGATCCGTCACAGTGTTGTTCCGTCTTATTTTATTGATTAATTTTGAAACTCTTGTTGTGGAAGACGTTGCGAAAATTGCGAATAAAGTTCAGAAGCCTAATTTCACTTATAGGTCTCCGAGATCTCATTTTTATAATTACATTTTTTTTTCTCTACAATTGTTCATTTGTGAAAGTATAATGACTGTTTGAGTATTGTAAAAAGGGTTTTGATTTTTTTTCTTTCGGGCCATTTCTTTTCCGTTTTTCCATAATTTTATTTTTAGCAAAGAAGTTATGTGGATGTGTATCTCAAATGTTAACACGCGGAGATTTTTATCGAGTTATACATTTTCCACGTGCACTTCGAAGCTCCTCTCGTTATTGATTTTACTCGTTGCCCATGTGTCGATCTGATTTTTTTTAGTTCGATGCAAAAAACTTCGGCGTTTGGAAATTGTTTGTTTTTAGCTTTTCGCCGCATGCCGTCAACCATGGGATTGTTTTTTTTAACGCGTTGTTTTCGCCCGCATTTTCCCTCGCTTCCTCCCCGTTATTCGCAATTCCTGACCTACCCGTCGTGAGACCACGCAACCGCAGACCTCTCGTTATCCTCCCGAGGTTCAGAGATTGGCACAATTCGAAGAACGAAAAATCCCAGTGATTGACTTTCTTTTTACAAAATATTCACGAACAATGCATCAAAAGTATTGATTTTAATTTCCAATACCTATCAATTATTCAACTTAATCAAAGTTTTCACTGGAATCAAATTATTCACCGCGCGGTTGCCGTGAAATTATTGGTTTGGATTTCTTTTTCTACTTTCATTGTAATGTTCGTGTGAAAAGATAGTTGCAGAAATGTTGCCATTGTACAAATCTGAAACGAGATCCCAATGTCCGCGAGATTATTCCCAATCTCGTATTGAAATCCTTTTTTTTTAATCCATCCCTGAAGATACCTCTTGTGCGCACCTCGTGATCTAGACTTTGCTTTCCTCTTTGATTCTTCAGAACGTGAGACGGTCAACGGCCGACGTAATCTTCCCGCCGGCATGACACACCCGTTCCTGGACTTCCGGTGGGCCCGTCACGGAAACTCATTTTTTTTCCGTTCACCCGGTACGTTGCTGATGATAAAAAAAACACATACTCACTTAATTACCTATTTTTCTCTCTCTTTCTCTCTCGTTCTACAGTTCTCTCTTTCTCTTTATCCGAACATCTCGGGCGTGATGAATTTTTCATTGCGCCTGGGACGATACATTCGTATGCTCTATTCACGCGTACTACACACAGGCGCAATGTGTGCAATTGCCTAGTACACACACAAATATCTCTCTTTTACATGTCGTCAAAGCCATTCTTGCGACTTTCCAAAGGGCAAGGGTGACTTTTTTTCATCTCTGCGACTCGCCTCATGCCTTCAACACTGCCGATCTACATTGACGAAAAACAAATAAATTGCCCGAATTCAAATTCGCATCGGGTACGATTGGTTTGATTTTTTTTCGCTTCAAAAAACGTTTGAGTCAAAATACTTTAATTGAACGATGGCTGCGTCGAGCCGGAAAGATTCACTATATTTACATTGGAGAGAATAGACGGGATGAGACAATGTAGAAGCTTCCATCGTTGGAGTGCAAGTTTCTTTTTAATTGCCCACTTTTTTTGGGCAGATCGAGGGTACGAAATTATTCGAGCTCTGCAACCTAAACCTGTCACGAAAAGTAGTGGATAATTAAAGTGAGGAAACTAAAGGAGAATTTTTGTTGTGTTCCAACGATGCGAACATCATCGAATGGGAGGAGAGAGATACATCTTCCTTTCGAGGAACATTTTTTCCCCGAATAAAATTCAGCAAACACATCAATTGACAACGCGTCTTAAATATGTGTATATTTCCCATGTGAACGTCGTCCCATTGAAAAATCCTCGTCTATGGCGCGTAGAGGGAAAAAAACGGAAGCGAATGAACAGCCTCATTTGAGTGAAATCAAGCACCGTCCTTGACGCTTAAAATGACGGCAATTTGAACTTGATTGTCGAACGCGAACATTCGCTGGGCTCAATTTTGCAAGAGCACGGTTGTGCCATTGTAGCGAGCTTATTCTTTTAACGTTCTGAGAGAAACGAGAATGCACTGAGGTATACCAGAGTCAGTCGTTTTCGATCTCCAGTTAAGAATCAACATTACTTTATACTTTTACGTATATTTTTATATGTAATATTTATCATTTTTATTATATGAAGTCTCCAATGGTGTTTCCTAATCACGTGGAGGAGAATTCTTTTTTCTTTGTCTACTCCACCCTCAATTCCATTTTAAATTCCTATCCTGGCGCGGCTGCAGCTGACGCAACACCACTGTATCGCCAAGGGCTGAGCACACCCTGCTCAGTACTGCCGATACAGTCGGTTCCTACCTAAGTCTCGAGACATTACAGGCTGCTGCATCCGCCGAGAATCAGCTTCGAGAGTCTAACACGCCACGGCGTTCGTTCACCCATCACAGTAAAGTTTACAAGCCTGAAATTATGAGAATGAAGGCTGAACGATGAGGATCGCCGTGGAAACACTTGAAAAAAAAGTTCACTCATTGGCGGCGGTCGTGCCTTGAACCCGGCTCCTCCGAATGGGAGACCAAGCCCTAATCCTCTAGGCCATTCGGCCGTTACTCATATGCTTGCATGAAATTCAACGTTTCAAGCGATTAATATACTCAACAATTTATGTATTATTATGCGATCCTTTCGATAAATTGTTATAATTTATAAATTTAAAAACAATCAATAATTGACGAAAATTGGATTGCATCATGGAAACAATATTAGTGACCATTCGATACAATGTTCCCGTACGTTCACGATTATCTCGATTCTTCCCTCATAGTACCATTCGTCACGAGAATCGTGTGACATCATTATTAATTCGTTGATGAATATTGAAATCTGCAGAATTTCTTTCAGAGGAATTCAATAATACAGATTATGAAGAAACAAATTAAATACTGAAAAGCATATAAAACCAGGAAGAGGGGTGTGTGTGTGTGTGTGTGTGTGTGTGTGTGTGTGTGTGTGTGTGTGTGTGTGTGTGTGTGTGTGTGTGTGTGTGTGTGTGTGTGTGCGGGCGTGCGTGCGTGCGTGCGTGCGTGCGTGCGTGCAAGAGAGAGAGAGAGAGAGAGAGAGAGAGAGAGAGAGAGAGAGAGAGAGAGAGAGAGAGAATTAAGCGTCAGTGACAGGGAGAGAACAAAGAAGTCGGTCGGGATCGATGAAAAAATAGCCTCCGGGCTCGCGACCTATTCGCAAGTCGGAATCAAAATAGTTCGACGCCTGACAGGATAGGTCGCGGGGTTGAACCAACTTCGTGCACATTTTCTTTGTCGTACGATCATCCGCTTGATGTGCTATAGATGTGCGCGTCATTGGAATGCAATGTTTTCTAATGATGAAATTTCCATAGTTGGAATGCAGCGAAAATTAATTCCCTTTTAATTGTGCGTTTTTTTTGTTGGCTGTGAACATGCCGTAAATGTTTTTACGCATTTTTATTAGAGATCAACGACCTAAATTTACCAACAAAAAAAACAGCCTTTAATTCGCGTAAAAATTAAGAAATTAAAAATGAATTTAAAAAGTCGTTGCATTTCGACAATGCAAATTCCAC
The DNA here is from genome assembly GCA_944452715.1 of Ophion slaviceki. NCBI lineage: Eukaryota > Metazoa > Arthropoda > Insecta > Hymenoptera > Ichneumonidae > Ophion > Ophion slaviceki. The sequence goes on along the minus strand of OX101785.1, from coordinate 1,884,333 downwards.
CGTCATTATTTTTATTTGTCTATTTCCACACTTGGCCCTTTCCCAATGTTTTTCCTCAGATTTACGTTGTCGATCTCTAATGAGGATGCTGAAAACGGTTTGAGTTAGCCTGAATAAGGCGAGAAAAGTGGATGATTCCGAGAAGAAGAGAATTTGCATTCCAACCAGGCAAACATTGTAGCTTGACAAATAATCCACGACGAGCCGTGCAAATGCCAAATCTTGTTGTGCGTACGTTGGATCGAAACAGAAGAAAAGGGTTGTGAAAGGACGTTGGATTGTGCGGAGCTGTATTCGAGTAGAAGCTTTCGACAATATGGGTCGATCGATGCGAACGTCGGTCGCCTCAGCCTTTTTCGTCTCGTTTCTGTCTGGCTATACGTACACTTACCATACGTTCTACGCTTGAGATTTGTGTGTGTGTGTGTGTGTGTGTGTGTGTGTGTGTGTGTGTGTGTGTGTGTGTGTGTGTGTGTGTGTGTGTGTGTGTGTGTGTGTGTGTGTGTGTGTGTGTGTGTGTGTGTGTGTGTGTGTGTGTGTGTGTGTGTGTGTGTGTGTGTGTGTGTGTGTGTGTGTGTGTGTGTGTGTGTGTGTGTGTGTGTGTGTGTGTGTGTGTGTGTGTGTGTGTGTGTGTGTGTGTGTGTGTGTGTGTGTGTGTGTGTGTGTGTGTGTGTGTGTGTGTGTGTGTGTGTGTGTGTGTGTGTGTGTGTGTGTGTGTGTGTGTGTGTGTGTGTGTGTGTGTGTGTGTGTGTGTGTGTGTGTGTGTGTGTGTGTGTGTGTGTGTGTGTGTGTGTGTGTGTGTGTGTGTGTGTGTGTGTGTGTGTGTGTGTGTGTGTGTGTGTGTGTGTGTGTGTGTGTGTGTGTGTGTGTGTGTGTGTGTGTGTGTGTGTGTGTGTGTGTGTGTGTGTGTGTGTGTGTGTGTGTGTGTGTGTGTGTGTGTGTGTGTGTGTGTGTGTGTGTGTGTGTGTGTGTGTGTGTGAGAGAGGGGGGGGAGGGAAGGAGAGAAAAGACAAGGAAAATAGAGACGGACAGGAGAGAAGCCACGTGGAGATGTTATTAACGCGATATAGTCCCACCCACCCTCGTTACAGGAATACGCAGGCGGAATTCTCCGTTTGACTTCCACACACCCCTATGAGCTAATTTTTCCGTCACGTGCCAGTACCGGTTCGATCCTGGAAAATATAAAATTGAAAGATTCAGGGGCTATTCGAGAAGTAGATAATCAAATTATCATAATGGTGGAGAACATCCATTTGCTTTAAAGAGTTAGGCTCAGAAGAAACAATCGAGATGATTGAAAAATCGTTTAAACATTTATTTTTACGTACATTAACAAAGTTGCGTACCAAATTTGTTAAAAATATTTTTAATTACAGAAGTTATGAGCAATCTCGTGAAGGACTTTTGAACGTGAAGGGCTCAACGGTGTAACTTGATTTTGGCAGCCTGGTTGAGCTGTAACGAAAATACGACGTTTTTTTCTCTTAAAACAGATAATATTGGCTAAGATTTGGCTGAGTTTTTTTTTTTGTTATCGTTTACAAGTCATCGGAATTTTTTTTTCGATTTTTTCGAGAAAAAAATGACATCATTATTGGTAATAACTCATGGAAAAAAAATGGTGAAAGGAAAAGCGTTGGTCGAAACTCCACTACAATTACACAGAATAAGTGTACGAAATTTCAGACCAATCGAACGAGTGTTCGTCATTTTCACAGTAGCCTAACCCCTTAAAAATCTATTCGAAATTTAAAAAAAGCAGATGTTGAAAAGTAACCATAATTTTGAAAAAAAATATTAAAAATTATAATTTTAATTGAATCATACTGAAAATCCATAGAAATATTGCAAGAAAAAAATACTGCATCCAAAATTCATTTGACAGTAAAGTAAAAACCAATTCGAAGCTCAGTTCAATAACCCCGAAAATTCAATGATCTTGAAATTCTGCATGTTATTTTCAATTGGTAAAAAAAGTTTTTTACCAACTCGGCCTATGAAAATCCCTGGAATACTTCTACGGACACTCATTAGAGATTTACGAGCACAGTTTGCAAAAAAATGATTTTCGATAATAGTCAAAATGAAGAACCGAAAAATAATCGTTGCGTTCCAACGATGCAAATTTTAACGCCATAAAATTCATTAAAACCCGGAACGACTTGGATGCCCAAAAAGTCGTGAAATTGCTTCGAACTTTTTTACACGAATGATTAGCCCCGAGTGGCTTTAACGTATGCGCATTTATCGATAAAAGTATCGAGTCATCGCAGATGCAACGATTGGGAGCGTACTGTGAGTTGTGTACAAAAAGCAGAAGAGTACATTTTATCCATGCGCCATTGCAATCCGCCGAACGCGATCTCCATATTCACGTATACAGGGTGTCCCAGAAGTGAATGCATTCCCTGAAATGGGAGGTTGGGGGTGAAATTCTAAGTCGATTGATATAAGCATGTGTGGGTCTCAGATCGACTCCTGAATTATTATTCATTTTTGAAGGCGAGCCAATCAGGTGCGCTCATACGAATCGACTCAGAATTTCACCCACAACCTCCCATTTCAGGGAAAGCATTCATTTCTGGGACACCCTGTATATATATATATATATATATATATATATTGGGAAAGGACATGCCGAACCAGTTGATAGCCAATCGTGGATGATGACGTTGAAGTTTGCATCGTTCGGAGACAACGATGTTTTTTTTATAATTTCTTTATCTTTACCATCGTTCAAAACCTCTTTTTTCCAGATTCAGGTCGTAAGTTTCTAATAAGGATACGTAAAAATGTATGCATGATTTTTGTTGCCTGATTCGGCTAGAAAAAAATTGCACGTTTAACAAACAACTAATTTTCGTTGCATTTCAACGATTGAAACTTCTCGGCATCATCCATAGATGTACGTATGAAATTTGTGATGTTCGAGTTTTCATAAGATTGAATTTTTCATCGTTGGAATGCAATGAAAATTATTATTTTTTAATCGCTCGAACTTCTTGTGGCTAATCTTCGTTACGAAAATCCATCAATCATTTTTTAAATCGTTTATTCAGAGATCTATAATCTAAATCTGGAAAAAATATTTTCTTAAAATAGAAAATTACGAAAAAGAATTTCCGGTGAAGTCCAACGATGCAAACTTCGAGACCATAAGGTTGCATCGTTGGAATGCAACAAAGGGTAACTGTTCTACAATTGCTCGTATTTTCCGTCGCTGACTAAGAGTACGAAAATCACTCAAATGATTTTTCCTATCTTCAGTAGCGATCTGCGACGTCAATAATGAAAACAAAAATTGGATTATAATAAAAATGAACAAATTGCAAAAAATAACAAAGTACTGCCGTCGCATTCCAACGGAAGTTCAGTTTTCTTTTGCTCACGTTTTTCTCGCCGATTTAGGATACGATAAAAAACGGTTTTTTTTTTATCCTCACGAGAGATCCACGATCTGAATCTGAGAAAAAAATTATAGACTGCAATGAAAATGAAGAAATCGACAAAATCGAAACCGAAGCCTGTGGACAAAAAGCACATCTCAACCACAATTATCGATTGAAATATTAATTGACTTATTGCCATTGGTTGGTAAGTGAAGCTCGCGAAGCTCGGTTAGCTCGCTGTACAAATGCCTCGGGCCCGTTCATCTAACGCTTTACCGATCGGTACAGCTGGACGTGAAGTTCCAGCCCTCTCCCACTCTCTCCTGTCGCAATCGCGTTAACCACACACTCGAACGTCCGCAGAGCTCAGTTACGTCACACACCTTTCCTGAATACTTGGACGAAACTCCTACGAGATTACAATATCCAGAGGTATTTATTCACCGCAAACGTGTACACGTGCAAGCCCAATTTGCCTGCTGCCTTCGAAGAATTAACGAGAAAAAAAAGTCGCTCAATCGATATCGTTCTCGGTGAGATCGAGCGTCGTTGGAATGCAATGGACATTTTTCGATTATTTGTCGACATGTCTTTGGAGATCCGCGATCGAAATCAGCACAAAAACATTTGGTCCAATAATAACGAGGAAATAAAAGTATTAAAAAGAAAGAAAAAAAAATCGTTGCACTCCAACGACGCAAACTTTTCAATACCGCGTGGACCTTATTTGCCGTATTTTTCGGAAATTTCGACGCGATTTTTGCACATTCAGACAGCGACCAAATAGTAAGAAAAAAAATTGTGCCTTGATCGTGACTGTCCCCGCTGAGTAGAACGTCGTTGGGTGAGTGAAGCAGGTATGGGAGTGAGAGATATAGCGGCGGTGAGGACAAAGCGAGTGAGGGACAGACACAGAATGTGTTTCACGTCACCTTGAGCACACTCGCGATGATCTTTTCGTTGCAACAAGGCTTCTTCGTTAGAAAGCAAAACAAATTATCGGAGGTATACAGAAATAGTTGGTCTTTCCTCTGCGTTCAATATTTATTATCGTCACAATTGTTATTATTATTCATAATAAACCGTTTTAATTTATTGTGCTGATATTAATTACGACGATGATTATTTTAGAATTACTTGAATGTTGGTAATTATAATAATTATTGAAGTATTGAATGGAGTCGGTGAATTCTAGAACCTGATGCTTTGTTTTTAAAATTAAATAAAGTAATAGTACTTTGAAAATCTTGCATTTTCAAAGTACTATTATTTTCGTAGAAATAATCCAAAAGTATTCGATAAGCAGTGTTTCTTGAGGCGAACATTACCCAGTAATCCAATGACAATGGTTTTGAATGCGAAAAATGATATTTATTTGGTGAAAATTACGTGAGAATGAAAACAAAAATTTACAGAGTGCCACGAACAAGACATTTTAGGTGGTGCAAATATGCACCTCTGTGGCAATTACGGGCTAATAACTACGAAAACTTTGTTTTTTTTTTGTAAAAAGTTTAAGGGGCTGTACCAGTGTGAACGCTGAAAATTTTGGTGTTTTCGGGAATTTTTTGGAAGAAAAGTACTCAATGAAATATTTCGGAAAATTAAGAATATATTTGGCTATATTTGACCTATATTACATAATTTTTTTATAGAAAAATATTGAGATCCAAGCGACTTTGCGCTGCCTTCGGAGGCGCCAAACAAAATTCCTCCACTGCTGACATGATTCCGGCCGTTTGAGTAGCTGAACCCGAAAAAGGAAAAAATGTCGTTAAACCGGACGGTATTTCCTGTACAATGACGTAGGATTTTCGAAAAATATCAAAATCTAACAAAATGGAGTAGTTATGGAAAAAAGTCTGTTTTCTTGCCTATAAAATGGTCGTTTTTTTCTTTGCTAAATCGTCAATTTTCATCCAATGAAAAATATCCTACGTCATTGTAAAGTAAATACATTCAAGAGTACTCAGTTCAAATTTCAAGTCAATCGGATAATCGCTCTTTGAGTTACAATGTCAACAAATTTGAAAAATCTCATTTCGAGAAAAACGCGTTTAAAGATTCGCTGCGGCTAGCCGTCCGATTATCGGACGAATAAGCGTATTATTCGTCCGGATAGCGGCTCAGTTCACGCCGTATTTCCACGTGCATATTATTGTGATTCATGTCAGCTAGTATCCGGAAGAGTAACATATATATAATCGTCCGGGTAGAATGTGTTAAATTGTTAAACAATCCATCTGGACGAATAATTTATACGTATTCGTCCGAATAAAATCTTAATAATTTACAACATACCCAAACACCAAACAAACCAAACAAAATTATAGATTTTTGCAAACCCAAACAAAATTATAAAGATTTTATTCGGACGAATACGTGTTAATTATTCGTCCAGATAGATTGTTTAACAATTTAACAAATTCTATCCGGACGATTATATATATGTTATTCGTCCGGATACTAGCTGACATGAATCACAATAATATGCACGTGGAAATACGGCGTGAACTGAGCCGCTATCCGGACGAATAACAACGCTTATTCGGACCGATATTCGGACGGGGAGACACTCCGTTAAAGATTTAACTATCGATTTTTGCAAGATAAAATGATATTGATATAAATGATGTAAATGATAATAATATTCTTGTAAGTAAAAACTGTCGAAAAAGGCAACAAAAAAATCGATTTTTTTAAAGTGTCACACTGGTATAGCCCCTTAATCATCGATGAGGAAACTGTTCGAAAATTTGCGAGGTTATGTTGGTCTGAATTTTTTACAATATCTTTGTGGCAAATAAAAATTAAGCCCCTCGGCATACAAAAGTATGCAAGCAACAATCGTCGTATTTTGAAAGTTTCAAGTTAACGCTCACACCTTAAGACGGAATGACACCTCATCGCGGTCGGTATGGTAGAACAATTATAGATTCCCAAAAATCTCTGAAACGGCTCTTCAGATCCCGTCGAAACTTTGCCAAACGACGTCAAATAGATAGACGAATAGCTTCTAGCCCCTCAAATTTTCTAAATTTGAGAAAAAAAAACTAGATTGGCTTATGATAAGCCAATCTACATTTTTTCTCTCAAATTCAGAAAATTTGAGGGGCTAGAAGCTATTCGTCTATCTATTTGACGTCGTTTGGCAAAGTTTCGACGGGATCTGAAGAGCCGTTTCAGAGATTTTTGGGAATCTATAATTGTTCTACCATACCGACCGCGATGAGGTGTCATTCCGTCTTAAAGGAATAGCAAGGTCAAAATAAATTCACAATTTTTTTAAGCGAGGTTTCTGTCTTTTTAAATTTTCATTTATTTACTTATTTAAAAAAATATGATTTTAAGAGCAACAAAGCATCAGATTCCGTTGAATTCCAGGCTGTGGATCTTGATGATTTTATTTTGCTCTAAATATTATTCATCTGTGAGAAATCTCTCGAAACACCTGTGACATTCAAGTTTGCATCGTTGCGATGCGTCGAATATGAATTTCTTTTTTATTCGCCCCAAATTTACTTTGACAGAAGGAAACAACGAACATTTTTGCGATTCCTATCTAGCGATCGGGAACCTAAATCTGCGGAATGTGATTTTGGATAATTAAAATGAGAATTTGAAAAGAATTTTGCGCTGCGTTCCCACGTTGCAAACTTCAAGTGTACATCTTCTACTTCGTCTTGACAGGTTACACCTGGCTCGTGGCCGGAAGACAGACGAATTTTCGTGAATTTTTTTTTTTTTGGATAAACGTGTGCCAGTTTTCGATTTTTGTACTTGAAGAGTTTGGTTTTAAGTATATCATTTTTACGTAATTTTTGTATTGAAAAATCTTTATAAATGCAGTAGATAGGGAATGGATTCGGTTTGTGCAGGGCGCTGTTTGAAAGACTTTCTTCGCGGTGACCACTACGGCCCGGAAACTAATCAGCCGGAATTTAAAAAAATCAAATGCATTTAGTTTTTTCGTGAAATTATCTGGTACTTGGACGAAGGATTCAATAAAATATGGATTTTTTTTTATGTCCGCAGTCCAAAGCGAAAGTGTCGATTTTCGGCGAAAAAACGCTCTATTTTCGTTGATAAAAAAATGATGTATCGGAAAAAAATTCCTTCGTTCAAACATTGCTTTTCGATGTGTAAAAGACGCTCGTAAAATTTAAAGTTGATCGGTACAGTGATTTTTGAGATTTCGTAGTCGCCGATTTTGACAAAGTCATTTTGAGAAAAAGGAATGCCACGAATAATGTTTTTCATTTATTTTTATCATAGGGTCGTCCATAAATTACGTCATTTTAAAAGAGGGTCTAGTCGTTGACGGTAACGATAATTGGATTATGACAATAGGAAGGACATGATGATTTCGGGGGGGGGGGGGGGGGGGGGGGTAAAAATCAGCAAAAATCGATGACGTAACATATAGACGGTCCTCGTCCAAAATCATCTTTTGCATATTGAGTTGACGATCCCTAAATAAAAATGTTTACCTGATTTTCGTAGTCTAGGTCTACGAAAAAATGTAAGTTGGAAAAAAATGAATTGTTGTTCCATTCCAAAGATGCAAACTTCCACGTCATACCTATAAACGCCTATAATTCCCTCAATTTTAAACGAGTCGACTATTCAAGGTTACAGAGAATATTTTTGAAATCTGAAACTTTGAAAATTCGTAAAAAAACGAAAAAATCGATATTTTCAAGAATTTCAACTATGTGTAAGCCCTTAAGGGAATGTCTCGCATCGCCATTGTAATGCGACACTGAGGCGCTTTTTTTTCTCGTAAACTTTCAATATTTGTTCGCGTCCGCTTGGTCGTCGCTGCCTTATCAACGGGGCTCGTGTCGTTTAGTACCAGTTGCTCGTCACGAGGAAAATCGAAGTTGTCGGAAGACTGTGCGAGTGCGATGGCGAGGGGCTTCAATGGAGGAAGTCGTTGGTTGTATGCCGTGTTTTTATCGCTCTCATCCACCTGCATTCTTCAAAGAATCGTATATACCCATGCGCGCGTGTGCTACACGATGTGTGCATACGCGCGCGTGGCACATCTATACATTTACGTACGTATGTATTCCATTCCGCGATACCTCGTGACCTCCTCGCATATACGTTATTTTCTCCTTGCGTATTTCATATCTGCCTTTTACCCCACTCATACGCGAATTCCACAGCTCGTTGTTCTCTACACTTCCCTCGCGACTCATGGCCGCCTTTTCTCGAGTACGTCACACGTACGAAGTGGTTTCAGCTACGAGAAATCGCTCGAGTGAAACAAAAAAATAATTGCCTCAAAGCTGGGAGTGTTTCCAGGCGTTCGCCATTCTCTGGTCAGTCGGCGGGGATTTTTGTTTTCCTTTAAGCATCGGGTGCGTTTGCGCAGAGATTGAATGTTCAGAAAGGTAAACGTGACATTTTTCGAAGCGAAGAGAGGGTGATGCGGTGTCAAATTCTCGCAACGTCTCGCATAGGCCTAAGGCCGGAGTCACCAGCGACAACGGTGGCGTTCTTTTGCACTGCCAGCACACAGTCGTTGGAAACGTTATGGAAATGAACTTCCGGTTTGTTCGCGGACACACAACGATTCCTTAAAAACGTGCGTTCGAAATATTTCTTTTTCCAACTTCCGGTTCGTTCACGGACAAATATTCCGTGAAATCGTGCTCAATCGTCTTTTAAAGGATTTCGTTTCCCCAACTTCCGGTTCGCTTATAAATGGTTGAATATTCCCAAAATTCGTGGTTAATCTTCGTTTAGAATATTTATTTCGCCCGTATTGTATCAAGCTTCCGGTATGCACGGAAAAAATTCTCGTCGCGAGCTTCCGGGAAGCCGTGGGCAGTTCGAGACCCGCAGACAACGCTGCTGCGTAGCAATGAAGGATTCTTCCGACCCACGATTTTCGAAATTTCTCTCACTTCCGGAAAAACAAGTTTTCCGCGTTATTAACATTTTCCGACTTTCGGAACGTCTACAATACGGAGCGGAAATTCATTTTTGTCTTTATCGGAAAATTTGCGTACTTCCGGAGGTTCTTGATAAAATCTTTCTGGCAAAATGTGGCGCACTTGTTTTCCATCGAAAATTGTCACAAAAAGGTCATCGACGGGCCAAAAGAGGAAAAATATATATATTGTAACATACATTTGTACAAACATATGATACAATCCGTTGAATGTTCTTACTGCGCAGAATTTCGACTGCAAATAGATACGTTAAACGTGAAATAAAGTAAGAAAAAAGAATTCATTTCAAAGCGTAATGTCAATCGTATATTTCTCGTGTTGATACGGTACTGAACAAAACTCGTGGCTCGAGAGAGAAAGAGGATGCATACCCTTGCAACATTATACGTATACGACTGAGGTTCCCAGACACGCGCGCGCGCGCCTCTACCGTTAAGTTGCAATCGATGCGCTCGTCGGACAACAGATAGCAGCACTGTGCCGTGGCTCACGTTCCCTGCCCACATGTGCAAACATGGCTTCCCGCTATCCGTCTCGTTTCTCGAAACATATCGTGGAATTTGCGCACACACGTTCTTAATTTCCCCGAGTCTTCCATCCGTACGTACAATTTTCATTCGTTCATTTCAATTTACTCGTTATTTTGTTATTTTCGAATGTAAACGTTAGAAATGTCGTAGCGAAAATTTCGCAAACTTCCCGCAACACTGTACGGCGAGACTATTGTGGGGAGGAATAAAAGTTGCACGCGTATCAAGCGAATGTATACGTGTGCGAGTGTGTACGTACGTGAATATCGCGATAACGTTATTGCAGGCCAAGGAGTGCGAGAGAGCGAGAGAGGAAAAAAGTCACGCGGGGAAAATTCGCGCTGATATTTCCGCGAATTAAGTGAACGTGTGTCCCGTGGTCGCGAAAATAGAAAAGTCGTGTGCACAGTCGCGTTTTTGATGCATCGACACGCCGTTTTTTTTTTCTCGAAAAGACACGTTTCACCGCCTAATTCGGACGCGTTTTTTTGACGATAATTGTCACTTTTTTGTAAAAGTCTCTCACGATTGTTAATCTATTGCGACAAAAAAAGAAAAGAAAAAACAAGCATAAGTGATTCGGACAATCATCGTCAACGTCGCGCTTGAGCCGCGCGGAAAAAGACTCGCACGCGACACGAGTGGTACGTACGTGAGCGCTATTGGTCGCGACGCGCAAATTCTCTTACTGTCCTTCGCTCGTGATTTTTACGAAATTGCGAATGCCTGTGAAATCCGAGGTTCGTAATTACTTTTATTACATCTTTCACACTATTCGAACGCGGTGTTTTTCTCCTATCTTGAGACTTGATATCTCGTTTGGGCTACATTTCAAAGACCTGGAAACGATTTTGCACCGTCCACGTGCAGAGATTGCTTTATCGCGTCGCAAATGCCAACGTTTGTGCATTCCTTTCTTGTATTCTTTATCAGTAAAACGACGAAGAAAACACTGGATCCACTGTTGTCCTATCACCACGCGCAATTTTAATATGCCGAGGCGAATACCAAAGGCTAGCATTGACGGAGAAAAAGTCCACTGCAGCAACCCAAGAACGATTTTTTTTCTCCGCATCTGGAAATGTAATTTTTTTTAAAGAGCGTCCCGATTGCTCATAGATACTTGTTTGCAAGCTTAGCCGAGCGTTAATGATTTAGGCCCCGTCGCCCCTTGCGTCCGCCGATCGCTCACTCTCCGCAAAGGTCTGTAGAACATTTTCTACTGAGAGTATACCAACTGCGTCTCGTGCGCTAATCAGGACGTTGTCTTCTTGGGAATGTCCGGACGAAAGCGCAAAACTGCTAGGAATTTAAAAATAGTTACAGCGATAGAGTGCGGAAAGCGCGCAATTGTTACTATTTCCATAGATAACTATTTTCATAGACCCAAATTTTTTTGCAGGATCGGAGTTTCATGTACCTGGACAAAATTACGTTGCCCAGCCAGGTGGGCATGTGGGTGGAGGAGGGGGCAGCGTAGGAGTACCAGGAGGCAGAGGGCCGCCGTCCCTCGGAGGAATACAAAGTTTGGGCCAGGCGACGCCTGGTATACAGCCGGGCGGTCCCCAAGGCGGACAACAACAACCGCCGCAGCCTCAAACGCCGGGTGTCCAACAACAACAGTCGCAAGGTCCCGCACCTACGACGACGCCTCCCGTTCACACCCCTTCGCCTCAAGAGATGGGGAAACAGGTTCATCTTCAGGCACCGCCGCAGCATCAACCTGTGTACATGTCTACGCAGACCAGACCGATGGCGCAGGTACTTGGCGTTTGTTCCTTACTCGGGCTCGTCTCGCCGAAACTGGAACCTTCGGGCCGGGGCCCCAAACATACCTAAACAAACTCAAACACTGCGTCATGTAGAATTGTCTGGAAGCGTCGTGGCGCTGGAAACGAAAAGTACTGTTCGGTTTTCATGTCAATGTTGATTTCTAATCGGGATTCTGAAAATCAGGTGGCTCGCAGCTTAAATTTGTCAATGAAAAAAATTGATAGCTCGAAAAAAATGTATTTTCCTTGCATTCGTGGGTTGCACACTTTAACTTCATTGGAAAAGAGTGATTTTTTTTCATTGTGGGTAATTTTGCATCAAAAAAGATTTAGCCAGAAAAATCCTGGTGCCTGTGATAAATAGAGCGAAGTTTGTGCGCATGGATTCACTTTGCACGCGAGAATGCGACTAGAATTTACAACGCGGACTCAGTATTTCTCCATGCAGTACTTCAATCAAATCGAGTTTTATTTGCACAACTTTTTTAACAAGTTTTTTACAAAATGCTATTTTTTCTCTTACAACTACCTTAACTTATTTTCCACTCTGCATACTCTTTCCCTTGTCACTATCTAATATTTCTCTCTTTTTCTTAGTTTAATCCTCCCCTCCATCTCTTCCTCCTTCCAGATATTTTGGCACACTCCCTCTATTCCCTAAAATACTTGCATATCCCTTTTTGTATCTTCCCTCCCAACATATTTATAATTTCTCCCTTTGTCGCCAAATTATCCGTTCCTTGCACCCACTCTTCTGCATTCTTTCTTGCTTTCTCCGTTACTGACTCCCAGCCTTTTTCACATACTAACACGTGCTCCAGCGTCTCATTCTCTTTACAAATCCTGCGTCTCCACCACCCCTGCCTTCTTTCCTGCTCATCCTATGATTCCCATGTAGTACTTGTTTTTGGAGAATAGACGACGATTCCACATAAACCCTTTCGCCCCGAGAAACGCATATACGCGTCTGGCGTTAAAGTAATCTAACGGTCACTTTGGGAATCAAAAAAAAAATCTGCCACGCCAAATACCATCGAGTAGGTAGAAACAATAATTTTGTTGCCCGAAATTATTTGCAACATTCTTCAGAAATACTTTTCCCTATGGAGTTGAAGTTCGCATCGTTGGAATGCAACGAAAATTAATTCCTTTGAATTATTCAATCACGTTCAGCTATGAAAATCACTCGGACGTTTTTACGCATTCTTAGTAGAGCTTTACGACGTCAATTTGCAAGCAACGGCTTTGCAAACTTCAATGTCATTTTTCCCTTGACTCCGGACACAAGATATGAGTGTAAAGAATTCCGGGAAAATCACACTTTGCAACATTACGAAAAACTTTTTGTTTGTTCAAATGAAATTATATTATTTTATAAAATTGGATGGAAAGTCGATGAAGGTTACAATTTGTAGAAAAAGCCTGTCTCCTATGACCGACAATTTGATCAGAGAAAATCTGGGGAAAAGCAAGGATTTTTTTCTTCATACTATGGCCTTTCCCATCCCAGCTCGTATCTCGTTTTCAATTCTCCATTACCTACCTTCGTTTAATCGAGTTTTTCCCTCCGAATACTTAAACACGTCCTATGTGTACCCTTTGGTATCATAGCTCAGCCGTCCTGGCCCTTTTTGTAATTATTTTATTGTTCTTTTCTTCTGCCTTATTGTCCCTGCGACTAATATCCCTTATGTATGAACATTCGGATAATACGGTACAGCTCTTAGTTTTCCGCGATTATTTGTACAGAGGTAGGTCACCTCCCTCTCGGCGATTTCTCTAATCGTCAAGTCTTTGTCCACCCTTGTCATTTATTGTACCTATTCAGCAAATCTGTTTAATGCCTTCCACAAATTCCCTCCGTATTCTACGTACCACGATCTTTGTCGATTCTCCCTCATTTCCCGGTATATTCACACAATTTGACCTGGCCCGTTGCTCTTTTATTGTATCACCTGGCCCTTTGGTACCCTAATGGCTCTCTCCCCCTTTCTCTCCGCGCGAAAACCGCTACCTAATTCAGTCACTGTACGTAATCCCCTACTGTGTCAGTGTTCATGCTCTTTCTGCTGTACTCGGGGATGGGAAAATTTTACAGCCCGATTCCCGTTCTGCAACTCCCTGACGAAGACAAACCGAACTGGGAGGTCCACTTTCGGCCTGACTTTGCGAATTACGATTCACTTTTGCACGTTTACGACGGACGGGAGACATTTTCCGCTTGTAGGAAACACCTGACTTTGGCGCGAGCCCTCCTATAAAATTTTTCCATACGACACTGGGCGAATAGAAGCCTCAAGAAACAGAACATTCTACGGCTGTTAAAATTAACATTTTTAAAGTTAGTTAAAAATAACATTTTTGAACATTGTTCTTTTTTTTGTTTGGAAAAGTGCAATTTAAAAATCGACATCAAGAAGCCGAGTTAAGAATATGCTCTTTAAGACCTTATATACTTTTGGATGGTCAGAAAAGAAGGCTTTTTTTGAGAATTATAAAAAATATTAATAAACCAATTTTAATGAGGTTTGGAAAGTTTATTTTACACATCTTTAGGTAGTCAAGTCAATTTTTTATTTTTCCGAAAAATACAAAATGGCGGCCCAGTGGCCGGTAGAAAGAAAACGCTTTTACGCCGTTCACTCGCAGACTCGTTGGAGACGCACATGAGCTTTTTTTGATTTTCTTTTTCTTTCATAAATACATTAACATTCTTAGCGAAGTATACATGATTATTACAGGATATTAATTTCTGCAAATTTGGCACCATTTAAAAAAGTACTAGTTTTTAAACTGAAAAATGGCCTCAATTTGTTTATGAAAACCGTAATTGTTAATCGATCGTAAAAATCGCGTGTACTTCGTTGGAAAATCTATCTAAGAACCTACAGTTGAAATTTTCCGTCAGTCGATTGAAAATTGTAGGAGCTGCAGGCAATCTTTTTTTTTCCAAACTTACACAAGGCCGTAAGCTATTAATCTCGCTGTGTTTTCATTTACGACTACAATCTTTGAGATATAACTTGGCAAAGTATATTCCAGGTACCACCCGAGGATAAGTTTGAAGGGAACGCGTAAGACGGATTGATTTAACGGAGGAACGCTTTTCGTCATTGCAGGGTTACTTCCAGCCCGCACCGAGGTCGCAACCTTCGCGAAATCTCGGCCACAGGAACAACCAAGGAGGCGGTGGCACTCAGGTTGTTGGAATGCCAGGTGGGGGTGGTGGACAACCAACCGCGTTGTTTCAACATCAGAGCATGGCAGTGCCGCAGGGAACGGCGATGTACGACCTTCGTGCCCTGCAACAAGTGCCCGGTCTTCATCCGGCCTCGCATCAGCAACAGATGTATCCTCCTATCGTGCCATTGGTAAGTACGAGTGAAAAGTCTTTCCGCTCCTTCTCCTCGTTCTCGTCTCTCTTTTGATAACACTCCCCGGTATTATTCGCAATTCTAATTTTGTATTCTCTTAATTGTCCACTTTTCAGTTTACCTCGCCGCAACAGAGACATCAAGCACATCAGGGGCAATCTTTTTATCAGCCCTATACATCTCATACGATCGTGCCCGCGCAAAACATGTATCCGTTCACTCCGGGACAGGGCAGTCAGCATCCTTGTACGTAATTGTCCACTTGATAATTTTAACGCACCTAATGAAACCGTCGAATGAATGGCCACGCGAATTTTCCTAATCAGAATGGATACGCTCCATTTTCGGCTGCATTCTTGAGCGTTCCAGCCGCAGAAAAAAAAAACATTCGGATGGAATGCAAAAGAAGTTTTCTTCAATTTCTTATTTTCATTATTATCCAAATCATACTTTGCAGACTTAGGTTGTCGAACGCTATTTAGCGAGAAGCCTGAAAACTGTTTGCGTGATTTTCGTAGCTCAAATCGGCCGATGTAAAATTTGGAAATGGAAAAAAAAAACAATCAGTTTCGGTGCATCCCAACGACGCAAACTGCAACATCATAAATAAATACATTTCGGGAAAAGAAGAGCATGTCTTCGTAGTAAATATGCAATTTTCTATCGTCTCGATAGTGAGTTCGCCTGCATCGTTGGAATACAACGAAAATTAATTCTTTTTAATTACTGAAATTTCCTTTTGGCCGATTCACGTTTTGAAAATCGCTCACACGTATTGTTATTAGAAATTTACGACCTCAATTTCCAAAAAAAGGTTTTGGATAATGAAAATAAAGAAAATATCGTTTCATTTCAACGATGCAAACTTCAACATAATTTGATCAAGTCTGAAATGAAACTGTAAGCGTTTTGTTCACGAGTTGGCGCAATCGATCTCACCTATGGACAATGGGCCTCGATACGACGTTTCACTCATAGGGCCAAGTAAAACAATTTCACCGCGTTCTGAGATTCTACCTGTTACTATTATATTGCTGACCGTGAACACTCATTCGCCAGCAAATCCGACTTACTCGGCCACGAGAAAACCCTTTTCTCGCGTTTTTCGTCGAATTTCACCTCTGAGCGAATGCAAATGTGTACTCTTTCTGTTTTTGGCATCGCGATAGATTTTTACACAGCGCCACCAGCTGCGACACAGCTCAATATAAGTAGAGCGAGCGCTAACGCGGTTAGCGGCGGAGCTCAGCACGTGGGGGGACCGCTGGGCGGTGCCCAGGGAGCCGGTGGTGTACCTCAGGGTGCTCTTCAGCAACCCTCGCAACAGCCACAGCCTCTACCCTCGATGGCGATACCTCTCGCTCCGACTGGTGAGTTTTCCTCGTTCTCAAAAGTAAAATAATCACTGCACAGAGAAAATAATTCACGAGAGTTCTATTTGCTCTCTATTTCGGAATTTTAACAATTTATACGTTGCTTTCCAATTCGCATCCTTGGAATGCCAATGAGGATTCTTTTGAATTGCATTTGTTTAATCTCGTGATAGCTCTATGCGATTTCAACGGAATTTTTCCGAAGCACCATGTGCCAAATCGCCCCCCTGCTACGACCAGTCCCAGCAGGTAGTCGACAAAAGGGCAATTGAACTTACGAGGAAAAAATGACCGGGCTCATAGATCGTTACGAGAAATCTCGCAAAACTGGCTTTCTTTTGTTCTTCGGCAACTCACGACACGAGCCTCGAACTTTTTGATTTTGTGGCATTTTCTCGCTCGCCACTCACGGTCAGATACATCGCGACAAAAGTTTCGCCGTTGGGAACTTTGGGGATCATTTGCGCGGAAGGGTGGTGGGGGAAGGGGGAATATTTCGACCTATCCCGATCCGCCATAGCAAATTTTCAGGCAGCGACTCCCGCCTGATTTCTTGACCCGGCTTGAACGGTATACAGAGTTACTTTTGCCGCGACAGCGGTCGGTCAGTTCTTCGGTTGCTCTCACGGAGTTGACGCACCTTTCAATTCGAAATAAATATTTACCGTTTTTTTCTGTCGTTCCCTCTTGTATGTCTATCAGTGTCGTCAAATGTTCGTGGTTAACAACGTGTATCGTTTGTACGGAGATGGTTCGTAGATATTCATCGATAATTGGAAAGAAAAAATGAAGCATTTTGTATACAAATAACGCGGATTAATAACTGTCAAAATTACGATGTTTCTCGCATCACGTTAGATTCGTAAACGAATCAACGCTCGATCGATCGAAATACTTAGCTTTGGATTTATCGATAAATCGCAGTGAAGTTTTGTGCAACAATTTTAACGTATTTTTCGAATGTCTATTCGTTTTTTCGAAGAAGTATACGCCGGACACAACGGCGGCGCAACGAGCGCGAGCATCAGTTCGGCGAGGCCATCGATAGGTCCGAGGACTCACGCTATAATGGACATTCGCGATCCGAACACCGGTGACAACATAGCCGCCGACATTTACGGCAATGCATCGAGCGTTAGCGGCGCGTCCAGCAATCGCGAGACTCCTCAACCGCAGGTGAGTTCAAGCGTTCCATTATTCTCTCGTCCCTTCATTCGCGAATGTTCACGAGACGCAATTATCGTTTCACGTTCTCGCTCGGTCTCGCGAATAGCTCCCAAAACGTTAACGGGACATTTTGGTGGACTCGAGAGCTCCATGCAGAGAATACTGTCGAGGGCAAAACTCCTCGACGATGCAGTTTGTTCGGATTTCTTCGGCAGACGAGTTCTCTGGAATTCTCGAGTCTCACGGAAGTTCGTTAACTCGTGGCGCCCCAAATGTGCACGAAGGAAATATTTCGCTCTACGTGCAGTTATACTGTGAAGTTGAAAATGAGGATAAAGGGACAAAGTTTCATGAAAATGAAATGTCCGATAAATTGGGCATACACAAGAGTTAGAGAAGAGAGATTTTTATTCTCGATGAGACGCAAGATCCATCGATTTTTCTTCGTGCACCGCCTTTCTCGCGCGCGTAACGAATGTCACCTGTTTTCTGTCGGTTTTTCGCCAATAATTTTCACTTATCCGTACGAAGAGCACGAAGAATCTATGATTTGATAAATGGAGCAATTTTTTAGTTGTTGAAGGGCTGAAAAGTTGGCGCAAACGTGTGCGCATCAATCGTCTTTCACAAAGTTGTGGTGATCGTTGCAGAATCCCGAATTGGCGGCGGAATTCGCGGCTCGCGTAGCCAAAGCTGCAAGCGAGGAGTCCGAGACGAGTTTAGCCTCGTCGTCTTCGATGGCGGCGACGGCGACGGCGGCAGCGGCGGTGGTGGTGGCACCGGTGGCTTCGACCACAACGTCGACGACGAGCGCGCCGATCGTTCCGAGCGGCGTTGCGAGCTTCGTACACACGGAAAATACGACGCCGTCGCAAATTACCCAAGTACCGAGCGCAACGTGTATGAAGATAGCGACGACGACGAGCGTCGTTAAGGAGGCGCCGGTTCAGTGCAACAGCGGCGCGGGCTCGACGCAGCAGACAGTTACGACGGTGCCGCAGAGTACCGCGAACATCGGGATGCCGGCGGTGGCGCCTCAGCAGTCACCAATCCCGGTGATCACGACGACAGGCTCGTTGCAGCAAGTCCCGGAGACTTGCCCCGTTCAAAAAATCGACTCGAAACCCTTGCAATTTCCCGCTCAAGAATTTTGGCCGCGCGGCGAGACGAAACAGTCGGGGAGCGTGGCGCAACGACAACAGCCGCAACAATCGAACGCGGTGGTTGTCACCGATGAACAGAAGCTCAACGCAACAACGGCGAGTCCGATCGTGCACGGGGCCAAAGAGAGCGTCGTGCCGACATCGCAGGTCGAACCGACGAGCGCTACGACGCCCGTTGCTCCTCCCGTGGTACCCACGACGGCACTCCCGTCCGCCGTGGAAGTCAAAGAGCCCGCCAAAAGCGCCGTTAACGTTAATACGGCGGCCTCGGTGGTCGCTGCCTCGGGCACGCCGAGTAACGCTAACGTCCCCCCGAACGTTACCGAAATACCACAATCACACCCGTCCAATACTGCCAATCAGGCTACACTCGCTTCCGCAAACGCGAGCAATCCTTCCGCCAACGTCACCCCCGCCCCTCCGACATCCGGTCAAGGTACGACGAGCTTTCCGGGACCGCTACCCAGTCGCCCGCCGCGCTACGTCTACCCTGGGCCTTCCATAGACTCCGCGTCCTTCCCCACCCTCTCCAGCAAAAACTCGTCGTCGTCGTCGTCGTCGTCGCCGCCCCGACGAAAAAATCACAATCAGCAACAACACGGCAACCAAACGATCACCGCGGTCGCACCGGCCGCAATCCCCACGACCACCACCCCCGTCGTCACCGCTGAACTTCCACCGTCCGGCAAAGAACTCCAGAAGGAGAGAAAAATGAGCGATCGCAGCAGCACCGGAACGTCGAGAGGCGCGACACCGACGCCAGCCCACAATCAGGCCGAGCATCATCAACGTACCAACGGCGAAGCGAGCGTCGATAAGACCGACGTCGCTACTGCCGATATCAAGGCTGATCATCATCATCAAAAATCGGCTGATGGTGAGTACAACGTTGGCTGTCTCGTCTTTCACCTCCGTGTCTCGAACGTTTTCATGGCGGAATGTTTGCGGATTTTTTTTACATACCAACTTCTCGATTGTGCGAGAAAGAAATGGATTTTCACTTGTCTTTGACCTATCTATAAAAATGCCGAATATTAATCGACCTGTTGACCAGTTTCTCGAGTGAACTTATCCAAACGTTTAATTGAATTTGCAATGCAAGTTGAGGCTAGCCGGAATTTGATATTTTACTACGCTATTTCCGGAGATTGGAGTATTAAGTGAGAAATAATAGATCGATAACGTAAAACGAATCCGAGAAAAAGTCATTTTATTAGCAGTAGATGATCAATTCATCGATATTGAACTCCACGTTAAAAGCCCCCGAATAAGTTTATTTAGAGTCAAAATCCACCTAAATTCTTTTTCGCTTCTACCACTTCGATGGTTCGACCTCAATCGGAGGACGCGTCTATTGAGGTGTCCGCTCTTGAAGGCCGTTGTCGTTTCATATACCGATATTGAACCTTCCTTCGTGGAGGAAGTCACATTTTGGGGATTTTTAGGTAACCTGTGGTGGCAGAACCACAAGGGCGGATCTCGCATGCGGCCATATTGTTTCAGGGATGCTATTTAAAACACTCGGATTGGAAAACAAAGGTTTGCGCAGCGTTTGGTACACGTTGATGGAAAACACACGAGTATTCATTATTCGGAAGAAGAAAAGCTGCTTTTAGCGTATCTCACTTCAATCAAAAGCTGTATCAACGGAGCAATTGGTAGACCACGTTTGTTAAATTTTGTTAAAGGAGATTTGGCTAATGGTAATAGACTGCCATTGTCAGCTCTTTCACTAAATCTGCACCGTTTCGAAAACGGGTTCCGTCGTTTTTCAGAATCATTATCTGAATTGTTCAAAAAATTGTTGCCCATCGTACACGGTACTTCTAAACAAACTTTCAGGGGTTATCAGTCCTGGATTTGCCAATGGGCCGTATAGGCAGCTGCCTAGGGGCGGCGGATTTTACAGGCACGTAAAAAGGCCTAGGTAAATACAAGTGATTACGATAGGAGGGGCGATACAAAGTGGTCTATACTTAAGAAAAGTATAAATCCGGCACTGAAGGCTATGCTCGGTTCTGTTCTATATACAGTTATTTGAGTAAAGCATTTTACGAAAGTTCGAGTGATAGTTTAATAAACCTCGGATAGACTGTTCGTAGCGTTAGTCATTCCCCTCTGATACACGAGGCCCAAAACATCGCTGATTTTCATGATTTTTTTTTTAAACGAAAGATTTCTTCACCATTTTCGCGACTTAGGGTATGTTTATTACTACGTTCGCCTGTTACGTGGTATTTTTGAAAAATTAATCTTCAAAGATGACGGTGGTATACCATGGTCTTCTAAAGGGGCTGCGACAGATGTTAGATAGTGTAACACGTGGCTTTGACGGGATTAATCTGAGAAAAAAAACCAACGAAGATTTTTCTGTCATTAACAATCGATGAAATAGTATGCTTTGACGCAAAAATATTTATTTTTTCAAAGAAAAAAAAATTGCTTCATTTTGCAATAAAAAAATGTTTTTTATTTTCAAAAACATTTAGGGTCATGTTTTATAGAAAATTTCATCATAATCGGTCGATTACTTTTTTAGCCATACGTTACGTCAGTTTTGAAATTGCAGTTTGCAAGTCCGTGCCATACGTCCGTCATTTTTAAAGATTAATAAATCGCTGCGGCTAGCCGTCCGGTTATCGGACGAATAAGCGTATTATTCGTCCGGATAGCGGCTCAGTTCACGCCGTATTTCCACGTACATATTATTGTGATTGTGATTGAGAGAGTGATTATTGTGATAGAGGCCGAAAAAATAGGCTGTTTGGGGATTTTTTTTCAGAAAAACTACAAAATAAATCGAGATTTACAAAAAAGGGTGTTTATCATCCATACCAGTGACTATACAATAATTTTTTTGAAGCTATTAATTTTAAAATGGCGGCAGTGCAGCGTTTATCTCAAAACTGCATTTTTTAAGCTGGCCGGAAACATAACTCAGACACTTTTCAACCGATTCACTTGAAATGTTGAATATATCTTGAAAAATACATTGTCTATGGAAGTACGTAGGATTTTTTTTATATCGCATAGTTCATTTGTTATTAATAATTATCTGACGATTTTGTAGGCAAATTTTGGAAAAGTGAAACATTCAGTCAGATAATTGTTAATAACAAATTAACTGTGCAATATAAAAAAAAATCCTATGTACTTCCATAGACAATGTATTTTTCAAGATATATTCAACATTTTAAGTGAGTCGGTTGAAAGTTGTCTGAGTTGTGTTTCCGGCCAACGTATAAAATGCAGTTTTGAGATGAACGCTGCACAACCGCCATTTTGTAATAAATCGCTTTAAAAAAATTATTGGATACAGTCACTGATATGTACGATAAACACCCTTTTTTGTAATCTCGATTCTAGTTTTTCTGAAGAAAATAAATGCCCAAAAAGCATATTTTTTCGGCCTCCAGAGTGGCCTAACCCCTTAAGGAGTCCCGAGGGCAAGAAAGGCAACAAGGATTCTTATTCAGTCAAGGAAGTTTTATGAAATACGAAATAACAAACAATGAGTCCTTATTCCTCAAGTGCCATCTATGAATCCGGTTGTCGGACTCGTCTTCACGACAAAATCATCAAACGTGCTACTTTCGCGCTCGTTCGATAGTACAGAGATACTTTTACGCATAGATTTTTGTAGCTGGAAATATTCTGTTTTACCAACGGGCTCGGCAAATCGCTCAATGTTTTTCTCCGTGTTTTGCGATTCTTTGCTTCACCTCTGAGGTCACGAGAGTCCCCGAGTATCTCGTTTCGACGATTGTACTTTGCGCCACACGATGTTTACACATTATTCGACGTTTTTCGATCGGCTCTTCGTAGGCTTTGCGCGCTCTCGTTTCATTTCTATTATCTGTGATTCACGATGAGCATCCAGATTTTTTAGATCTCACGAGGGAGCGATTACGACGGACGGAAACGAGCCCCGTTTTCCCGAATTTGTCGATTGGCCGCGATATTCATAGAGCTGCCTTTTCATCGAACTCTGCCTCGTGCCTTCACTCGAAAATGTTTACGTTGAATTCGCGGATTCACTCCGGCGACGAGAGAGAGAAAGAGCACTCCAGTTGTCGTCCGGCGTACACACGTGACGCACGACGGGCTCTCGACTTATCGTACGGAATACAATTAGCTATTTCTTTTCCGACTGTTCCTTCCTTCCGTCGTGACAACAACGACGAGACTTTTCGTTTTCGCAACTGCTCTGTGCTGTCTCTTCTCCCCCGACCGCTCCGACGATTCCTCTTCTTTTCCCGCTTTCCGTATCAGTGGAATTGTGTAACGTCGCTCCCAATAGCACGAGACTGTTCTCTTCCGTTGCGCGTGTGCGTGCGCTCGACTGCGAATAATTGTCGACGGAAAGCTCGTCGCTCCGTTTCGTCCAACTTGGCCGAATCGATCATCGTTGACCACCATCGACAATCGCGATACGTGCCGCGAGTGAGATTCCCCTCAAAACGTCAATTTCCGGTTTGCTTGCCCCGCGGCGTGGCCACAGTAACCACGTTTTCTTCTCCAATACCGAGACCCGCAATTCCGTCGATCAAATGCTTTCTCCGCGCCTATGTCGTGACGCGCCCGTTATCGGCGCGCGCGCGAAACTCGCCAAAGCGTAAATTCGTACGGGGAGCTTGAACCGTCCACGCGGTACAAGATGGTGAAAAAACCCGGTGAGTCGAGTGTAATTATGGTTTTCGACGACTTTCCACGTCACGCAAACCCGGCAAATTCCATGCCCGAGACGCTGTATTTTTTCCTTGCCTAATTTCAAATACAACATTTTACGAAAAATCTTTTTACTTTCCTCGGCTCGGAAGTAACAACGATAAAAGCCTGTAAATATGCTGGGAGAAAAAAAGTCGCATATCGGTGGAATTGCATAAGTTCAGATTGTCGGGAAATTTATGCGCTTGTTGCAATTCGGTACATGCGGGGAATCGACGCGCGATGACGGCCAAAGACCGGGAACCACCGGCATACCGGAATACCATCCGATTGAACTTGTCGCGAAGTGCAAAAACGGTTATACCGCAAGATTTTCGTTCCTACTCGACGTGTAGGTCGCGCGTCGTTCGAGTCTTCGATGCCCGAAAGCCTCCATGCTGCTCAGGTCGAATTTTATCGTGTGGGTGTACGACTACTTTCGTTCCCAGACGGCGAGCATTTCGAGTCTCTCGTAATCGTTCTTTTTCTCTCTCCCGTTGGCTCGTTCCCGCGGTTCGACGGGATCTTGGTATACGAGGCTCGGCGTGAGCCGAGCAACGTATTTTCTCCTCAACCCCCGCTCTCGCCCCGTCCAACCGTTGCGTCGCCCCCCACCCTCTCCACCTTGTCGACGCGCACGGTCGAATACTGGTCGACGAAATTTCTCGAAAGGCTGGAACGATCGGCGGTGCGGGGGGCTCTCCGCGGCTGTGAGAAGTGACGTCATCGCCCGATTAAGGCGGTTCGCTTGGGTCGGGTGGATGCGGCAAGGGAAAATCGTGACGTGTGGAGATGCCCGACGGGTCGTGGGGACGGGCTGCGCGTCGGAGCTGCGCGCTTGCCAGGATCCTAAGGGGCCAACGACGACGATCACTGACTATTGTCTTTAACGCATTGTCACATCCAGAGAAAAAAAAACGAAAAACGCCATTTGTGGCTGCACGTCGCGTAACTGCAGATGGCTTTTTGTTATTTGCACAATGCCCACCTGCGTTTGGAGAAAGTTCGGCATAGATTTTTTTTTGGTGGACATTTATTTTTAGTATTCTTATTAGGATTATTTTTTCGGGATTTTTATGTGGATTATTTTATTTAGGATTTTTATTAGGATTATTTTTTTAGGATTCGTATCAAGATTATTTATGAGAACTACTTGTTAGAATTAATTCTTTAATTAGAATTAACATTGGAGGCACTGTAACTTCTGGTTCAAGGCTTCACGCTAAATTTGCGCACGATCCACTGACCCATTGAAGACGTATAACACATTTAATTCGCGCTGCTCGTGCATGCGTTCTTACGAGACGTTTTACTCGCAGATGCGACGAGATGAAAGACCATGAAAGAATGATGCAGGGTGTTCGGGATTTTCGTGCGGGTAATTTATGAACGAAAATAAGCTTTTTTTTAGAAACGTCCACAATCATTGAGTAATTAACGGGTTAGGGTACGGTGACAATCCAAAAATCAGGGTTATTTGAAGAAAAATAATTTTGAAGTCATAAGTAAGATGATGGAAAAATCGTTCAGTAATCTATGTGTAGGTACATTAACAAAGTTGCGCATCAAACTTCATAAAAAATGATTAATTATTAAAGAAGTTGTAAACAATCTTGTGAAGGACTTTTGAACGTGGAGGGCTCAACATACTTCATTTTGGACACCCGGTTTAACCGAAAAAAAAAAGAATTTTTCTGCTCAAAATAGATAATATTGGCAAGACTTTACCGAGTTTTTTTTTCGTTATCGTGTTGTCATCAAACTATTTTTTTATCTCGATTTTTCGAAGAGAATTTAAATTACTGTTATTAACTAATGAAAAGAATGTTAAGAAAAACGTCGGTCAAGACTAAACTACTATTACACCAAATAAGTGTACCAAATTTCAAGTTAATCCGTTCGCTAGATGTGGAGAAATCGTGTACGCTTTGAAAAACATAGTTTCGAGAAAAACGCGTTTAACATTTTACCCGCAGTTCTATCGTTGCATTCGTAGGTTTACTTTCGATCTGCGATTCCTCCACCATATGGTGGACCTTCCTCTGCAATTTGAGTTGCCTCAGGCGACAAACGAGTGTTCGTCATTTTTACAGTAGCCTGACCCCTTAATTGTACCGTAATGAAGGGTTCTCTTCTTCAGCTCCACCATACCGCCTTACTGAACTGTTTGCCAACGCTATCAATACTCCGAATAGTTCTGCCCTAACGAAGCTGAATATTCAACAAATGCGAAAAAAAGTTGGTTCGAAATTCTAGATTAGCTTTTCTGCAAGCCACGACTGATTTTTGCATCAGGGACAAATATTTGCGATTTCCAAATCACCAACACATCCTCAATATCTCAACGTTTGAATCAAGCGGTTTTCGTTCTTTTTTAGTGACTCTTTACGCGGTATAAATTTATACGTACTTTGGTAATTCCGCTTGCTTTTCTTTTATTCGGAGTTTTGTCTACGGTCCTAAAGGATGAGTCGAAAAGTCCGAATCACGAATGACCATAGGGTGGAAAATGTCGACTCGATTAGATGGTAGTTTTAGGCTAAAGCGATCTTTACGATCGTGCGGCAATCGGAATCATGAATAATCGTAGCCTACATCGAGCAGTACACGACGTGAAATATCGACAGAGAGGGGCAATATCTTCGAGGCAATTTATAACCCGGCCGCAGCGTTGGCCCGCACTGCGCTCGGGATCGCCCCCAGGCGAGAGCAACGAGCGAGCAGAGAAAAGAAACTCATCGAACCCTCGCTTTCTGGACGAAGACCTTCGAACAAGCGGTCTCATGGGAGTTGATCAATATTACTCTTGGGTGATCAGGCCAATCGTGAGAAAGGTTACTGACCCCAAATCGCATGGGCAAGTCAATTCTGTACTTCGATCACCTCTTCATCATACCGCTCTCTCTTTCTTTTCCACTGATCGATCCCGAATTGACAATTCGGCTGGTTTTTCGACATCGGAAATGAAAATTCATTCATCCGCAAGCCGGGGGGAACGTTAAAGATCGAATTTCCGGAGCTTCTGTACATTTGTGGCCACGTACTTGAAGCCTGTGGCGAAAAGGAATGGATATCAACGATCTCCTCCCTCCCCCTTGAACAGTCTTTAGCTTCTCTCTCTCTGTCTCGGTCGCGCGATTGCTCAGAGATGGCGCTGTCCGATGCGCGCGGCACTGCGCATCCGACGGCGCCGAAAAGACGGGCCGGAGGGGAGAGGGGGAAGACAGTGGTGCCGATCCCTGGTCTTTGCTGCCGGCTAAACGGAAAAACCCTCAGAAGCCAGCACGTGCTGTGCTGGCCGGTTCACAATTTATCGTCGTCTCGTCTGAAAAAAATCGCTCTCTCTCTCTCTCTCTTCTCTCTCTTCTTCGTAACTCGGTAATTTAGCGTTAAATTTAATTTTTACAAGAAAACTCAAACACTCGAAGCATCACATTAATTTTAGAACGTTATTTATTCTACAACGCGAATAGTCTCCAATCGATTTGTTCCTCCGGAAAGAAAAGTACGACAGTCGTACGCTTACAGCCACGTTTTTTTTTTCTTCACACGCGCAACGTTGCTCTCACGATCGGCCGCCTCGGTCGAAGTGCACATACATTCACCTCTCGTTTACACGCATTTACGAATCTTTACGAAAGTATACACGAATATATACATATATATTGAAGAAATCATCGCGAGACGACGACGATTCATAAAGTGATTTTTTTAAATACAATTTTTACGTAACTCCCCGTCTTTTTTCTACGTATTTACCTCGAGTCAGTGTTCTCTTTACGTAAACGTTTTATTTTTACGTATCACGTTTGTCGCATCTAAAATTCACGGTAGCTCGGTCGCCGAAGCTATCGACAAATATTCACTCGGGAGACGGAAAAAAAACGAAGTAAGGCGAAATGAAAATGAAGTGTCGAGGTGAATTTCGCCACGGGGAAGGATGCCCTCGTCTCGTTATGTATGTATGTAATTTTATGCTTTTACTATGTACTTTTTATTTTATCGCTCTGTACCGCTGGTTTCGGGAGATTGAGATAAATTGGGGAGAAAAAAAATGGAGGAAAAGGGTATAATTTTCCGGCGCGCAACGTGGTCGGCGGACATCTTGGATTCTTGAAGCGCTTCCGTTTCCCGTTAACACGCCCCGTGGCTTTCACGCCATCGATGATTCTCACACGTGCTCCCCTCGTACTCGCTTTACTCCGCTGAAATCCTGGAAAAACTCGATTATGGAAGAATCGACTGTCGCTAGAGTTGAGAATATTTTCAACGGTGGGAAATAAATTTATCGAACGAATCGTAAGAATGGGGAGCATTCTTATCGAGGTCGAACGCAATGCTGACGCTGCGCTACTATCAATATGGCCGCCTCGTACCTCGACGATCCACGCGGTCGGGGTGTTCATAAATTTCGAAATTTGTCCCGTTAACGGTTTTCCTCGAAACGAGCACCTTCCAGAGATTGGAATATTTTTCATTCTCGTCTTAACTCCAGCCACGTGGAACTTGACTACCAAGTGTATCTTCGATCGTTCTCATGCACGCGGTACTTGTACTTTACTCGCGCTGACTTACCAGACTCGTCATCTTCGCGATCATTTGCCGAAAAATCTTTTTCACCGGACGAAATATTTGAATTTTTATTCAGCTTTTGGTAAAAAATAATGTTCGAGTGTTCTGCCTTTATCGCCAGTTTGAACGAAATATCATCGAAAGGAGGGAAAACATTGGTTTTATTCTTCCGGAAGTGGCATTTTCATTCGGGAGAATGGGGAAAAATGAGTAAAACGAGCGGATCGAAATTTCGAAGCAGCGTTCGGGCGACTGTGTGGCGCTATCCGAAACGTGGCTCGAGCACGTTTTCTTCACGTGGCCGCTCACGGGGGGGCACAACCGAAAGCTCGAGAAATTTAGTCGATAGTGACGAAACGCGTGGCTCTCGCGTGCTTATCACTATCGAATAAATTTCTCGTGTTTTCGGTCGCCCCGCTTCTTTCCTCCAGCGAGAATAAAACGCGGCGGTCTTTATTTTTCACATCGACCGTATAACTTTTCCGAGCATATGGGTACGAGGATCACGTGACGAGGGATTGCAGCGAGGCCATCTTTGTACATTCGATAAAAGAATGGTCGCCATGTTGGCCTCTCGTGGGCCTTGCGCCCGTTTGAGAATGCGGTCAGACCTGCTTCGGGGACTTGTTCCTCTTTTTTCCTTCTTTTTGCCACTCCGCTGTCTACACCTTTCTCCGCTTCTGACTACAGACGCCTCGTGGCTTAGCGTGCCACTCGCACCAAACGTATCGAACGATTTCTTTTTCCATCGACGAAATTTCGACAGTTTTTCACATTCTGATTACGCTCTGAATTTTTTTTTTCGGGCCCGCTCTCTTTCGTTGGAGGAAATTTTCGATAATTCTTTGGGGACAAACTCATGCGGGATTTGGCTTTCAGAGGAAGCAAAAATATTCCGTATCGATGAGGAGAGAAAAGCCAATGAGTAGAATGGTTACTGGAAATAGACACCGAATCTTTGCGGGTGTTCATTCATCACCCGCGGCGAATTGTATTTTTGGTCCCGTTAATGTAGTATGTACTTCTACCAAGCGATCTGTGCCTCAAAAGACACATTGTGTTCTATTCTTAAGGTATTCCTTTCACAAAGCCGTATATTTAACAATTAACTCATTTTCGTCTATAATGCTGTAAAAATACATCCCAGTATACTGGTAAAATTTTAAGCCTTGCCACCGAAATTTAATGAATAATTACGAATCTAAAAACCATCTCATTTATACGGCACTTTATGGAAATGACTCTGCACAGAGGAGTATTTAAGGGGTAACGTGGGTTTCGAAGCAAAAAGAAGCATGATTTGTCTATTAAAAAAAATATACATCAATTATTTTATTCAAAATGTTAACCACACAAAAGAGCAACATTTCGACAATAGTTGAGAAAAAAATCATCCAAAAATTTGGGAAATTAAGCCGGTGGGACCTGGTTTCCGGAGAACCCTAAAATCAAGTGTCCTCGTGGTGGTCAAGATAACTCATGACAGCTTTTTCTGGAATTAAAAAACTTTTTTTTTTGTTAGTAGATAAGTATAGCTCGTAATTGAATGGAGAATTAAATAAAAATTTAAATTCAAATTTTTTGCAGATTTGTATGGAAAATAGTTCAATTTTTCATACAATTTACACTACTAGCCTTGTAAAATTAGTTGTAATCGAAAAAAAACCTTCGTTCAATCACTAGTCAATGCTATTTTGAAGTGTGCAAAATTTCAATAAGATCGGTGCATTAGTTTTTGAGAAATCGTGTTCACTGACCGAAAAATAGTGTTTTGAGAAAAATGCGATTACCTGCGTCGCTCCCGGCCGGTCTTTCCCTACGGGGGGAATTCCCAAAGGCGCTCTCTCTCTCTCTCCTAGACTTTACTCCCATTGACTTAAAACTTTGGGAGAATATTCTAGTCATATTGTACTATTAGATAATAAAATAATTAAAAAATGGATTTTCAGACATTTTCAAACCTACGTAACCCCTTAAGCTAATTAGGTGGCCAACATTATTTTCGTCGTTATATATATTACAATTCGTTGTTTGTTATATATATTACATAATCGTCCCAGTTGGGTAACGGAAAGGGGCCATTCAACGTTCGGCGTCCATTCAACATTCTCAGGTAGCAGTTTTTTTTCACCTGGGACAAATTTAAGGAATTCTATTTTTGGCCGCCCAATTAGCAGAAATACCCCTATGTGCACTGGCCACATTTATATCCAATAATTTATAAACTAAATAACTCTGAATGCCTGATATAAACTGCTCAACGCGTGTAAAAAATTCTGAAGATTTCGTAACGACGATAAAAACAGGGGGTTATCGAATGTTTAAAGAAAATATTAACGATAAAACTTGGAAAAATGTGACTAGCAGAAGAATTTTCGTAGCCGCGACTTTTCAGAGAAAATGTAAAAATGTCGAAATCTACTAAATTTACGCTAATGTTTTTATTTTAGTCTATCGTTGGGTATAATAGTTGATTGTGGCTTATTTTTTATTAAGCGCTACTGTAATTTACCAATGATTTAGAAGGGCCCTGCTTTTGTCCCCACAAAATACTGCCCTCCGCGAAAAGAAAACCATTAAAAAAAACAATATTACTCGAAATAAACTATTTTTCCAATAAACGCATGGTGGACAATTGCATCGTTGAAATTCAATGAAAATCCTTCGTTATTTTTGTAACTATCTAAACTTTTCTTTTGTAGGTTTAGCTTATGGCTCTCTAATAAGGATGTTGAAAAATATTTCATTGCTATTTCTAGTTTAAATGTGCCAAAAAATTGGGCGATACGAAAAAAAAGTTTTCGCTGTCTTCCAACGATGCAAACGCAGCATGTAAACGCTCCGTTTCGTGATAACGTCGGCAAGGCCGTTTTCTGGTCGGTAACGGATTTTATAAGACGATTAATTGTAAGCTTACATGGGGCTGACCTCTTTGCATTTTTTAAACAGTCGCGTAGATTGTCCAAGGCCGAGCAATGAAAGTGTCTCTCATGGAGAGAGGAATCTTACACACATAGAGATATACAGAGAATGATGAAAAATGAATTACATACAAGCAAGCATGAGCAAGCCACTCGAATTTAATTTATACAATCAAGTGTAGTTTTATATCGTTCAATAACCAAATGGCAGACTTTACAGAAACCCACTTTTAATGGCAGACTTTACAGCAAACCCACTTTTAATCTGCTTCATCGTAGTTTTTTGAGCAATTACTTAATCGCTTTTTTTAATGATGATGTGCGACTCGCTTTACGGAGAACAAAAAATATTCATCGAAGCGTTGCTGATAATTTTCGTAAAATTAGGGATATTTTTGGCAGGTGTTTGTCATAATCGTATCGTCGCTTTTTCGCGTCTTGGCTGCCGTGAAGAGAGAGAGAGAGAGGGAGGGAATATGGCCCACACTGCTAACCAATCAGGCCACCGTTATTAATCTCTTGAGGTTTGAGGCTCGGAACTATTGATTCAAAGCACATTTTTTACGCCTCGTCTAACACCCGTTCGATCCAGCTGCCGTAATGGAATGTGCAAATGGGTCGATTTTTTTTTATCGTCTGGCAAGAATTGGCCCCATTCGGATAACCGAATGATCGACAGTTAAGCTTATCGAAAAATGATATATCGAATTCTTCAACTTTATTCGATGAATAAAGGAATGATTTAAAATAGTTATCGTAATCGTTAATATGGATACTGTCCTTTATTATTCGAATTATGATTTATATTTTGAAATTATAAATAATTCAATCGTGATCTGACGTTTGCTCGAATTTAACATCACAGTGAGAAAGACAAAAATTGAGATAAGATGTTAAGATGAAATCTCGTGGAAAAATTGTACCTCGAACTTGGTTGTCGTATCTTCTGGTACCTGCAAAGAGTTACTTCGACCCCTTTCCATTAAAATCTTGCCCAGTCCATTCGCGTCGCGCACGACTTTGCCGTGTCTACGAGAATGTCCTGATCGAGAAAAACTCGGCTTTCCATCGTGTCCCAAAAGAATCCCGAACTGCGCAACGATAACCATTAATTTATTCACGATTCATAAATTAACTTTGTCCGACTACGAACACTTGAGAAATCCCAAAGTATGTCACTCGAATCGACAGGTGTTCGACTGAATTTCATTCTATTATAATTACTACCTCTCACTGAATTATTATTACTTTTAAATATTGCTAAAAACTCTCGAGTAATAATTTTCGAACAATGTTTCGGGAGATTGACTTCACACTATCGATAACCTCGCAATCTCGATTCTCCGCTGTTTTCCTTGATCGTTTGCAGAAACGAGCGAGCGTGTCCGTCAGTGGCGCGCCGCTGGTGCGCCCTTTAAGCTGACAAAAAAAACCTATACATAGACATATAGACATTCTTCGGGCTTTTAAGTGCCAAGGCCCCATTTCATTTCTCAAACACCAATGTTACTCGCGAAACGTGTCGTTCCTTTGTAATAACGAATCGGTTGGTGAAACGAAAGAAAAAACATGTTCGTGGTATCGTCACTTCGCGATTTTTCATCGCCGAAGAAACTTCGTGACACGTGAGAAGTGTCAAATCGAAGGGGACAGTGAAAGTTTGACCGGAAATTCGTGTAGGTTTGAAACATTTGATTTCTACGAGGATAGCGAACAAAGGTACAGAGTGGGATTTGCAAAAGAGAGAAATCCGTGATGGAGTTGCGTGTTAACCTGTGCTGAAGGAATTTTATTTTACAATATTATTTTTTAATTCGTCCGATACGACAGAATTTTAGGCTAGAAAATATAGACAACGCAGAATTAAAGGACGTGATCGGATTTCATTTTCGCTCGGATGGGAAATTTGTAATTCTCTTTTAGAGAGATTGCTGTGACGGGTCGAAAAAGGTCGTTTTTTTTCTCGATTTTTTGGTGTGGGTTTGTTTATTTGGGATTTTGATAAAAGGTATGTTATTAAGCATACATTAAACTTATTTCGTGTAAATTTTTATTTCAAAAAATTAAAAATTAACAACGTTATTGAGGTATAATTAGAGCCTATGTATAAAAAATGTGGTCCAACGGCCGAATCGATAACTTGACAATGGTTGGTCTGAAAAATTAAAATAAACAAGTTTTATCATCTATATAAATGTAGTTCTCGTTCTACGAAGCCGTTTTTCGAAGAAAAAAATTTTCACACCATGACAATTTTTTAAAAAAGTATAATTTTGACGGAATTTTTACTTATATTCGGGGACTTGAAGAATACTAATGAATACAAAATAAATCGTACGTACAACGATAGCTACTGCTAGCACGGACATTTGGGTTTTACAAAATTCAAAAACGGACAATTACAGCTAGAGTTTGATTCCGGCCTGGTCGATAAAAGTCGTTTCCAGAAAAACCCGGTTGAAAGTTTTAGTATCCGTAAATCGTTGCGCTACCTGCTCTCACTAAATCGTCTGTAACTTGGTAAATTTTCAATATCATAACTTCACATTTTTTCACATATTCTTGAATATGTATCTGGGAAATTGGGGAAAAAAATCGATTTTTTTTACCCGTCACAGTAGTGTGCCGCTTTAAGGAGGCCCAAAGATCGGTAAGGACAGACATATTTGGTGTTGAGAGTGCGCGGCAGACACTCGCGGGACAAGACGCACATTTTTGTCTGATTTTTTTTTATCATTATTTCCTCGGCTCGTTTCAACGATATCTTTTCCGACGAGGAATCTTCAATGCGCGTGCTCGTCTTTCCCGTTGGACGAGAACTAATTTAAGATATTGTATGCCGTATGCTCTTCTCTCTCCCTCTCTCTTGCTCCCTTCCTCCCTCTTTTGCCGTCCTCATCTTCGTCTCCTTCTCTCCGTGGCACTCGGTTTGCGCCAGTTTGCAAGTTAAAATAGACACGTGAAAGTCGCGCTTATATTTCACACGTTTTCCAACCCTCCCGGTAGTCATCTTGGCTTCGAAAATATTTTTGTCTCACACTTTCCATTTATCGAACTTGGTCGAGTTTCCTAAACGGAAGTGAGAGAAAAATTGTCCTTCGAGCTTCGAACGGTGATCGGTTCAGAAGAATTGGGTCGTTTTGTGTGTGTGTGTGTGTGTGTGTGTGTGTGTGTGTGCGCGCGCGTGAGACAGAGAGAAGGGAAGGAACGAACGATTGAAACGAAGAACTTTTGCCTCGATGCTCTGAAAATTTGTCACTGCGTCGAAAGCTTCTCGTTTGGTGCTCTCGTGGTCTTTTTCATCGCGTTCGATGAAAGAGAAAAATCTCACGTTGGATACGGGTTATTAGCGTGTGAGGAAAGAAAAAGAAAATTGAAGCCAAATCGACGGTTGGCAAGCAATCACGATGGTCGTATAAATAAATTCTGAATCAGTGCAGCTGTGATCTTGTCTCGTGCGTTGCTGTAACTGCACCCTGCCAGTGCTTCTTAGCTGCGATCTCTCCGCCGAGGCGTTCCTGAAATCCGAGCCACAAAGGGGAAAGCCCCAAAAAACAAAAGAAAAACAAAATAAAGAAAAAATAGAAAGGGTTTAATGCTCTTCGTGTGACCGGCGATTCCGCCGCGAATTTATTCTCTTTACTTTCCCTTCGTTGCCCCAAGAGTGTACATTATTTGTTTCGTCCAACGGAGACGCCGCGAGGCTTTGACCAACTAGCGTAAACGCAAGAAGATCCTTCGAAAGAAATTAAAAATTGAACAAATAGAAGTCTCGATAGTGAATCGATGAGAAGGAGAGATGAGCGAACGAAGAAAAAATGGAAGTGGACGTGCGCAAAGTAGTTCGAGATCGCGAAGTCGCAGTCGTCGTGGATCTCGAGATCACGGTACACCGTTACTCCTTAATACAATTGACCATTTCGAATACGCGTGCATATTTTCTCATTCGAGAACTTACGCTTGTAAACGTGCGCGTTGCCGAATTCATGAGATTGAGTGCGTCGCGTGTAAGTTTCACAAGTTTGAGTGAAAAGTCATCCTCGAAGTATGCTCACAGGCCGGTGTTTAAATTTATCCCTGACCCGAGAAGGAAACCGGCCGGTATACTCACTTTTCTTTCTCGTTCCCGGCCATTCTCGATCGATGCCCAACATATTTTCTTTCATTTCGGAATCCGTTATCTTTTTTTTCCCTTCGTCTTCACCACATTCGAGAAAATCACGTTTTACAATGATTTTCCCTTATTTCTCTTGAGCTTACTCCGTGGTGGATGGATAATACTTTAGGATTGAACTTTTCTTTCTTAAAACACTGAGTTGTATTTTTTTTTTTGAAAAGTATCGAAGATTCGTCTTGCGCGATTAAAATTGTGATATTCTATTTCCAGTCGCCGTTTTCGTGGGAATATATCGCGTCGCGCTGTTTATTAAATTAATCCTGTACGAGAATAAAATGACGAAGGAAGGCGGTTGGTCGATTCTTGGTGCTGATGCACAATGTTTTTTTGTCCGAACTAGGTAAAGCGATGCAGAAGCAAAAGAGTAAAAACAAATCCAAACACAAGGATCTCAATCGCAAAGGATTGGAGAAAGAGGGAACGGACATGGACGCCTTCGTGAATCCCGCGGCAACGTCGAAGCCCGAAGGCAAGACTCAAGCGCAGACTCAACAGGACAACCGAGGACAGACTCAAGCACCTCCGGCGCCATCCGCACCGAGCAAGGACGAGAATGTTTCCGCGGACACGTGTAACGTTCGCGAGAGTCCAAAAGTCACGAAAGATCGGGAAAACAATGATACGAAGATCGAGACG
Organism: Ophion slaviceki; assembly: GCA_944452715.1. Classification (NCBI taxonomy): domain Eukaryota; kingdom Metazoa; phylum Arthropoda; class Insecta; order Hymenoptera; family Ichneumonidae; genus Ophion; species Ophion slaviceki. The sequence goes on along the minus strand of OX101785.1, from coordinate 1,848,586 downwards.
AGTACCGAGATCGATTCTGGTAAAACGCAAAAGTCGAAAAACACCGCAAAGTCCGATGTGACGAGAGAAGAGGTTGGTGTCGCACCAACGTTAAGCTCGGATCCTCCCACGCAAGCTCTCATCGTCGACGAGCAACAGCAGCAACCAATGATCCAACAGAATAACAAGGATACGGCCGTCAAGGAGACAACCCCTAAAATCGAGGAAAGCGACAATACGAATCAGACAACATGCAATTTACCGACAAAGACTTTACCCAACGACATCGTCGACAAAGCAAAGGTCACTGTCAAGGACGACATCGACGTTGAGACGATAGTCGCTCAGAGGAACGAGGAGAACGCCAAAGTGTCGGCTCTTCACGCATCAACGAACGAGACCAAGGACTCGGAGACTCCCGTTATCGAGAAACAGGACGAAAACGAGCCACCCAATGAAAATGACGTCGCGACAACGAAAACTCTGCCCCGTCTTAAATACGTATACGGCGACAATCAGTGGAGTCCGAGAAACGTTACGGGAAAGAGAGAGTACGGACGTGATTTTCTCATGAGACTGCAGGACGATCCGAAAAGTCAAGTGCGACCGCCTCACTTGCCGGAAATGGATGTTGTACTCAAAGAGAGTAGTACGAAGGTACGTCCTGTTTTACGAGCTGTATTTTTTCCCATCCTTACCCCCGTAGCCAACACCCCCCAATGTACTCGATGAATGTGAATATATTTTCCTCTGCAGAACCGTAGTACAGAATTCAGGCCGTTCAAGGATTCGAACGTCGGCAGACACGACGCTCTGTTGCCTGTCTTCGCCAAATCCTCCTACAATGCAAAACCGGTTAGTATTACTTTTTCACTTTTTTGCACTAGAGCCCTCTTCCGTCTTCGATACACATGATGTTTCATTTGAGAAAAAATGAAAGTAGTGGACTGAAAAGTCTTTGACAGACAAACTTATGTACTGAGCACGCGTACAACGCTTTGCTTTCGCTATCGTTGGAGCGTTCAAACGGATATTGATACGGCCATTTTATTATCATTGTTGCAGCCAATGTTGACGAAAAAGAGTTATCAGGGCAAATCAAAACCGCAAAAACAAGGTGTGATTCATGTGTCATTGTCGCTCCGCGAGGATGTGAAACTTCGCGAGGTGGAAAACGCGTGGCGACCGACGCGCATGAGTGCACAAAATAACGGCGAGGAGGACGCGAGTACAGCGGCACTTTATAAGAAAGTACGAAGCGTACTCAACAAACTGACGCCACAGAAATTCGATACTTTGGTAGCGCAGGTCCGAGCGTTGGAAATCGATACGCAAGAAAAGTTGCAGGGTGTCATTCATTTGGTCTTCGAAAAGGTGGGTCATCGAAACAACCTTCTTCCTCTCGTAAAATCTTTTGCCATCATTTGATTATCACAAAAATCATTTTATCTTACGCGTATCGATTCATTGTCTCTTTCAAGGCCGTTGAGGAACCCAACTTCTCCGTCGCTTACGCCCTCATGTGTAAAGAACTCGCTCAGATGAAAGTCTCGACTGACGAGAAGAAACCTGACGCGAGCGACGATACTCAGGACAATGCGAGAGCTTTGCCGCCGCCGGCAGCTACGGAAGTTAATTTCCGAAAGTTGATCATAGAACGGTGTCAGATGCAATTCCAGAAAAACAACGAGGACGAACATGCCAGAATCAGTAAATTGAAGGACATCGAAGACTGCGAGGACCCGGTAAGTTTCGATTTTTTCTCTTCGTCGTCATTGCTCTTGAGGCACATTTCGAGGCCTCTCGTTTCTTATGATTTATTTCCCTTACAAACGTACTCGAATGGCTTACAGGACAAGAAGAAAGAGCTCCAAACGAGTCTCGAGGAGTACGATCGTCGACTTCGTGTTCGATCGGTCGGTAACATTAGGTGAGTTCATTCACAGTTCGTTCAAGCTAGAATTTACAATAGTATCTCATAAATTGCCGAGATGCACGATCATCAAGTTCGACCAATCGCGAGTATGGTGTTTATTTTTTGTTTGTTTTTCAAACATTGGCAGATTCATCGGTGAGCTCTTCAAAAAAGGAATGATTTTGGTCAAGATAATGCACATATGCATAAATAGCTTGTTGTCGAAGCCCGACGAGGAGAATCTCGAATGTTTGTGTAAATTATTGACGACAATCGGCAAAGCCTTGGCGGAACGACAAAACCCGTCGAAATTCGAGAACGACCCTCTAGATGCGTGTTTCGCTCAACTATCCGAACTTGCCGGCAAGAAGGGCATACAAAGAAAGATAAGCTCGAGAATACGCTTCATGATACAAGACGTGATTGACTTGAGGGCGAATCAGTGGGTACCGAGGCGAGACGAGAACAGACCCAAGACGATGGATCAAATCCAGAAGGAGGCCGAGTGCGAACGTTCCGACGTACAACTGAACAGCACGCCAATTAGCACACCTAGAAGAGACGATCGAAATAACGACCGAAGAAGAAACCGTAAGTTTCCATCGATAATCTCTCCCTCGCACCATTTCGTAGCCCCGAATTGCATTCGTCTCTGATGATACGTAGAGTCATGCCAGACTGGAGTTTCTGAATACATTTGATTGCTCGAAATATTCTGACAACCCGCGCGTCCCGAACGTTCTTTCGTTGGGAAATTTATTCTACTTTTAAACACGCGTACTTTTGGTCGGGTTTCGAAAGGTGGCGGAGGTGGACAGGAGGACGGTGGATGGAGTCAACCCGTTGGCAAAGCAAGACAACAACCTTATTCCGTAGAAACTTCCAAATTGAGTATGAAAGCTGTAAGTATACTCATCGTTGTAATTCCCGGGCGAATAAATTATCACCGCGAAACGAACGAGAGCTCGAATTGTTTCTTTTTTTTTCTTCGACGCAGATTCCGCCTGATGAGTTGAGACTGGGAAGTAGGCAAACTTATACATGGGGAGCACAGTCGGCCGTAATGTCCAAAACATTGACGCCCAATAAGTACGCCCTTCTCGACAGTAATCCCGGTGACCTCGACAAGCGACCGACCTTCCAAGTATCTGGGTAAGACACGAAGATACATTAACTGTACCCAGTGAAAATGAAATAATCAATCCAGGACGAATTTTGCCCAATGGCATATTATGATGATACAATTTTTCAGACTAGAGTTTCTGAATCTTCTAAAACTACAATGATTGGCGATAAACGTACTGATGCATTGCAAAAGTCTTGAAACATCCCGGTGACCTGTGAACCAATTTTTAAAAGGCTTTTTGTTCCCAGATCGAGATCAACCGGACCCAGAGATTATGGTAGACCTGAGTACAAATCGGCATGGGGTAAGACAGAAATCATACAGATTTTTTGTTAAGGTATTCCTTTCGCGAACCCGAATATTTAACAATTAATTGATTTTCGTCTGTAATCAAGTAAAAATACATATTCCAGAATACTGGCAAACTTTCAAGTCAAGTCACCGAATTTTTAACGAAAAATTACGACTCCAAAAGTCGTCTCATTTATATGGCGCTTTATGGGGATGACACGCTGGCCACATTTCTATCTAATAATACCTCTAGATGCTCGACATAAACTGCTCAACGCGTGTAAAGAAATCAAAAGATTCCGTAACGACCATAAAAACAGGGGGTCACCGAATGTTTTAATAAAATATCCATGACGACAATCGGATAAATGTGACTAGAAGAATTTTCATACCGGTGACTTTTCAGAGAAAATACAAAAAAAAAAGTCTAAATCTTCTAAATTTGCGCTGAATTTTTCATTCCGGTTTATGGTTGGGTATACCAATTGATTGTGACTTATCTTTATTAAGCGGCCACTGTAATCTTTATTCAGAAGGGCCGTGCTCATAGCCCCACAAAATCTGGCCCTCCGCGAAAGGAATACCTCAACTGCAATTTTTTTTTCCGAAATGCGGATCCCAACATGATGATAAATATTCGATACATTGAAAAGCCTCTAAAAAATAAGGGAGCTTGATGTTGTATAGCCAAAAGGATGCTGAAAAGAAAAAAAAACATTCGGAATCTCATCGATTTATTGCTGTGCAAGACGGTGACTGATGATGCATTTACGCCTTGGTGATACAGAGAACAAAGGGTCGCGAATGGGCAGCCAACACATGAACAGTGGTTCGAGTGGAAGAGAAGCACTTATGGAGAGTGGACGAAGTCAAAGCATATCGATGCCACCGCCATCCATGAAAATGAAACCACAACCGACCACCATCGTTACTACTAGTCGCAGCAGCAGCTTCAGTAGCATCAGTAGTAGTAATAAGCCTCGTAAAACCGAAGAGGAACTTATTCGAATGGTAAAATCAATCACCGACGGTGCAGTCTGCGAATCCAACATCGACATATTCATCAAAGTAAGTTTCGTCAACGTTCCTCCTTCCTTTTGTTTCGGATTTCGAAAGATATGCTTTCGTTACGCCCAACTGCACGCTCCTTAGATCCATCTCTGACGATCCTTGAGAGATGCTTGAGTCATTAGCGTGCCAGATTATGCAATACCTTCTTCTCAATCCGCTGCTCTCGCGCTGTCGTGGAATTTCGGAGATTCGAACGTGCTCCGAAATTTTCGTATCCGACCGTGAGCAGATTGAAAAGCGGACAATACGAAAAAAAACTCGTCCAACATTGAGACGAGAAAAAGAACAATTGGCAGCTTCACTTGACCGTTTCATTTTTCTCTTTCTAGACCACGATGGAACAATTCCAAGATCACTTTGACAGTTCGACGAGCGAGCTGTTCGTCCGTGAATCCATCAATGGAGTACTCGAGAGAACTGCCGCTGTGCGTCAACAGTTCTCCGCGTTATTCGTTCACATGGTGAACAACAATATTATCCCACTTTCGCTCATCCAGGCCGAGTGAGTGCAATTTTTGTCTCTTGAATATTCATCCCATATTAAAAGTATCAATGATGATTTGTGATAATTCGAAAAACACTGCAGTTTACAAAAGTGTTTGGAAACAATGTTGACATTATTTTATAAACTTTAATCTCAATTTTTGGATATGACCGTGTAAATTCTTAATACCACAAGATGATGATAATATCGATAAACTAGAGTAAAGTCTCCGAAGAATGTGAGATTTTGTGTTGTCTAGCCAAAAGGATACTGACGAAAAAAAAATCATCAAACGTGCCCCACGCTTGCGAAACGAATGTATCTTTGATATCGACGAATCTCTCTGATTGCAGATTCGAAAAAGTTCTGGAGTCTGCGGACGACCTAGTCATTGATATACCTAAAATCTGGACGTATTTCGCCGAGCTACTGTGTAAGTTTTTGTTCCACGTGTGCAATATTCATCCTATAACTAAGCAAAAAAAGAAACGATGATGACAACCTCATACCATAGGTTTAAAAAACGATGCTGGCTATATAAGCTCAACAGGCCTGAAGATTTCTTCGCGAAAACATTGTTGCTTGTTACGTAGCGCTTTTGGAGCTACAATTTACCGTTTCTCATTCGGTTTCACAGCGAACTTGGTAGTATCGAATGCCCATCCCCTTGTCGAAATGAAGACGACCGCAGCGGTTCTGAAGAATATCGGCAAAGGTGGCAAGTTGATGGGTGAATTGCTCGCCAAACTTGCAAGAGATCAAGGGCCCAATTGGGTGGCGGATAAATGGGAACAAAGTGGACTCCAATGGAGCGACATTACCGATACGACGTTGGAAAATGTCGACGACATCATTAAACAATACGTAAGCATTCTTCACGTATTTGCGGAATACCACTGGCAACAGTTGACCCATGATTATTTTAAACTATAACTGTTTTTTTTTTTTTTTTTTTTCATTTTCCTTCAGAAACTGGAGTTCCTCAATGGCGAGTGCAAAAGCTCGGACTTAACCTCTTCCGGTAGTCAATTAACGAATGATCAAATTCATGATCATCTCGTGAAACTCATGCGTGATAGCGATTTTGATAACATCTGCAGTTGGATATTGGTAAGTCATATCGTAAATTGTCGTCATTCTCGGCTGCATTATCCACAAATATACGACGCAGCGTAGACGATCGGAATAATTGTCTCGGAGTGTCGAACGTTCCTTCATTTTGAAATTTTTCGTGTGTTTCAGGCGAACGTTGGCAGTAGAGCAAACGAGCCGCAGTTCATCAGAATTCTGATGACGGCGATTCTTAGCGTGACTGTCGGTGCGTATAAAACCATTGTCCTCTTTAAGTTCTCGTTTGTTTTTGCGCCTCCCTCGAGCGCAATCGGTAGAAAGAAATAACGTTCGATGAAAACATTTATAATGTTGCAGAGGAACGCCACACAGTGTGGAAACTGAACGAGAATGCTTTTAAAAATCTTCAGACTCTCATTAAGCGTTTCATTGATACCGATGCGGATCTGGAATTGCAGAGTCTTTTCGCTATTCAAGCGTACGTTCACAAATTGGAGCATCCGCCAGGTGAGAAATCCGACACAGCGAACGGACAGAATCGACGTTCTTTCTTTTACATGAACAATTGTTCCATGAACAATCATTAATCTTGGAAAATTTTGATAAACACGCCACGGTGGATTGTTATTTTTTACTCTATAAAAAAAGTAGCAATGCTTTCAACGATCAATTTTCGTATAATTTTCCTCACAATGACGACAATAATAGCGGTATTGAACATTGACGAGAACTGCGATTAGTTTGAAGGCTGTTGCTAAAAAGTATTGTGGTATAGATATCAACAAAAATTTCCGCACTCGTTTATTAACTGTTAATTTTTTAGTTTACGTTTCTATGGGACAATGATCCATTGTTCGTTGTATTTTCTAGGTTTGCTGTTTTCCATACTGACGTCGTTACAACAAAACGATATCCTCTCGGACGAGGCATTCCTCACGTGGGAATTGCACACGGGTGAGTTCCCGGGTCACGCCGTCGCGATAAAGGGGCTAACGTCGTTTTTCACTGGTTTGCGAGAACCCGACAGTGACGATGCGTGAGGCACGTATATTGCCGGATCCGCAAGATATGTGTGCGATCGTTGGACTCGTCGCGAAGGACGAAAGGTTTAAAGAAGAAAAAAAATTGAAAAAGAGTGGTCGCGCGGAGCGGGATGGAGGGGTATAAAAATTGATTTTTTCATGCAATTATGCGAAGGTGTATGTATTATAGTTCTGGGGTGTAGGGGAACGAATTGCAGCAGAAATAATGTGTGAATCGCAGGGAGTGATCGATCGAATTGCTAAAACGATTTCAAAGAACGCAAGAAAGAAAGCAGAGAAAAAAGTGAAAGAATAAATAAATATGAAACTATTACGGTACACTACAAAATGGCCGTATTTGAGATACGCTATACATAATGAAGATAAAGATTAAATATTACGATACAGAATTAAATGCAAGATAACATTATTATATATAATTCATTAAATAAAAATGGTTTGAAGTTTAAATAAAGCGGAAGCAGCAACACAAAAATATGCTCCATGGCCGAAGATATTGTTCGTTTTTTATGTCACGTGCCTTGAACGTGAAACATCGAGAGACTGCCGTGGAGCATGAAGAAGGCGAATGAGAGATCATCGTTTTTTCCAGATTTTTTATTTGCAAAAGAATGAAAGAGAAAGAGAGAGAGAGAGAGAGAGAGAGAAAATACACAAAGACTAGGGATCAACCACGTCCCTGTCGACGCTTAGAGCCATGAAAAATCCACTGCAAACTTGCGCTATCATCTTCATCGAATGAAACAACATTGTGAAAAAAAATCCTTTCCTTTCGACAAACGCGCTGTAATTACGATCGATCAGTTTCGACGAAAAATTAGGGCATCCGGATACTTTCACGTGCAAGACTGTACTGAAAATGTTGCATAGAAAAAGAAGAGACGAATCTAGGACATATATATGGATATATATATGAAGGGAAGAAAACTGCACGTGTACTCTGTTGATAACCAAGTCTGAAGCGAGAGCGATGGTTCTTCCTACTATTGTAAACGAATGAAGAAAAAAAAATAATAATTTATACCAGGACGAAAAAGACCTTGGGGGACATATATATGTAGAAATATATATACATATATATAAATATAAGTATATATATATGTACATATATATGATATATACTGCATTGTGGAAAAAAACGTTCGTCATTAGACGTATGTTCGAATATTCGCGAGAGTAACGAAAAAAAAACGAGAAATCCGAGACAAAAAGAGACAAACTGATTTTTTGTAGTTGAGCACACTACGAATAGGATATGAAAGAATATAAATGGTGTGCTTTAACGAGGCGTTACTATTTTTTAAAAATAACTAGCTATTTATAACCAACAGTGAAAAACAGTGTGTATGCGTATGCGTGTGAGCGATAGAGAGGGAGAGTGAATGTGAAATTTGGTCGAGAGTCGTGCGGAACAAAAAGAAGAAGCGTTGAGTGTGCGCCTGCTCGATAATCGCCTAGCAGGGTACGTTGTAGTTAATTGTGCGAATGTGTCACAAAGAAGAAACAAATAATAAAAAAAAAACAATCTTGTTAACGGATTCTAATGCGTTTACCGGGGAAACGAGCGATTCGGAGATGAAAAAATAAAATCAAGCTTATTAAGGGTGCTCTGCGGGTGAACCGCTTCCCCCTGATCCCTCTCAACGATATTCAGCTCCGTTACTCCTCTCGAAAGTTGTCGATATCTTTGTATCGGTTGTATTTGTAACGCAAACAATGAACAAAAAAAACCAACGCTTTTGACTCTTCATCTTTCAGTTTCAAACAATAACGGTCGAGACTCTGCTTCAACGAAACGTGAGACTACGGCTGTTCAGTTTTTTTCGCGTCTTCAGTCACAATTACACAATACTTTCTCATTTTCCTTCCTCTCTCACTCTCACTCTCTATCTCTCACACACCCACTCTCTCTCTCTATCTTTCTCGCTTTTGAAATGCATATAGAGAAATAAGACATTCACGAGAGGGAGGCCTATACCTAACTTCACATGTAAATAACAATTGATCGCTGCAACGAAAATTGCGGCGATCGCCCGATGCCCCGCGATGAGATATCGCTCGAAATCATAAACCGATTTGTATAAAAACAAGTGAAAACAAACGGAAAAAAAGACAAACGAACAAAAAAAAGTAAAACCACGGATCAAGAGGAAGAGAAATTAACAGATGCTATCTTATCGAGTGTGATTCGAGCGTCGAATTGCGCGTGCGAAACTCTCACTGTCACGATTACGACCACGGAGAGAATCTAAGAATAACACACGATATGTAAGATAACGAGCGAGTCCATAGAGGAACGTTCCTTTTTTGTTTGGTTTGTTTCTTTGTCGTTCGTTGTTGTTTGTTGGCTGGCTGGTGAAGAGACGCTCTCGATGAAAATTTCGAATAACCGTGCGTCGTTTCCCGCCCCATTGTTAGCGGAAATTTTATACTTGGGCGATTTGTTTGCAAAAAAGACACACGACAAACGGCCAGCGACATTTTTCGAAAGCTGAAGGAACCGGAAGCGACAGATCAACCACTGACTGAATAACTAAGATCTTTGTTTGTTTGTTTGTTTGTTCTTACGTCGCGCGCGTGTGCGTGCGCGAATTGCTCGTTGTCCAAGCGTTCGTATTCACAACGGCAAAAAAAAAACGCTTTTCTACTGCGAAAGACCGCGCGATATTTTACAGTAAAAATACTTGAATAACGAATGAACGATATAGAGAGGCGGTGATAGAAGTCGGATGCGACAAGCTGCTGCGAAATGATTTTTGCCTCGCGTCTCAAATCTGTGGTGCAAAATGGCGAAATCCAACAAGAACGAGATAGTACGAACAGAGTGAAAGATACGATTTTTGAACTTGCTCAGTTGATCCAAGAAACAGAAAAAAATCAAGATAAGTTGCGTCCGTGGATAGAAGAGATACAATCTCGAGTTCTCGTGCGAGCACTGGGACTCCCTCTTCGCGGAGCACATACACGAAAACGCGCGTTCGTATTTGAAATTCAAAAACGATAAAACGTGTAAAAGCGCGCGAAAGCGTACACACGTCTAAGCCCTTCCGAAGAAGGACAAACAACGCGATAGATAATTATTATACAACTAGGATTATTTATATGTGGGTAAAGACATTGTTAAAAGTAAAAAAAAAATGAAAATTGTGGATAAAGGAGATAACGATGAAAAAAAAGTTATTACTGTACATATTAAAAATAGCGGTTTAGCGAGCGGAGAAGGATAAGAAGAAAAATAAGCTTAAGATTGATGAGAGAGAAGAAGAAACAGCGTGCGAGCGTCGCAGGGTTTGGCAGAAAAAAACGCGAGCCTCGTCAATGAATGAAAAACGGAAAACTATATTCCCGTTTTTTTCCGCATTCTCTCTTGTTATTTTTTTTTTTTTAATATAATTTTGTTCGCGAGTTTGTAAAATCACGGATGCCGCTTCGTTTCGCAGCTCTGTCGATTACAAGCATGCATATACATATACATATTCGCGAAAAAACCCCATGTGTATATGTATATCGGTGGTATAAATATATATAATATAAATAAAGGTAATCTTAAGAACTAAAAGGAAGCTGAAAAAATTCACACGGAACACATACACACATACACTTCTATAATAAATCATATCTATAATAAAAAAAGGAAAAAAAAACAAAACAACTCCACAACAACTGGATTACGCTCATTCAACCTTCACGTAAATGATTAAGGGGGCAGCCGAAAATAAGTTAATTTTCAAGATTGCGACGAAACTATGCATTCTACTCGATTAAAATGTCATGCACATAATACATCTTTCAATTTTGCGAGAAATTCTTTTTTTTTCAATATTGAAAAATCGCTGCTGTGCGACACTTGCTTCAGAGACGGTTGCCACCTGAGTTGCTCCACGGCATACAACTTGGAAATAGATTTCCAAGGCCCTCACACTATGAGAACCTAAAAAATCCAAAGAAAAGTGGTCTCGAAACTGCCGTATGGCGGCTATTTTTTAATAATTAAACAAAAGCATTTGGGAAATAAAAAGATGCAATAATATGTATATAACATTTTTATTACGTGGAATAGTTTCGACACAAAAAATCTCGACAAATCGCTTATTTCCGGCTGCCCAAAGAGATCTAGCCCTTAAATTTTATCGAGGAAATTTTTTGCTGGGAATTAAATGGAAAGTGTAGGGAATGTAGCTGCGAATAAAACGGAATTTTAAACGATTTTTCCAAAACGTAACGATTGTTGAAAACCGTCAAAGCACGTTCGAGTATTGAGACGCTGCTCGGTCGTGTTGAAAAAAACCGCGGAGGCTTGTAATAAAAATGTCACTTTCTAAGATCCGGATGAGGCACGTTCGAAGAAGAAAAAACATCCGTGAAAGGCATTTGCAAAATTTTAATTTTTCGTTTGTTATTATTCTCTTTTATTTTTCGTCACATTCGAGGATTCGTCATATTCGAGTATCGTTGCAGCGTAAATGATCCAATGTCTGTTATTGGAGCCCGGACGATCTTCTAAAGTGGGCGGATGTCGTGAGCGGTCCTTCCTCGGCGAATCCTGCTATTTCTTGTGGTATTATTGAGTATTCCTCGACAGCGGTGCACGGACGACACATGCATTCCAAAGGTGCTTTAGTGATGACCTTGGAAAACAAACGGAAGCAGTTGTCAAAGGTATCAAAGAAACGAAACGTCGCATTGATTTTTGTCGCGGTACCAAAATTGTCTCCGTAAAAGTGGAAAATATCGGGAGAGGCGGCAAGTCCGTTCATCAATTGGAAAATCAACAGGCGCTCGACCGCTCGAAGTATATGCGCGTAGCAAAAAAAATATTACTGACGTAGACGAATTTTACCCGATTATTGTTCAATAATTTCTTCGTCATGCAGAATGGCGAGTAATTTTTTCGTTTGTGTGAATATTTGAAACGAAATTTCATCGAATAAATTATCGCCAGCGCGACCGAAATATCCGCGATGTTGAAGAAAAAAAAGTCAAAGGATCAAAACATCCAAATGTTGCAAGAACCGACAAAAAACCGCAATGCGTATCGATGTTGGTTTGAATTTGCCGCGCAACTTGTACCACTTCCCCCCTCGGTGCGATGCACGCATACGCGCGTAGCGTGCGTAGCTGAACAAAAACAATATGGCGACGTAAATCTCGCGGTGTCAGAAACATCGCTCCCGAAGCTTCGTGCGAATTAAACGCGTCCCAAATAATTCGATTTCACGACTGCGACGTCAATGAAATAAGAAGAGGAGCACCGAGTGCACGTGGACAGAAATAAAAAGAAGATTACCTTGCGAAACCTTCTCTCGCCTGGCTTCGCTTTTGGACAGAACAGAGAGACGGTCGCCTCTCTCTCACCGCTCTCTTGACAACACATGCAGCTTCTCTCCATTTGCCAAATTTTCGAGCCGGACACCTTTGAGTAACAGGTAAACGAAAAAAATCATCGTTACATTTCACGTAAACACGCGACCGCCAAGACTCGACACGTCACTTCGAGTCGCGACTACGTGCACGCACGTACGCTACGATTTCCTCTGCGTTCGTGCACCAGCCGGATTTTCTCTTTTTTTCGTCGACTTTGTAAAAAGTCGTAAAATCAAACAGGCCGAACAAAAAAAACATCGAGACCCGTGATTTTTCAGTAATCCTCACCTGCAAATAACTGCTGCATCGCCCCGTACAGGCGAAGCTCGGTATACGTTTTGGTGCGCATCCCGGGTACTCGAGAACGTGGATAACAGGTGTCACCTGACACTCGTCTACACCGACGATAGCCAAAACTTGTCCCGTCCAGCAACAGCCGAGTAATACTCCCACTATCGCTGCACCGTGAGTAAACAATTATTATCTTTTTGTTGTAGCGCAATTCATGAGCAAAAAACTGCAAGCTTTCGATCGTGGAAGATGATTGAAAGCTTGCATGTTTTTCGAATACCTCTGCTGTTACAATTTTATGAGAGTTTGAAAGGATAGACTATTTAAATCCTAGCGGCTTTACCTTGCGGCCTACATTTTTGCTTTTTATATTGAAAAGTTTGTCGAAGATGTGTTACAGATAGGCACTATTCCGCATAAAAATAAATATAATTTGTTATGCCAAAGTTTACCCAGTTGAAATGAAAATACAATTCGTTTTAATTTTTTTCCTTTTCCTTTTTTATCGTTATCAAAAAATTTTCCATAGGTTTATGTCGAAGGTCTCTAATGAAGACCCTGAAAAAAGTTTGCCGTAGCTTTGATTGGCAAAAAATGGCAATTAGAATGAAATTATTTTCATTGCTTTCCAACTATGTAAACTTCGTAATCATCCTTTGTGTTTCTTCACTATATTATTATTCTTATAAATCATTTTCAGAGCCGCATCCACGATATCAATAGCCGATATCGAGTTTAATATGCGTTAATGAAATTACTTTGATTATGCAATTGAAAATAGTTTCCGTTGCATATCCCGAGTCGCAAATTTTTTTCACTATTGCTTATTGAATTCGTGAGTTTTTTCTTGGACATGTACAATGGACACCTATATGGAAGGAGCAGCATGCTCTTTCAAAATGAAAAAAGACTATCTCCGTCGCTTGAGGCGGAAATGCAGAAAATTTTTGTCTTTTATTTACCAAAATTTGAAACAAAGGTGTAGCAAGCCCGATACATCGTATCAACTGGCTGGGCACTGCGTGTGTTCTCACTGGATAAGCCACGGCTCTTTATATACCCCATTACCAACCCCTTTTTCATCCAACCCCCTGTGGATTAGCCACAGAGAGGGTAAATTCACTGGGTGGGGGATGATGAATAGCTTACCCATACCACAGTGTTACTTCCATATTTTTTCTCATAGGTTTTTATAATAGCGTAAGTGGCCTTCTCTTCCCTTGCCGGCATTCAAAAAAGAGCCGTAGCGTTCTCTCGTGTGGTGGTATTGTGAGTACAAAAAGGTGTATAGCTTGCTACAATGTAATATAATGCAATATCATTTTTCCTTGTCGGAAATAAAGGATTGGTGAAATATGTCGAGCTATCAGAGCCACTGAGTGGGACATTTTTTTCGGTCTTGCTCAAAGTTATATTGAAACTTATATTCTGAGATCGGGAGGCAAACATTTCAATGAAATTTACTTCAGCACGATGCCAGGTCTGATATGCCAATGGTAGAATTTTCGGTAAAATTTTCAACAATGCCTCTCTTTTTCCTAGCGCCTGGTGAACATTAATGGAAATTTTTGTATGAAGATTCAAAAGTGGCCACTGGATATTAATTTTTCATCAAAATGATTTTTTTTTTAAATATGTGAAACTCAATTGAGTGCAAAATATTTTACAGAAATATTTAGTAGCTGTTGGTGGAAAAGTTATATGTTGAAATGAAAGGTATATGTGTTGATGCATTTTTGTGGGACACGTGATGTACATACATGTACACAAGTGTTGGTACACTTGAATAACACGGAATAATTGAAAGTTATATGTCATGATAAGAATCCTGATGAATTGTATGGTTTTAAAGTTCATATCGTTGGAATCCAATGAAAATTCATATTTATTTTCTAATTTTCTTATTCCTATTATTGGATTGAATACTAGCTGTTAACCGCGGCTTCGCCCGCGTGAATTTCGTAATTGATAGAAAGAATCCTTCCTCAGCATTCTAAAGACGTTATGTGAAAGTTCCTAAAGTATAAAAACTCACCGAAAAATTAAGTTTAATTTATCCCTGTACCTCTTTGTAAACCACGATTATACCTTTATATTGCCTTTTGGGCCTAATATGACGAGGCTACTGGCAGAGCTCACTCTCGAACATGCGACATAAAACTGTCTATGTGAGAAACACTCCTCTCTCAAGTCGATGCCGGCCATTTTCAGGGACTATCCTTGATATTTATTAATAGTCATGGCAAAGCACACCTTAAGAGGGAACTGTATTCTCTTAAACACGAACGCATACTCTGTTGGGATTAACGGTATTCTTGGGATGAAAACTCCCTCCCCAAGCAGACCGAGTGATCACTGGGGCTTCTACAATTTGTCTATGCAGTCTCTAGCCAGTAGCCTGCCAGCAGCCTCTCAGTAGCCTGTATCGGAACACGTCTTCCGCGTTTTCCCGGCTTCATTTTCATTTTTCGGCAAAAACTGTGATATTTGTAATCGGCAAAAAAAGTCCCTTTAGATACACGATTGAAATTATTTAAAAGTCAATAAAAAAATATCCGACCCTTTCGGCCACTTTTCCAGAATCGCGAAATTGCAAAATGTCAAACAGTCGTAGCATCGGTTCTATTTGAAGAACGGGGAATTTTCGGCTGGGTTTCGGAAAGGATTTTGGCAGACTTGGATAATGCCGTTGGATTCATCCCGATATCTCAATTACTTTTCCCAGAAAGTGGGATTGAAAAAGGGTCGAAAAAAAGCCAAAGTGGTATGTCTGGAAAAATTCAGAAAAATCGATGGTCCCACTTTGAAATACTGACAAAAATAGAAAAATGAGCCGAGCCCAATGAACCGAACGGGATTTCATAGAGAAAAAGTTAACGAATAGAATGAGCACAGAGTGGAATTCCGAAGCGGAACAAAAAAGTAATGTACGACGATTCAGTGAACGATTCAGATAAGCAAGCGCGTATTTCTTATTTTTTTTGGACATTGACCCACACAGGGGTGAAAAGGAGGTATAAAATTAATGTGAAGTTTTAAGAAGATTGAACAAAAAAATGTTTTCCAATGCATACTTTTATCTCCTTAAGGGTTGATTAAAAAAAAACGACGAATCACGGATTCATCGATTTCTAATAGAGAGTCCGAATACAAATTTTCACGTCTCTAAATTTAGAGGTCTCGAATTTCCATACAACAGTTATTCACCCTTTTAGCCCCCTCAGGGGATGAGTTTCCAAAAATCTTTTCTTAGTGGGTGTTTACGTCACAAAAGGAACCTGTTGTTCAAATTTCACGTTTCTAACTTCAGTAGTTCCGGATCGGCAATGATGAATCAGTCAGGGCATGTTATTTTATATATACAGGGTTTTTGGCACATGCACCGACACAATTTTTGGAGAGATCGGGGGGGGGGGGGGGGCGCTTTTTTTAATTACCCGAAATTTCGCCTTTACATCGACATAACTTTTTTGTTTGTGGTTGTAATACCACGAAATAACTTTTGTTGCATTCTGCAATTAGTTTCAAGAAAATCACTCATCAGCTTCCAAAGTCTTAACAATGCGTAAATGTATGAAAACTGTCAATTTCTAAATTTATTATAAAAAAACTGATAGCTATTTCGAATTTAGCTTTGTTTTGAAAAGTTCTCTAGTTTATACCCTTTCCAACGATGTGCTACAAGTCATAGAAATAATTCATTATGTGGTCAAAATAAAGGATACATTTTTTTTATAATGAATTTAGGAGTTGAATTTTTTCATACATTTACACACTTTTCAGACTCGAAGCTCAAGAATTACTTCCTTGAAACCCATTGTATCAAATAATGATTTATTTATAATAAACATACATTGCAGAATACAACAAAAGTTATTTCGTGCTATTACAACCATTAATGAAAAAGTTATGACGATTTAAAAGTGAAATTTCGGGTAATTTAAAAGAAAGTAAAAAAAAACCTACCTCAATTATCGTGACACTTAGGACACAGGGTCTAAGAGTGAAAAATAAGCAAAGACCTCCAATCCCCCAAAAATGTAACGGTTTATGCGCCAAACACCCTGTATATGAATGAGATATAAATAAATAAACAAGAAGAAGATACAAATAGATAGATAGAACTACACTTTTGCACGTTGTATACTTCGAAAATAGAGAGATACATTGATCCTTAGAGTTGCGAAAAAAAATATCACGCTTCCTCGACTACTTTGTCTAACAACCGCATTGGGGGACTCCCCGTGGTTCAGCAATCCCCTATACACGATAGTGCTTTAATGCTCTATCCTTGTTAACATGGACTAAATCGATTTCGGTGTGACTCCCCCGAAGTCGACTCCTTTCGTCTTTCGAGAATTTCAAAGTAAACCCTTTTGGAGTAAAAAGAAAAAGCTCATACGATTTTGACGAAACGTAGCATCCTCATAAGTTATTAGTTATTCAGAATAATGTTTTCGTTGTCCTGTCGACTATTTCGCTTCGTCTCGTACAGGACTTTGCGCTCGAGCGAAGATTTCTTTTCCAACAATATCGTGATTCCAATTCAACAGGACTTTTGCAAACAAAAACATGACCGTGTAATCTTTAAAAAAATATATATATATAAAATCAGCACCTCAACGACACAATGATCGTCTAGTTATCGACGAAAAAAAACAGTAATATTCTCGTTAATTCGTATTTAGGCAATAATAGTTGTTTAGCGATACGTCCAAAAGTGGAGGTTTCAGGTAGACGAGATTCAGGGTTAAGGTAGATGGGACTCAGGGTTCAGGGTTCAAGTAGACGGATTCCGACATTAAAGTACACCGTACATCGCGTTATTCAGTTTTTATTCGTCATACTGGGTAAAATCCATTAATTTTCAGAATAGCATCGTGTCGAATTTACTTTTTCAAGTATTACATAAATCTGTGACGTATTCGGGGTTATACGACTTGTGAGATATCAGTGAGTGGCTTATTTAATAGATTCGTTCGATGAGATTGCGTTTCTATCTCGAAAAATTGCCGCACTTGTAGCACTTGCAGTCCGCTGGTTCCCTCAATTTTATGTCCATGGTCGATAGCTCCTCGTTCTCGAGCTTCACGCCATCGGCGTCGTAACAATGGTTGAGCCTGACCATCCTTTCCTTCAGATAACTCTCGCGACAACAGTAGCATTCCTGAAATATAAAGTTCATACGAATAAAAAAGTTATCGTGCTGCTCGCGATTGATTTTCGGTCACGGGGAATTCGGCTTTCGTCTTTAAAATGAACCTTTAAAAAGCCTGTTGCCGTCATGACGCTCGGTTGAACGTGCGAATTACAGAAACCTTCGCACTTCGTCACCGATACGTCACCGCTGCATGTCCTGATCAATCGTCCCGCCTCGTCGTACTCGTCTGCAATTGAAGCTCATTTTTTAAGAGTTCAACAGCAACAACTTCTCATGGTATTGAAGTTTGGCCATTTTTTTGGCACATTAGCGCTCCAAAAATCATTGAAACATTTTTAAAGATCCTTAGGGATTCGTAGCCTAAACCTGCAAAAGCAGAGTTTGGATAGTAACAAAAATAAAGAAATAAAACAATAAACAAGATCATCTTCGTTACGCTCTAACGATGCAAACTTCAACACCATCAACTCCCCCCACTCAATTAATTTAGTTTATGATTTTGTTACGTCAATGCAATTCCCACATTCATTTTCTTGCGTATATTCCTTCTTTTTTTTCGAAGCCAATATGTACCCTTGGTAATGTGTATCTCTGACATAAGTGTCTCGCAATTTTCATCTCCGGACTCTTGGACCATTGCGTTGATTTCAACGAGACTCGTCAGCAACAACAATCGCACGAACGATTTAAACATCGCGAAATTTCTGGCAATTATCGATAAACTGAGGGAAACGACGAAAATTTTCGAATATGTTTTTACGTTAAAAAAAAAGGTGCTCGCTCCGAGGCTGTGGGTCAGAATGAACGAGAAAAACGTGCAACAGTCGCTTTTATAGCTGATTTTCTTCAGTCGTACAAAACTCTTCGGGGCGTAGGGCTCCTGCTAAGTCTTAATAGTCCTCTTGGCTCGCGGTCAGCCCCCGTGGTTTCGTTCTTTTTTTTCCCCTCGGAACGATCGTTTTCGCGAACGCAAATGCCTACTCTTGTCCCATACCAATATTATGCATTACTACGCTGATGCCTTTTTTGTGTTTTTGTCGCCCAACGGGCTATCGAGACGGCGGGAACATCTCGCTTGATCCTCTCCTCGTGACGTAGGTGGGATTTTCGAAATTATTCGACTAGTTCGATCGTTCAATAAATTCGTATTTTAATTCGCCGATATATATTTTATTTCGATCGATACAACGTGCAATGGCTTAGTTTTTTTTTAAATTTATTTGTTAACTCGAAAGTGTTGCCCAAATTTCGGAAATGTTACGTGAAGAAATAAACGTGATCGTTCTAGTGATCATTTCTCGTTCCACCGGGGCAATTGTCGCGTAGATCGTCCTCGTCCTCGTAGGTCGCACCGCACCATGTGCAATAAAAATACTTATCCCTCAGGTATTTCGTCAATATTTCTAATTTTTCCGCTATCGTGAGCTTTTCCGTATCCTCGTCTTCCTCCTCATGCTCGGGCTCGCTCTCACTCCCGTCGTCGCTCTCTTCGGCCTTTTTCACGCAGGGCCAGTACCAAGCTTCGCGCGGCTCGACAATTTCATTATGCGCGTCCAATTGTTCGCAAACTCTCTGGCTCTTCAGTAAATCCACTTCAGCCAATTGTTCGGCTTTCTTCAGCGCCAAACGTATACGAAAATCGTCCGTCTTCATGTTGTCCAATTTCTCAACAGGGTTCGATTTTTTCACAAGCTTCTTTACAACCGTTTTACCGAGTCCCATTCTGTTTCCTTTGATGTCAATGCCGATCGGCTCTGATATTCCTGACTCTGTCTTGCCTATCCCCTGACCGGGCTTGTAGCCCATTTTCATCAACATTTCGAAACCTGAAATTTTCATTCAAGCGTGTCAAATTGAGAAAAGCATAGAAGAAATGACGCACTTCCGTTAATTAGCCATCCTGCATGTTGCGATCTGAAAGGCCGGCACATCCTCCGATGCCTAAGAATTATAGACGCCAATTTTTAGTACCTTTGTTGCTAGAGGAGATCGCGGATGATAATCCTTCTTCTCTCTTCTCCTGTTCAATGACGCGCATGGGTTTATGTTTGTCTTTCATCTTGGCCTCATGATCGACTCTTCTCTTCAATAGCTCCATTTGCCGTCTCTCCGACTGGCGATACAGAAGACTGGGCGCCGCCAGTTTCTCCGTCGCCTGGAGAAACTTGTCGGACATGTAATCCTCGTCGTCCGACATTTCGATTCGCTAAACATTCGCATACATCGAGATTGCGTTAACTCCAATCGTGAAACAACGTGAAATCATCTCGAAAAGTAACAAGCAGAAGATATAGGGATCGTTTATTCGCATTCAGATCGCGTGAGCTCGATGTAAACACGGAACTGTCAGTCAGTTGACATTGAAGACAGACGCTCTGACGGAAAAACCAGTCTGTTTGGCGTTTCAAATTTTCCAAGGGATTAATTTTTTCCGTAAACATTGGCAAATTGTTATTCTGCTGGATCACGGTACAAACCTCGAATATGTTCACTTGCGTCTGCTTGGCGATGAGTTTTTGTTGGTTATGTCGCGTTTCAAACACGACGCGACTAACGAGGCGAAAAACATTGGCCCCCTTTTACTCGTTAATGAAAGACGGGCGCGAGAGGGGGCAAATGTCTCGCAGCTTTCTGAAAAATCGTGCAAAACGGCATAAGTTTGTCTGCAATATCGATTCGTCGGGCTTGTACCGGATGCTCCTGTAGTCCCTTTGTTTTTCACAACCCGTAGCATCGTTCACCATCAAGCCACAAAGCGCAGTCTAGACTACATTTCATCGGATGCAAGTGCTGAAGAAACGCGGCGAATTATCACGAAACACTATCTCACCGCGGTATTTTGCATTCGACATTTATGGGAATGAAATAGGAAGCAAGGATTCGACAGGGAAAACCGCGCGCTTCCGCTTTGCGTTACACATTTTTGCGGCTTCCAAAAATAGATACTATCGCCATGTTCCAACTACGTATCTACACAGATGATGTTGAAGTTTGCATCGTTGGGACGCAACGAACATTCATTCTTTTTAATTGTTCGAATTTTTGTTCAGCTGTGATATTGACTC
This sequence comes from Ophion slaviceki, assembly GCA_944452715.1. Classification (NCBI taxonomy): domain Eukaryota; kingdom Metazoa; phylum Arthropoda; class Insecta; order Hymenoptera; family Ichneumonidae; genus Ophion; species Ophion slaviceki. Next base: position 1,827,725 of record OX101785.1, on the reverse strand, counting down.
AAACATTTTTACGTATTCTTATGAGAGATTTACAACCTCAATTTGCAAAAAAAGTAGGATTCCCACAAGCATAAAAATAAAGAAATAAAAAATCAACAACAGAAATCGTTGCGCTCCAACGATGTGAGCTTCAACGCGATTTTACACAGGCTCTATTCTTGCCCTGTCAAATTCGCAGTTATGATTAGCCGGTAGCCGAGAAAAAAATCTCCCACCCGAACTTTTTTCGACTCAGCCGAGCACTTTTTCGTTTCGATCTTCGTGATTTTCGCAAGCGCTGGCATATCGTGATAAGGGTTCGCAACCGCAAACCTTCTCGATAACGAAACACGTCTCATGCGTCTCAAAGATTCGCCACCCCCTCCTCTCCAGGCACGCAATTAAGATCAATTACATTTTTAAACGACATTCGCGTGGGCGTAGCTTCATTGCACCATTCTCTTTGCAGAGATCGCGATGCACGTAATAAAATTATCGCGGGACATGTTAGTCGGCCCTTGATGTACTCAAATAGTCCATGGCCTGTTTTTGCGTGCGACTCCGATGGTGAAGTTTGACCTATTCAAAATGGCCGCCGCAAATTGACTTCTTGCACGGCAAGCGTGCGGACAACAAGTTCAACGCTTACACAATATTTTCGTTCTAACATTTCGTTTCAGGCCTCAAACCTAGTTGAACATTTTGAAAATGATTTGTCGTTTTCGACGGAGTTTCAAAGTATAACATTTCATAAATATCCTCTGACAATTTCAAGATCCATTTTTAAAGCTGAGGTGGGCGTTTAAAAAAAAAACAAAACAAAAATCGAATAGCTGGACACGCTGGCCCAGAGAAAAATTCACGAAAATTCCTTTTTTTCTGGGCACGAGCTAGGTGTAATTCGTTCAATTAAAATGCATTTCGGTCTTCAACGGGTTATGCTTGGTTGTAATAGTCGAAAACGGTGGATTTTTCTAAGAAAGTCATGGTCGTAAAATTCTACACAAATTAGGTATTTGAAAAAGCATTATCTGAAGAACATTGTAATTTTTTTGTGTAAAAGTATTTAATTATAATCGATTTACAGTCTTTTGCGGTGAGCAATGTTCTTATCCAGGGCATATAAACCAGGTTATATAATATCAAAAAATCAACTAGATTTCGTTAGCATATTAGTTTATCCTACGATTAATCGCAGGAAGATCCGAAATATTAGATTTAAAATGGGGCGTGTAAAAACTGAGTTGATTTTTGGGGAAAAATGGGCATTTTTCGTCCATCAAATCGAAAGTATACATCGGGAAAAAAAACAATCCTTCGTTCAAATACTATATTTTCACATCTAGAAAAAGCCCGAAAAATTCAGAAAGACCGATGCGGTACTTTTTGAGATATAATTCTCACCGACTTTGAAAACGTACTTTCGAGAAAAAAAGCGTTTAAATGTTCGAACAACTCTCCGAGCGTTGCGACGGGCGTCAACATAACATCCTATAAATCGGTCAACTTCAAATCGATCAACGTCAAATCGATCAACTTGAAATTTTCAAGGAACATTCATAAGATGATGTACCGTCAAAATATATTGGTTTTGAAAAAAGTAATTTTTTCTACTTTTACAACTAGGCATAACCCCTTAATCCAGACAAAAACGGGAAATATACATCAGTAAGACGGTGCAAAACGCACTCAGTCGGTAATAAAACTCTAATGAACTTTCCCCGTAAATTTCAAGCCTGGTTGGAAGAGTACAATTTTAAGGTCCGTCATGCGCTACCATTGCCATCTATCTTGTACCCAAATCTGTTTCACATCCCGATAAATCTTCATTTTTCCAAAAAAAAAATGAAAAATTGCGGAGGAATCTTCGAACAGCCATTTTCCTTAGCTGCCGATACTCTCACGAGATGTCTCCAGTCTCTTGTCCATTGGCCGAGGAGATTTGCAACTCGTGCGCTCTCCGTGGGTCGATAGACAGAAGGAACGCGGAACTCGGAACGTTTCTTCGAGTCGCTCACTGCTCCCTCTTACACACACGCACACGCTCTTGCGGTCGTGTCGAAACAAAAGGGAACGCGAACCACGATGGCTAGAGGAGCTATTATTTCCACAATCGTGGGCTCCGTGCGTCTTTCTCTCTCGCACCCACTCTCTCTATCTCGCTTGTCCAACTCTGCTGGTACACATATCGCCTAGGCAATATTTCGTGTTCCTGCTGGAGAGGGAGGGAGAGGGAAGCGAAGAGCCAACTCACGAAGTGAAAGAAAACTCGAATCGTCCACTTTTTTTCGTTCGTTTCGATATATTACATTTTTTTTCGCGCAACTCTCGTCTCCCTTCATTGCGAGGATAATAACGCTCGAGAGTGTGTTGCCCCTCGAGCGAGTTTGCGGGAGTGCCACTGTCGCGGTATCTCCTCGTAAGTTTCCCCGTCGTCTTCTTTGTACGCGGAAATAAAGTGCATCTCTCGAGATTTCCGCCCTGCAGGGACGGGGCGAGGAGGCTCTCGAAGAAGTCTCTGCAATACAGACACGTTACATCTCTCGGTCGCATGTGTGTGCGCGCGTGTATCTTCCGTCCTGAAAAGCGACCGTTTGATAATTACAATCGTTCCTCCGGAGCTCACGAGCGGTAGAGCGATCGTTCGCGGAAATATTTTCGTCCCGTCGCCAAAGAGGCAACTAGCTAACGTTGCTCGAACAACCGGCAGCAGCGTTGTCGATCGAACACATCGTGAGGATTTCACTTCGACTCGGGCCAGACGAGAACATAGTGAACGCACAAACGTCGAGAACAGTGTTTTTTTTCATTCAGCATCGCACACGTACATACGTACGGAAACAGAGGGGGGGGGGGGAGAGGATGAGAGAGAGAGTGACACGTTAAACGGTGAAACGAAAAGGCGATCGGATAACGTGAGCAATTCATTTTTTTTGTTTCTCTCTCGCTCCTCTCTCCCTCTCTCTCTCTCTCTCTGCCCCCGTGTCAGTCTGCATCGCTCGCATCGAACATGCCAAATCCAGAGCCCTACGCCCTCGCGAAAATGCGAATCCTTCACTCACCGTCGCACATCGTTGCCGCGAAAGTTGTCAGTTTAACGTGATTGCGACGAACAGTTCAACGCTAAAGTTGACAACCTCGCGAGATATTTTTCGTTCGTGCTTTCCGTGCATTTTGTTTCGCCGTTTTCTCCGCTCGTACCGTCGACCCAGCAGTCGGACAATTCGACTATTGTTCAGCCAATATTTGTCCCGTCCAAGAGGCCCTGCCAATTAATGGTTGACGAACTGCGAGAGATTTGCGAAAAAAAAGTATCCCTGCACGGTGATGTCGCAGTGACAGTTTGAGGTGCGAGAGAATTGTGCGGAACAATCTGTGTAACGAAGACTGCGCAGCTGAGGAGAAAGTTTGGCTGCGCAGAGACTCTGCGAATACAAATCTAGAGGAGGAGTAGCGCACGGAGCAAATACGCTCCAGCGGGTAGCGCTGTTATAAATAAATAAAACTAAGCGTTGCTCAGCAGTGATAATACAAGCGACGCGTCGCAGAAATTGAGCGGAACGGCGTGTCGAATAGGAAATTCGTGAAAGAGTGGAAAAAAAACAATTGTTACCAAAGGGTCGCGTATCCTCGGGTAGGTCTGCGCGGCTATGGTCGTAGCTAGCGGCTGTTGGGTACATAATGCAGGTTACAATCAGAACGAGAACGAAGAAAATCAGTTGAATTCGGAAGGCAACAAGATGACCGCCAAGGGTATATTGATATGTCGCGACAATTCGCACGCGTTTCAAGAGCGTACACTGAATCTGGACCAAGCGGTGAAGATAGGCCGCTCGGTGGCGAGGGCACGGGTAGCCACCAACAACGCGATATTCGACTGCAAAGTATTGTCGCGAAATCACGCGCTACTGTGGTACAGCGGCGGCAAGTTTTATCTTCAAGACACGAGGAGCAGCAATGGCACTTTTGTCAACAATCAGCGATTAAGCGCGACGGGATTGGAATCGTCGCCGCGCGAAGTATGCTCCGGCGACATCGTGCAGTTTGGCGTGGACGTTATGGAGAGTACGAAAAAAGTGACGCACGGTTGCATAGTGGCGACGCTGAAGCTTTATCTGCCGGACGGCAAGGAGGCCAAGGCGAGTCGCACAATGTCGGTGGCGAATCCGGCGGGCGACGTATCTCTGGAGGATCTCTATAAGCTCAATCAGTACATACAAGAGGCGAGCAGAAGGGAAAAAGTTTTGCAGAGCAAACTGTCGCACCTTCAGACCCTAGTTGAGAACACGCGACTGGCCACCGATCAGTCCTGGAAGGCCCTCATAGACGAGGATCGTCTATTGGCGCGTATAAAAGCCGTCGAGAGCCAGCTGGTCGCTTGTTCGAAAAATCTTACCGAGGACAAGATACGGAACGAGCTGATCCGACTCGAAGACGAAAAGGCGCAGTATCAGGTCGCCGCTAAAGACGCACTGCACAAGGTACACCGGGAGAAGCTCGAGGTGACCCAAAAACTTGCTCAACTCGAGAGTCGTTTGAACGAGACCGAGGAGGAGTGTCAGAGTCTTCACAATGTATCGAAACACGCGCAATTGGAACTTCAGGAACTCGCCGCCAAGTATACCGAGGCGCAGAGAAATTTACAATTTATGGAGAAAAAGCTTGTGGAGAAGGAGGAGAGCTCGTCGGAAATAGTCAATTGGGCGATGCAGGAGAAGAAAGATCTGTTGAAGAAGGTCGAGGAGCAGGCCAGAGTCGAGCGTTTTCTTCAGGCCAGATTGCGCAATTGTTGGCTCGAAGATCCCGTCAACATTCCAAAGCACATTACAGCAATGAGAAATTACATGCAGACGCTCGTCGATATGAATCCAAAGTTGGTGACCGATGTCGATTCGAGCCTCGCCAAGGAAGGCGTCAATCCTATCGAGGCGATAAACGCTATTCTCAATAAACTCGACGCGATGCTGGCCGAGATACACAACGAGACCGAGACTATCAACGATACGAATTTGACCAACATGGATGACGAACAGAATCAAAGCTACGATCAGGACAACGAGAACAAGCAGATGATGATAAAAAATTCGGAGGAGCCGCCCTACGACAAGAACGAGCTCGACGATTCCCCGAAGAAGCGCGAGTATCCGGCAAAGCTCGACAGCCGAGGACCCTGGATCGTAACAACGACGACGACCGCGACAACGGAAACGAGCCCCCCAATCACAATCGCACGCCGTCAACAACAGATCGTGAGAACTCGAAAAACATTGAGACGAACTCTCGTTAACGGTAGCGGGGCTGGCACGAATCTTGACGATTCCACCGAATCCGATAGCTGTCTCGAAAGCAACGACGACACCAGCAGCGTTGCCAGTGACGACACGTGGATCGGCTTCAACGACGGGAACGATGAAAAGTCGATGATCGAAATGAAACATCTGAACAACGAATTCGATGAGAACTCGAGCCCGGAGAAAGAGCCACAGGAGCAACATTCGCGCGAAAGTGGCCAGCAACAGAAGCTCGAAGTACGCTTCGCGAGCGGTACGAACGGCAAGGATCTCGAGGAAGTTCATTACGATCACGCTTACAGACCCGAGGAGGAATTTGCGGATGTTGCGACAGCCGCCAACGACGACGATTCCTCCGATTCCATCGAGTCGCCCAACGACTCGTTGGCTTCATCCGCCACGTCTGATCGCCGTGAGATCAAGAAGGACGACGAGGACATCGAGAAGCCCGAGAATCTTGAACACGACGATCACCCACGCTCGACGTCGGACGATCAACTCCAGGAGGACGAACATCTCGACGGCGAATACATTAAGACCCTCAAACCAATTGGCAATTCACTCGGCCAGAATTGTCCCCAGAGCCGGGAATACGTGCTTCGTACGCTCATTAGTTCGTTGGAATCGTTGCGCGGTGAGGACGATCACGAGGCACAACAGGTGGTGAAACGGGAGCTCGATCAGCTGCGCGATTGGCTCGTTCAAGAAAGCAGCGAAAATATCGTCAACAAACTCAAAGAATTGTATTATCGTGCGAAAAACGAAAATCAACGGATACAAGAAGTGAACGAGGAGCTCGTTATACTCAAGGAAAAGTACAATCTCATAAGCGACGAGAAGACGGAACTTTTGAAACAGTACAAGAAACTCAAGGCACAATGTGGTGATCTTTTGCACACGTCGTATAGTGTGCCCATACAATACGTCGCACCCATAGCCGTTATTATCGTATGGATGCTGCTCGAAAAGATGTTCTAATGTTTTCTCACATATTTTTTTTTTTGTACATATATTCGACGGCGAAGAAAGGCCGCATTTCTCCCGGCGAAATTTCTTTACTCTTCGTTTAGCTCGTTCTAACGAGAAACAATTTATGCCCGTTTCCGGAATATACAGGCTGCAAAGCTTTTCCTTTTCATTCGACACAATCGGGAATCGAACGTGTATATTGTAAATACACACACACACACGTATACATACATTTATATGTTATCGATATAAATATATGTATATTTCCAATGTTATGATAAAAGCGTCGAGATGAATCATAGGAGAGCCTCACATTTGCCAAAGTGTGAAATTTGCGACCGTAACACGAGGGAAAACGAGAGAATGTAGAGAAAGAGTTGCTGTCACGTGCCCAACTAAACAGAAGCAAACGAGACTCTCGTAGCGTTTGAACAAAGTGCGTCTGAACAATGATAAAGGAACAAGAGTGTATTCTCATTTTTTTTATACATATATCTCTATTTTTTCTTTTCTTTTTTTTTTTTGTTAAACGAAGTATAGACAATACCACGTAAAATGTTCAATACGCTGCCAATTTCGATGTCATATCTTCTTCGGACGTACGACGTACTTCTTCCTTATCATAAAAAAAAGAGAACACAAAAGCCAAGGAATAATGTAAAGATAAAAACGATGCACACCTTACCGTATCCGTTCGTTGTATGATTATTTATAATATATATATATATAGTTGATAATAAGTAAATAAAAAAAGTATAATAATGCGATGCCCATGCTTGTGTATCGCCGAAACTTTTGAAAAGTATTCGGCTGTACAGCGAGTATTATAAGCGAATAATTATAACATAAGAACGATTGAAGTTACATTGAGAATTTACAGATTTATTCGATCTAATTCTTCACACTTGCACACACGATAATGACTTTTCTAAGGTTGCGAGAAACATTTGCAGGAAGCGTGATGTATATACGTAGGTTTTTGTTGTTTTTTTCTTTCGTTAATTTCTATGAAAAAATAAAAATTTTATAACGAATTCCTGTTTATCCTTGAGAGTGCTGTTTCAAACTAACGAATTGACACACGCATCGAGGACTTTGGGCGATCTTGCGCGATTGGAAATGTTCGTTCTTTTGGAAAACACGCACTTTGTCAGATTCAAATTAAGTAACGGGGGAGTAACACCTTAGTTAATCCGTAATAATCGTGTGAAACGCGAGGATGAAAGACCCCGTAATAGCGGTTGGTCCGACGACGGGGAATAAAAAAAAAGAAATATTTAAAATATACAATGAGAAACGGCCATTCGCACGATACGGCCTAGTACTACGTTTCCGTACGGTTTTTCTATTACTTCTTTTGATACAAAAACAAATCGGATTAAAATTTATCGTATTTTCTTATTATCATCGAAAAACTCGGTTCCGTAGAGTGCCATTTCGCAGAGTTGACAACGACGATCAACTTTGCCATCGTAAAATTCGGAATATCTCGAGGAAACGCTGTTCGAATTAGAAGAAAGGGAGAGAGAGGGACAAGAGCGTAACGAATAAAACGCGAAAGCGATTAAATAGTGAATCCAACGGGAAAGTGAATAGATATATGTATAGAAAAAAAAGACCCGCGAATGGGAGGTAACAGTTCAGTTTTCCAAAAAGGTATATCCAGCTTGCTGTACATTCGGGGCTGACTTCTTGGAAGATCGAAGCAATATATTGTAGCCATAACAAAGCTTGTACATAATATTGTTAATATAATCTTACTACCCGTGTAACAGTCATTATAAATGAAAGCAAAAAAATGAAATAAAATTAACTTAATTAAAATCTACGTGTTACGTCATTTCAACACTATAGACGGTCGAGATTGGAAGGAAACGGAGATCCACAGATAAATTAGAATTCTCAACGGGTTGTGCCTAGTTGTAACAGTCGCAGAAAGCTCATTTTTTGGGTTTTTTAAATTTAGAAAATCGTGATGATTATTTTCTACACATATTGGGTATTTCAACAAATATCATCTGAAGAATTTTTGGTAATTTTTTTTTGTAAAAAATTTTTACCTATAATCGATTTACAGCCCATGTCCGGAAAGCAACGCTTGAAAACGTATTTTGCGGTGAGCACTGCCCTTCTGAACCAGGTTATCTAATATGAAGAAAAAAAAACAAAAAGATTAATCGAAGGAAGTTCCGAAATATAAAATTTAAAAAGAAAGGGGCGTGTTCAAAGTGAGCCCTGATTTTTGTTTAACAAATTGGCATTTTTCGTTCATGAAATTGACAGTATTCATCGGGAAAAAATCTTTTGATCAAATACTCTATTTTTACATCTGGAAAAAGTCCTGAAATTTTCAGAATCGGTGCAGTAGTTTTTGAGATATTTTGCTCACCGACTTTGAAAACGTACTTTCGAGAAAACAGCCTATTTGTCAAAGTAATAGCCTGAAATAAATATAAAAAATTGAAAACGTACTTTCGAGGAAAAAGTTTTGTTAACATAACAGCCTATAAATCCGTCAACTTTGATTCGATCACCTTGACATTTTCTGGGATAATTTATAAGATGATATACTGTCAACATGTATTGGTTTTGAAAAAAAGTTATCCTTCGACTTTTACAACTAGGCATAACCCCTTAATTTTTTATTTTTGAATTTACAAACTCTGAACTTTGTGAAGCAGTATTGTTGACGGAATTACAAAGAGGAGAAAGAAATGAATCATTGTACGAATGCAAAAGAAAATGACTGGAGCATAAACCCGCGCCGTTGATGCTTTGACTGCTGTCAGATTATACGTCCACGTAGGCAACGGAAGTGGCCTTGGCAATGCGCCATCTAATAAGAAGCTGATTCAACGATTTTCAACGCGTACATCGTTTTTCTACTACGTCTCTTCAGCCGCTGAATATACGTGATTGTGTACATGTATATCTGTTTATCACATTCAGGAATTGTGATGCATAGTTGATCATGACACAGAAGTATATTAATATCTAACATGATAGGTAAAAGAAATAATTCGTTTACGGCGTAAAATAGATTGCTTTTCGCAAATTACGAATATGTTGAGAGTAACGTACATTGGGACCCAGGAAATTTTCGAGATCACTCTCACGATGTAGTAAATTATATGTCCCTCATTACCGTAATGAAAAATTTGTTTTTTTTTTAAATTTTATTTCCCGTTTAAATTTATGTGATCATATCATGGAATAAAGTTGACTCTTGTTGCGATGCTGAAGTACCAAAATCATAGCGTACAAACTAAAATCACGCACGCCTTTGCCATTTTTTTTCTTAAGGAGGGAGATCCCTTTTGGCAGCCGAAGATGAGAGAATTTTAAAGATTTTTTTGTGTCGAAACGATTTATTCTACGTTATTAAAATTTGTTTAATATTCAAAAGTGGCGTCGGCACAACACTTGCTTCAGAGTAGGTTGCTGCGTGAGTTGTATCACGGCGTACAATCTAGCGTCTGGTACAGCGGTCTGAAATATCGGAGCCAAGAAGTTTTAGAGGGAGCGGGTTAAAATTCCGAACTTTAAATGATCGGAACGCTCAAAACTCCGAATGAATACTATCCCGAAAGATCAAAACTCTGAAAGAATTTTACACGAAAGACCAAAACTCCGAAAATCTGAACACCGTCAAAATAATTCGGCTATGGAAGTTTTAAAAGTTTGAAAATTTGCAATAAATCGACGAATTTTTTCAAGAATTTGTTTTATTAAGAAGTGATTTTACGTCAATTTTGAAAATTTTCTAGACAATGTTATACGTTCTACATGGTTTACAGTCAACTGTGTAGACTTTCGCCGGCATGATCTTGACGAAAATTGAAATTTCGAAACATTAAAATTAGGAATTTCAAACCGTCGGAGCATTCAAAGTTCGGAATTTCAACCCGGCCCCCATGTCAAGATCATGCCAGCGAAAGTCAACCCAGTTGGCTGTCAATGATGTAGTACGTATAACATTGTCGAGACAAATTTAAAATTTGACGTAAAATCACTGCGTAATAAAAAAAAATACTTGAAATAATTCATCGATTTATTGAAAATTTTGAAACTTTAAAAACTTCCATAGCCGAATTATTCTCACGGTGTTCAGATTTTCTGAGTTTTGGTCTTTCGTGTAAAATTCTTTTAGAGTTTTGATCTCTCGGGGTAGTATTATTTCGGAGTGTTGAGCGTTCTGATCATCCAAAGTTCGGAATTTCAATCCGACCACGTTTTAGATTTCTAAGTCTCTATGTGAACCTAAAAAATCTGAAGAAAAATGAAAATTCGAAAAATCGTACGTTTTTGAAAAAATGTTTTATTTTTCACGAAATTTTTACTATAGTATTCGTTGATGAAAACGTCGTTTTTTTAAAATAATTTTCCAGGAACATTAGGTTCACATGGGCGGTAGTTATGTTATCTAAAAGTGTGCGAATTTTTAAAATGATCGATGAGTTAGTTTTTCACTTATCTTGTACGAGATTCACGAAAAAGTGGTTTTCAGGAAAACGCGTTTAACGTTTCAAGACTCAAAAATGTTGTGACTAAATGACCTACCGATACATCCGCGATTTCGAGGCTACAAAGTGGTCCCTCAGCTTCTTCGTGGATTCCATTCTTGGCTGTAACCTCTTCACGCTATAAAGGGATCCCCCCTCCTTAAATGAATGTTTTCAACCGAGAAGTAGATTTTACGGAAAACATTTCTCTATTTCTCAAATGAAAGTACACAGGAGATATTTTAAGAGGATTTAGTTAGATGCGCTTTTTCGCAACCGCCTTCTGATATTTCTCAACAATAATTGTTTTCCTCTTTTCGCAGGTGCAGTCGCATCTCGTATCGTGCAGCAACGTAGGGAGGGCATTTCAATAAAGGCACTTGGGAAAGAAAAAATGTACCCATGAAGAGAAAATCGGAGGAGTCAACGAAGAATCGAGGGTCCAGAATGGCCGGTGGATCAAACGTGAACGGCGACTCGTCGCTCGGTCGTATATGCCGTGACTTTTTGCGCAACGTTTGTCATCGTGGCAAACGATGCAAGTATCTTCACGAGCGCTCCGAGGACGATCCAGTCGAAGAGTACACTTTCTGTCACGATTATCAGAATGGAATGTGTCACTGGCCAGGTTGCAAATTTCTTCACGCAACCGAGAGCGAGGAAAAGCATTTCCGCAGTACCGGCGAATTGCCGAGCCACGTTATGAACCGTTTGAAAAATAACGCCGACACACCCGAGTATCCGATATGCAAGGATTTCGTGAAGGGAAGCTGCCAAAGGGAAAAATGCAAATTTCGTCATTACAAGAAGGAGGAGTCGCCGATTAGTGTCGCGGCGCAACCGCATCTTGTACCACCCAGGCAACAGCATGTCGTTAACGGGACGAGCAACGGCGAAAATCCCAGATACGAGGAGGAGAGAAAGTACGCAAATCTATATTTCTTACTTCATATATCTTTTACTTTTTCTTTATTTTTTGAATTTAATTTTTAAAATTTTATTTAATGTTTTTTAATTTTTTTATTTTGTGTATTACTTATAACGTAACGGTAGCTTCGATCCCTAGAATTTTTCACATTTGAAAGAATGCTATTTTGGGACAAATCAATAGGCAATCTCTTTTTCGGGCAATTGGCTTCTGTTCTTACTAGAACTAGAACTATACTTAGTATTGTTCTTTATTTCCAAGTATACCCTTGCGGGTTTTTACACAGTATATTGTTTTACTCTGTAGATTGACACACTTTTACACGTTTCCTTTTTTTGGTTAACATTTGTTTTTCGTTCTTTTTCTCTTTTATGCTTTCTTTCTTGCCATGCATTCGAAGGCTCTCACATACTCGCACAAATTTTTAATCGGTTTCCCTTTTATTTCTTTATTAATTTTTTCTTTTGGTGCCTCACTCTTGTAGGCTCTTTGCCACTTTGCCATACCATTTCCTTATGCATTGTTTCTTTTATTATCCCGCAATGACGTATGTGTTCAAGCTTTTTTCTTCCTTATCGCGTATCCCTTTTTACTTCCTTTTCTTCATGTTCTTCCTTTCATGCCCTTCCGGGTACTCTTCCATTTATATACGTTGTTTTCGATTTTTGTACTCCCTACCTTACGTTTAATTCTCAATCTGTCTCCATTCTTATATTTCCCAGTCGGTTTTTGTTCGCATACTTCTTTCGATTATTTTTCTTACTCCCTCCATATTTTTGTCTCTTATCCTTTGCCACATTGCTTCCACTCTCCTTCTCCCTTCATTTCGAGTCCCCATTTGGATGGGTTTGAATTTAATATCGCCCTGGCTTCTTCTTTCAAACACTTTTTTGGCCACCTATCTTCCGGCACGCTTCTGTTCTATAAAAAAAAAATTGTTTCTCGTATAAAGAAGACGATACTTTGCATAATCCTGTGCTCACCGTTGAGCTCGATCTCACGCGCTTATCGCCGCGAGTGCTACAACACGAGCGAACTCCAAAGATGCAAATACTCGTTTGCGAATACTCGCACTTACGTAATACCGACTCCTCTCCAACATCAGCCGTGTTTTATAATAGATAAGCGTACAAGCTTGTCGTACATTTACGTAATTTAATCCCGGTGTGTGCAAACTCGATATTTTGCATGTCATTCTCTTTCTCTCAGTCTTGACGAAAGTTTCGTATATTTGGACAAGATATGACGTAGTTGACGTTTAGAAAAACATTTTTTTCGCACTGCCGATTAAATTATGTTTTTTTCAAATAAAAACGTTCGCATAAAATGAACCGCTTGCTTTTTTTTGCATTGTGGCTTTATCGCGATTTAAGTTACATCATTGAATGTTTACGATTCATAGAAATGCACGAACAGCTAAAGGATCTTCATAACTTCTAGTGAAACGATCCGCAACGTTGTCAAAATTGAACATCAGACAAAAAAAGAACAAATTATCAACCATAATTATTCGAATAATTCGGTCCAAAAATGCACGCTATCACCATTCGATAAATCTTTTCCCAAGCCGTAAACAAGACGCATCAACGTATTTCCCAATACAAGTAGCTCGAGTAACACGGATAAAAAATTGAGTAAAAATTCGCCCACCAACTCGAATGCCCGTAATTTTAAAAATAATTAATCCGCCTCTTATTTCCGTGCGTAGTTTTCACTGGCAGCTGGGAGATCAGCATGCGCTCGTGACCAGCAACGGTTACAACGCTACGCCCCATCCGGGCGACATACTTGGTCCTCCGGAGCCGAAGAGACGCATAGTCTCAGGCGAGACTGTCGTTCACTTTGATACGTCGCAGTTGCTCGGACAGCATACGACCCAGCAGATAACTCCAGGATATTACTATCCGGTGATAGCGCGAAACGAGGCGAGGGCCATTGTTCTCGAGGATGAAAACTCGCTGCTGAGAAAAAAAATCGACGAACTGAAGAAACAAGTGAGTAATGAGTCATCCTCAAATGCAGTGTACGGAAGTTGTTTTTTTGTTATTCCGTTAAATGTAATATGTTTTTCATTGAACACTCTCTTTATTTGGCAGGTAAGCGACTTGACGGCGACGAACGAATTTCTTCTCGATCAGAATGCACAGCTGAGAATGTCGGGAAAGCGTACGACGAATGTAACAGCGGTAACGGTGCCGGCCGTGACGATCACGAACACCGTACCACCGTCGCAGGCACCGACCCCCCAGCAAATGGTGAACGCAGCCGTCGCAGCGGGTACACTGAGAACCGTGACCGCCAGCGTTGCTACGGTACCCGTGAGCATAGCGACTGTTACACCCGTATCAATCGCAGCCGTCTCAATGGCACCTGTGTCGATAGCACCGCCTATAGTCACGATGGCCCAGCAAACAATAACGATGAGTGGCTCGCAGCCCAACAATCAACAGCTTGGAAATCAAGGAAACTCGCAGCAGAACGCGAGTTTACCCATGTCCATATCAGGGGCCACAGCTCCCATGGTTTCGTATCCGATAATGACTCAAGAACTAAGGCCCGTTCTTCAATAATACATATACGGGTCTGATCATTCCGCGAGTCTAATGTACGATCGAGGAATGAACTTTCCTCGGCAGGCACGGGAAAGTCTTGCGTTATAAAAAAAAAGACCACGAGTACCTTAAACGGCGATGATTGACGAAGATAAGAGAAGAAAAAAAGCTCGCCATTGAACGGCAATATTTTCCGGAAAGATGATCCAATGCGGAATATCGAATAACCCATCCAAATTGATGAGGGTTTCAGTAGCGAAAGCGTTATTGCTTCGCAGATTCGAAACTCGCGCGGGGGCTTCAGCGGCGTTAGATTGAACGCGGAAGCGAATGTTTTTGCCAGTGAGTGGCACAATTTCAATGGAAACGCAATCCAACACCATTTTATTATACGATAATCATAGATAACTATTGTAAAAATAGTTGAAAAATGCGAATCGGGTGATGACATTGAGAAATAAACGAAATGGCCATTCATGGGTTCATGTCGTTTTGGGGAGAACGGGATAATGGCGACCATCCGAAGGTAACGCTCGATAGTTTCCAGGCAATGAAGATGATTCGTTATTTACACATAGAAAATTATCATAACCGTAAGTTTTTTTTATTACTCTTCGCCGCTCATCTAGAAGTAAATGGATATTTTTTTTCTTTCACTTTAAAGGCCCTTGCGATTTGGCACCCCCTCTCACCGAAGGGATAATGCCGACCAGTTTAATTTCTACCCAAAGCATCACTTCCGTCAATATTTGCGTCAATCTGCTCGATCAACTCGACGACATTGGGACGATTGCTTTTACGCGATCAATGTCAAATTTTCCTAATCATGTTATGAGAAAATATCATATTTTCAGAATAAAAATGCTTGAAGGATAACAAATGGGTGGATATGTTTCGAAGGACCTTCAAGGTTTATCGGTCACGAGGCAATCGAAAGAGTTCGGCGTGAAAGTGCCTTCGATTGATATTATCTCATATATAAATATATATGGTCGCCCTTATATCCTTCCCCACTCCACCATATTTGTAAAACGCACTTTACTCTTAAATCCGAGAAATGTTTGTTCCAATAAACTCTTATCGAGTCATTCGGAATAAATATTTTCTCAGAGAAACCGCTTCAATAATTTTATTTGAATTTACTTTTCAATTTGCAATTTGTTAATATATAATGGCCCACCAGAAAAGCGTCTCTTCGCATACTTTATTTATAATACGAACAATCAAGCGTGCTGATTTGCGAGAAAGATTTGTCGTCATAGTGAACAGCGATGTCGTCGAGCACTACCGAGTAAGATGTTGTAGGATTTCAGCGAAAAGAAAGAAACGTTTTATTCGGTCTCAAAAGGACGTAGGATGCATATGGTTTGGGCCAATCAAGCTATCGCGTAGTTAGGTCTCTTGCTACTGTAAGTACAAACGGGCGGGAGAGGAGGGTAACGATTTGTATATTAAGCACAGGACTGTCGGCTGAGACTGTCTTGTACGTGAATGTTACACGCCACTGTAAATAGTACAATATTTAGTCACTGACCGGCCAATGTTTTTTTCTTTGCTGTTTATCGATTGGAATGAATTTGTACAATTCCATTAATAGTAAAGTAATTTAAATATCCTTATACTCGTAACGATGTTTTCAAAGTTACAAGTAATTACCCGCGGGTACTAAAAGTAAATGAGGAAGCGAAGAAAAAAAAATTGAATAGTAAAAGTTCACGTTCGACCGATCAACTTTGAAAATACGATGCTCGAGCAATTATTGAACAATTAAACATTCATTTTTTTTTCTTTTAACAGTTCGGCGCTTGCAAATCGTAGATCTATGTATCGATTGAATACATACGTGTGTTTGGTTTCATTAAAGTTTGTGATTAATAATACTATTCGATGATAGAAGGAAAAAATACCCATATGTTACCTTTCTTTTTTTATTTATGATCCTGAACTCCTCGGATTAAATTTACATTTCACCATTACAGTAATAAAGTCCAAAATTATCATGGCATGGAAAAAAAGATGGATGGACGAAGGATGAGAACGGGAAACGTAAATGAATCTTTTACTGTTGACAAACAGGTTTTTTTTTAATTTACCCGTCTGCCGTTCTGATGTTCATCATAGCCCTTGATAGTTTTGGCTAGTTAAGGAACGATACAATTTACTCATGTTTCCTAGTACCACTCCTTTTTTGTTTTCACTGTTCATTTTTTTCTTTATGCATTCGATGTAGGGCACATGTTTGCACGGATTGATCTCACATGTTTGGTTACATAGTCCTCCTTATCGGCGAATTGAATCAGCAATAAAGGTTGTATGAAGAGGTCATTCGGAGCCCGGATATCGGCGACGTACTAAACAATATTTGAGGAAGTGCCCATTGAACGAGCATAAATATTTTTCTGATTTATCTAGTACATCGGTAGAAGTATCGTAGATGGTTTCATCAAAGCCCGTTTCGCTAATACAAGATGTCTGTGGTCAATAACCTAGTCGTAAAAGTCGAAAAATCACAACATTTCATAAATGATCCCGGAAAATTTCAAAGTGATCGGATCAATGTTGACAGATTTATAGGCTATTATGTTGACGACCGTCGGAACGCTGGGAGCGTCGTTCGAAACTTTAAACGTTTTCTTCTCGAAAGTACGTTTTCAAAGTCGATGAGCACAATATCTTGAAAACTACTGCATCGATCTTTCTGAAATTTTTAGGGCGTCTTCTAGATGTAAAAATATAGTATTTGATCGAAAGATTTTTTTCCAAAGTATACTTTTGATTTAATGAACGAATAATGCCCATCTTTTTCGCAAAAATGAAGACTCACTTTGAAAACGCGCCTAATATACTAACAAAATAAGTTTGATTTTTTGATATCATGTAATCTGGTTTAGAAGGGAATTGCTGATTGCAAAAGACGTTTTCGGGTCGAACTTCCCGGACACCGGCTGTTAATCGATTATAATTAAATATTTTGACACAATAAAATGGCAGTGTTCTTCAGAGGTACTTTTTAAAATACCTAATTTTAGTAGAAATTGATCATCACGATTTTCTAAAAGAAAATCCCATAAAAGTAGCTATTTTCGACTCTTACAACTAGACAGAATCCGTTGAACGTTATTTTCTTTATACATATGCTTCGTTAATTGGTATCGTCACGAAAACAAAATGATGGCTCAATGATACAGAAGTAGTTTCGCGAGAGCGAGAAACCAATATACTTCCACATGATTCGACTAATATCAGTTGCGTCTGACTGATGTAGTCATTAATGTATCGAGGATATGAACCTTCAAACGGCCATTCCATCGTGCTCATGTTCTTTCAGTTATTTGAATAAAGACCTTCGTAGACTTTCATCGATGTGCAACCGTGTGCTGTGATAAGAACTTCGGTCCGGTGCGTGAAATTGAAATTTGCAACATTTCGCGAATACCGAAACATTTCGCGTCCTCTAAAGCCTCACATTTATCGCAAGCCATCCACGATGAATCTATCGGAGGCCGTCAACGATATTCCTCTAGCAACGCAGTTTCATTAGTAGTATCGACGTCCTCTCATTCAAGCGGTTAGAGCGGATTTAGCCGAGCGATTCTTCAACCAGTACGCACCGGCTAGAAGAACAGTGCAGCAAATACCAAGCAGAAAGCGCAATCGCCAGTGACGCTTCGAGCATCGTAAAACATTTATAATTTTAGTTGTCTGCTCTCTCGTGTCCTGTTCCGTACTGGAATTTTCTATAACAAAATTGGCCCTTTCCACCTTCTTTTCCAAAGGCATTTGCGCGGAGATTCTCAACTTTGCCTTTGTCTCGGTAAAACCACATCGCTCCATGAGACGCTGCAACTGGAGATCCTCCTCGCTGTAGCCAAAAAATAATTTCCTTGAATGATCACGTTACAGAATGACATTCGTTGGGCGAGCGGACACCGGACTCTTCGGTATTATCGTCATAGCGATATGGGGGACAAGCAATTTCGTATAATATGAAAGATATGAATATTAATTCATTTTAATGTACAAAGAAGTAAAAATACACCGCAGTCTACTGGTAAATTTCAGGCCAAGTTACCGAACTTTTCACGAAAAATCAAGAGCCCCAGAATTCGGCTAATTTATACGGCACTTGACGGAGATGACACGCTGGTCACATTTCTACCCAATAATTTATACACTAAATATGTCTAATTGCCTAACTAAATATGTCTAATTGCCTGACTAAATATGTCTAATTGCCTGATATACATTGCTCCGCGCGTGTAAAAAATTCTAAATATTCCAAAATTCAATCTAAATCTACTAAATTTCTATTTTTTATGAAGCGCACTGTAATTTACCTATAATTCGGAAGGGCCCTGCTTGTGCCCACCGCGGAAGGAATACCTTAAGAGTAACCGTGTTAACCCTTTCGCTCCAGGAAACAAATATCACTACTCCAAAAAATCAAAGCAACAGAACATTTATTCATTTTTTGAAGTATTTTTTGACGCGCTGTATCTATGTGAAAAATGGTCGTTTCGAAATGAAAAAAAAAAAAAAACGCATTTTGAAGCTTCAAGTTTCTAATTTCGAGATCTTTTGGCAAAACAGTTTGTGAGCTGCGTTTATCGCGCAATCATAAGAAATAACAGGAGAGAAAATTATTCCAACATTTTTTTTTTTTCAAGGATCCACGGACTTTGGAATTTTTTTTTGTTAAATCAATGTATAGGTCAGTTAGCTTGTTTATTCAGCTTCAATTTTTTGTGTTTGGTCTCTATGTTAATTTTTTGCTAAGATATCCAACTTTGAATGAAGAAAGATCCTTTTGTCTTTGATCATCGATATCTCAGCAACCAATGATCGCACAGGGAATTAAAGGGCAGCTTTGAAAACTTTAATAAATTTCCTACAAGACCTTTTCGTTGATTTTTGAGATTTTTTTTCACCCTTTACAATAATTTGAAAAAAGTACAAAAAATGACTTTTTATGGTTTTCAGTAAATCTACAACTACTTTACAAATATTGATGGGAAGACTATAATGTTGTCAGGTTTCTTTCAGCTTAATGTATCCCCGATAACCCTGTTGATTTTCAAATTGATCCATCGAACCGTTTTTCCCGACTGATTGATCACAGTTTTACAAAACAAATAAAGGAACATTGTTCCTAAACATCGTGTAATCATCATCAAAATGAAAAGACTAATTTTCTTTGACTTTTTTCAAAACTTTGTACTAGTCGCTTATTAAATTTGAGAAAACAAAATTCAAAAACTTTCAAATTTTTTATTTTTATTGTAAAACATTTCAGAAAACAATACTGACTCATTTTCGACATGATTCGGCCTTTGCACACCATAATTTCACTAATCTTTAATTGCATTAGGTCAAAGTTGATACGCCCAAGTTGTATTCACTAGTCGATATGAGAATATTTATGTGATTAATCCTTGATATTTTCTGCGAAGGGTATTGGGGTTACAAGAATCAGTTTTTTTTCAAAATTAGGCATGATCAAAAATTGAAAAAAAGGTAAAGCTTACAAAAACTTTTAATTAATTTTTGTCACCAAAACTTAGAAAAAAAATGTAATCAACTTTTAATTAATGCAACTAAAGATGAGGTAAATTATGGTGCGCAACGGCCGAGTCGTGTAAAAAATAAGTCAGTATTGTTTTCTGAAATGTTTTACAATAAAAACAAATAAAAAATTTGAAAATTTTTGAATTTTGGTTTCTCAAATTTAATAAGCGACTAGTACAAAGTTGTGAATAAAGTCAAAGAAAATTGGCCTTGTTATTTTGATGATGATTACACGATGTTTAGGAACAATACACCTGTTCCTTTTATTGTTTTGTAAAACTTTGATCAATCGGTCCGGAAAAAAGGCTCAATGGATCAATTTAAAAAATTACAGGGCTATTGGGGGTGCATTCAACTGAAAAAAAAACCTGGCAACATTAGTATTTCCATAAATATTTGTAAAGTAGTGGTAGATTTACCGAAAAACCATGAAAAGTTTTTTTTAGTTATTTTTTCAAAACAATGTTAAGGGTAAAAAAAGTCTCAAAAACCAACGAAAGAGTCTTGTAGGAAATTTATTTAAGTTTTCGAAGCGTCCTTTTAATTCTCTGTGCGATCATTGGTTGCTGAGATACCGACGATTAAAGACAAAAAGATCTTTTTTTTGCCAAAAGATTTCGAAACTAGAAACTTGCAGCTTCAAAAATGCTTTTTTTGCATCTTGATACGACCATTTTTCACATAGATACAACGCTTCAAAAAACACTAAATTTTCTGTTCCTTTAATTTTTTGGAGTAGTATATATATTTGGCCTAAAATAACATAATCTGGAGGTCACCGAGTAAATTTAAAAATGTTGTAAATTTTTTGAAAATTCTGACGTTTTACGTTAAATAGCGTCTAAAAGGCCAGAAACAATAGTTGTGTTTCCCAAAATTCTTTGTAAAATTCGAATAAAGTTAGAAAATGGATTCTTACACATAATTAGAAAAACAAATTGGACTTTTCTACTTCAATGATGAAGAACTATCATCGAGAATTCATTGGGCACAGCAATTCATTAATTGAATCCAACTCGAACTTCAAGGTTGGGACTAGAATGTAGCATTGTGTGTAGCAAATGTCGTTAAAGTTTGCACCGTTGAAATGCAGTGTTTTCTTTCGTGCATGTTTCGTTCCTCCATTTTTATGATCGTTTAAGCCTCCTTTTTTTCAAAACGAAGTCGTGAATCTTTTATAAGAATACATAAAAACGTCTGCTGATTTCGACAGCCTGAAAGGGCCAAAAAATTGACCAGTTGAAAAGAACTAATTTTTATTGCGTTGCAACCTTGCAAACTTCAACATCATGTGCAGCAAAAGCGCGAATAATTAAAATTTTTGATATATGAAGTCTAATTTGACTTTGAGTGTGCATTGTTCTACGGAAATATGTTGAGGTTAAAAGATGTTTACCATGTAACTACAATGATTTTGTGCAAGTAGTTCAGCATCGAGCCAGTTTCGAACAACAACGGTAGATCCATGACAATGAAAGGATGACCATGGAGAAAATATTTAAGCGCCTGCCAACACATCTGTCTGTATATATCAGGATGCGTAATAGCATTCAACTTTTTCCTCTTCTCTATATCGTTGAATATCAAATCGCCCAGTTTCGTTCTGTCGAGGCTGCCATCCTCTTGGAATACCCCATCACCGAATTCCGTTCGTATTTTTCGCCAGGCTGCTCTTCCTGGTTCTACGACTGTGAACATTCGGGATCAGTTTCGAGATTTTTTTCGATGGCAAGAAGCTAGACACGCTATGAAAAATCTTTCACGAAAAAAACCGAGTGGATATTGAGTTTGAATATCAGTTCGAAGGTCTAACCTTGTCGAGCTATCGTGTCAGCGTCGATGACCGGTATACCGTGCTCTCGAAAAATAGCCGCGACGGTACTCTTGCCAGTGGCAATGCCACCGGTCAAGCCCACGATGAACATATTTTCATAAATCGCAAATCTACACTGGATGAGTAAAAATAAATGCGTCAGGTACTCATCACTGACCACTACTATTGTCGCAAGACCCAACTATATGTCAATTCAGCAAACGCTTGTATGAAGTTAGCCGCATCGTGTACGCTGACAAGCTGACAGTTTGGGTTTGGCCGATATTTCCAGTCCGTGGGTAATTTAAGGGAAAAATATTGGGCAAAAATACGAGCAATCAAAATGCCATTCCACCACCTCCAGTGGCGCTACAAATACTCCGAAGTTGGATGAATGATCGTGAATATAGAGCTGAAAACATACGAAACGCGTTTTGTCCCATTTTTTAAAACACTTCCGCCTTTCTTTGTGTGGCGCTGTCACGCGACCTCTGACACGGATAAGCACCAATCAACAGCGTTGAATTCCCTTGCGACCATTTTACAGTATTGATCCCGTGAAGATTTTATTGCAGCGACACATTTCAAATGAAAAGGCACCTCGGGCGATTTGGAGAAAGCCCGATGATTCGTCAAGAAACATAAATGTTCCTTGAGGAATAAGGATTTCTTGGTCCTTATTTCGCGTTTCATAAAACTTTCTTGACTGCATGAGTTTTCTTATTGCTTTTTTTACTTCAAGGGACCTCTCCGGGTTTCTTAAGGTATTCCTTTCACGAACCCGAATATTTAACTGATTTTCGTTTATAATTAAGTAAAAATATATCCTAGTATACTGGTAACATTTGGAGTCAAGTTATCGAACGTTTAACGAAAAATTACGATTCTAAAAATTGTCTGATTTATACGCTTTATGGAAATGACACGCTAAACGTAAATAAGAAAAACCAGAGATTAGTAGGGAGATGTACAACGCTCCCCTTTTCGGCGTGCCTCGGAAACGGCGCTAAATCGCGGCGGCGAGTTCGGGAATATGATTTTGTGTGCATCGCCTCTGTCGAGGTTGCAGATTCCCTTGTAGCCGTGCGAGTCGTGAGCACCGCTCAAGTCGATATCGCAGCAGCGTGCACACGAATGGGTAGCTCGGAGGGGGAAAAGTCTCCGCCCCTCGCTCTAGTGCAGCCAGATCACGCGTAAAAGTTACCCCCTCTCTAGTCTCTTACGCGCCCGTCACATAATCATAGTAGCGCGTGTCCGTGAGCGAGCGATGCTCGGACATCTTCGGAAAGAGCCGAGCATGGTCGAAGTGTCCCAACGCGCCTTCGGCAGCTACACCAATACATGGACGCTGAACGCGTTCATGTGCGGCCAAGCCGAAACGAAGGCTTCGAGGGAAAAAGCAATCTGAGCACGACTCGCGCGTGACGTCACCCATCGGCACGCGCGAGACTTTTAGATGATTTCAATGCTTATTTAACTCTTGATTCTCTGCGTTATTAATGTATACAAAGAAATGTGTCGCTTATTTTTTTAGTTTATACGTTAATTTAAATATAATAATAAATCTAAATCACAACTTATCTATCTTATATAAAATTGTTTACGCTTTACTTACATCCGTCCTCATGCCAAATAAGTTATAATTCATAAAAGTAAGCGGAAATATATTGATATTCGTATTATTATATTAATTCTCATACTTTCATCAAGCGATAAAGCATTATCCCCAAAAACAAACCAATCATCCATCCGGCCGCGAATCGTAAGTACCAGAAAGTGCACGTATTCTACAAGCGATGAGACGGTCCCGTTGGTAGCGTTCCTGGCTTCGGTTCGCAGGGGCCCCCCAGTGCTAATTTTTCTCCAAATTTTTCATAATTTCTTATATTTTAGTCACATTTGAGATTTTCGGAGAAAAAGTGATTTAAAACAGATTCAAGTACTGGTTTATTTCCCAAAAACTCATTTTTTTTACTGAAAATTCATGATTTCTCATTTTTTTCCCGGAAATTTCTCTTTTTCCTATGACCTGAGTGAACGGCTGCGGAGATATTTGGAGAAAAGTTAAAGATGAAAAGACAATGAGATTTTCGTTAAAAAAAACTTTTTATTATTATTTTTTTCCGGAAATTTCCCTTTTTCCTATTACCTGAGTAAACGGCTGCGAAGATATTCGGAGAAAATTTAAAGATGAAAAAAAAATGAAATTTTCGTAAAAAAACTTGATATAATTTTTTTTCCGGAACTTTTTCTTTTTCCTATTGAGTGAACGGCTGCGGAGATATCCGGAGAAAAGGTGTAGATGAAAAAAAAAGATTTTCGTAAAAAAAACTTATTACATTTTTTTATCCCTCATAATTCTGAGAAATAATGAATTTCCGAAATTTTTGCAAACATTATTTTCCTTAAAGGGTAACACCACTGTAACGGCCTGCCACGAAGCGTTTCAGACAAATAATACTTGGGGTAATTATTAAGCATATATTGAAGTATATTGAAAAAAAAATTTATGGGAAAATATTACAAAATGGCGACACTGCAGAAAATTCTTCCCAGGCATGTTGAACTTAAGGTGCTCTGCGGCACGTAGTATAACTTGTGCCAATTTTAATCTGGACAAAATAATTTTTTTAAATTAAATCTAGATGAGTGTAGCTAGTGAACTACGTAGGAGATTTTGGAACTATTGATTTTTGAATAATTGCCGAGTATTTGACTAAAAATGTTCATTTAGACTTAATAAGGCAAAATTCTTTTTTTTTTAAATTAAAATTGGCACAGTTATACTGCGTGCCGCACAGGTTCGACATGCTTCGGAACAATTGCTGCAGTGTCGCCACTTTGTAATATTTTCGGATAAAAATTTCTAGCAATATACTTAAATATATGATCAATAAATACCGCAAGTATTATTTGTTGATCACATTTTGTTCCGCCAAAAAAAAATTTTCAAAAAATCCGCTTCTTGTAAGGCCGTTACAGTGGTGTAACCCCTTAAAGTCTTCATATAATTTCCGAGATTTTCCCGTGATCGTAATTAAAATAATGAAATATTCGGAGAAATTCGGAGAAACTCGGATGTTTGCGTAAAAATAATTGTCCGCAAAACTCCGAATTTTTCATATTTGTTCCAATTCATAGAAAAATTCGGAAAAAGGCTGAAAATTTTTTCGGAAAAAAACGGAGTTTTTTGGAAAATATTTGCACTAGGGGCGCGGGATCGTTCCCGTGCTCAGTGCTTTTTTAAAAATTATTATTACTATTAATTCTTATTTGATTAGTGATTTTTATTAGTTATCATTATTATTTTAATTAGTTATCTTTTAGTGTCGACAAATTTATCGCGCACTCTGACCGCTTATTTTATTAGTTTGTACGTTAATTTAAATACAATAATAAATCCAAATTAGACTTATTCATCTTCTAAAAAATTGTTTGCGCTTTACTCACACCCGTTCGCGCTAAAAGATAACTAATTAAAATAATAATGATAACTAATAAAAATAACTAATCAAATAAGAATTAATAGTAATAATAATTTTTAAAAAAGCACTGTGCGCGGGGTACGATCCCGCGCCCCTAGTGCACATTTTTTTCCGAAAAACTCCGATTTTTTCCGGAAGTTTTTCCGATTTTTTCTATGAATTGGAACAAATATGAAGAATTCGGAGTTTTGCGGACGATTATTTTTACGCAAACATCCGAGTTTCTCCGAATTTTTTTTCCAATTTTTCCGAATATTTCATTATTTTAATCACGATCACGGGAAAATCTTGGAAATTATATGAAGACTTCAAAGAGGAAAGACCACTGTAACGGCCTTACAGGAAGCGTATTTTTTTGTATGTTTTTTGGCGGAAGAAAATGTGATAAACAAACAATACTTGCGGTATTTATTGAGCATATATTTAAATATATGGCTATGAATTTTTATCCGAAAATATTACAAAATGGCGACACTGCAGCAATTCTTCCGAAGTATGTCGAACCTCTGCGGCACGGAGTATAACTGTGACAATTTTAATCTAAAAAAAAAAATTTTGTTTTATTAAGTCTAAATGAGTGTAGCTACTGAACCCCGTAGGGGATTTTCGATAAGTTAATTTAAACAATAATTATTTAAAAATAACTGTCTTAAAAAAAATTGAACATTTTTAGTCCAATACTCGGCAATTACTCAAAAATCAATATTTCCAAAATCCTCTACGTGGTTCACTAGCTACACTCATTTGTCCAGATCAAAATTGGCACAAGTTATACTGCGTCCCGTAGAGCACCTTAAGTTCAACATGCCTCGGAAGAATTTGCTGCAGTGTCGCCATTTTGTAATATTTTCCCATAAATTTTTTTTGCAACATACTTCAATATATGCTTAATAATTACCCTAATTCACTCAATAGGAAAAAGAAAAAGTTCCGGAAAAAAATAATATCAAGTTTTTTTTACGAAAATCTCATTTTTTTTCATCTTTAAATTTTCTCCGAATATCTCCTCAGCCGTTCACTCAGGTAATAGGAAAAAGGGAAATTTCCGGAAAAAAATAATAATAATAAAAAGTTTTTTTAACGAAAATCTCATTTCTTTTCATCTTTAACTTTTCTCTGAATATCTCCGCAGCCGTTCACTCAGGTCATAGGAAAAAGAGAAATTTCCGGGAAAAAAATAAGAAATCATGAATTTTAAGTAAAAAAAATGTGTTTTTTGGAAATAGACCAGTACTTGAATCTGTTTTGAATCGTTTTTTTCTCCGAAAATCTCAGATATTACTAAAATATGAGAAATTATGAAAAATTTGTACTAAATTTAATTTAAATATATTTGCCGAAATTTGCCTATTTAACTAAAATAAATTTGCCCCTGCGGACCGAAGCCAGGAACGCTACCAACGGGACCATCTCATCGCTTATAGAATATGTGCACTTTCTGGTACTTACAATTCCCGGCCGGATGGATGATTGGCTTGTTTTTGGGGATTATGCTTTATCGCTTGATGAAAGTATGAGAATTAATATAATAATACGAATATAAATATATTTCGGCTTACTTTTATGAATTATAATTGATTTGGCATAAGAACGGATGTGAGTAAAGCGTAAACAATTTTTTAGAAGATAAATAAGTTGTAATTTAGATTTATTATTATATTTAAATTAACGTATAAACTAAAAAAATAAGCGATACATTTTTTTGTATACATTAATAACGCGGAGAATCAAGAGCTAAATAAGCATTGAAATCCTCGACGATTACTCCGCGCCAAATCATCGTACAGAGCTCGTTAAAAGGTCAAATTAAAGCTGATTAAATTGCCTAAAAGACTTTTATTGTCGTATGATAAAAAAAATCATTTGAAGTCGACAGACCATTTTAAAGACGAGCAAAAATTTGGAAAAAAAATTTCGTTGGTTTTCGGATGATTACAAGAAAACCACCCACGCTAAAAAAATGTACAGTCCAGATCTGAAAACTAGATACTTGAAGCTATAATTTCCTTTTTTTTTAATTTTCTGTACGACCATTTTTCTCCGAGTTATCCCTTGTTGAAAATCAGCCAAAAATTCGGAATCTTTTAAAATCTCTTAATTTGTGTGAGTAATGTATTTTAGGTGTACATTTTATTATTTATTTTGTACAGTTACAAAGAACAGTTGTTTATAATTTGTTTTGTACAATTACATTTTGGCGCCGCAACAAAAAGAAAAGTGGTCACCAGCAGCAGCCGCAGCGTCAAGAGGCACCCGAGGGAGCCCAAGGGCGCGAGAAGAGCAGGCCATCGAAAGAACAGCGACACAAACGAGGGGAGCGGCCGCAGCAAGGACGCCGCGGGTAACGTCGACGCGATCGAACACGCAGTTCGTTCGCCCCGCCGGATGCATGTTGAAGTTGCTCAAAATGAGCGGGCGTTCCAAATTTTGGTGCAAACAGTATTGGAAAATATGACAAAAAAATTAATGTTTCCCCCAATACGGAAATGAGTTTTTACTTTTTCCCTTAGAAAATTAATTTAAAAAATTGTTGAATTAAAGTGCCGAAACGATCGAGAAAGGCTCGAAGAGAACTTTGAGTCTTTCTCGATCGGCTTTATTTTCAAAACAGATTTCACATTGGGATGGGGGTCAAAACTTTGAAAGGCCAAATATAGAACGACAAAGATTTCGAAATGACAGAATTATAAACTCAAAGTAACGAACTGTAAATTATTCAAAATTTTATCCTTCGGCCGATGACGAAATTGAATAACTATTACAATTATAATTACAAAGGATTATTTATTCGAGAACGTGTATTCAGGTTGTCTGCAGTTTGAGTCAAACAAATACAGATTCAAAAAATCTAGAACATCCATATCTCCGAAATGGAAAGACGTGAGTATCTAATATTGGTAATACCATCTATAGCAAAAAGACATATATATCGAGGATACAAACTTCGAAAGTATAGATCTCAGATAGGCAAACGAGCGAAGGTCCAAAATAGCGAACACCGAAATAGCGAACATCAAAGAAGTGGACGAGTTGCTTCAAAATGTTCTGCCGGTTTTCGCTAACACGTACGAGATTCTTTAAAGGCGTCTAGCCACCTTGGCCGATCACAAAATGGGCATATTAAAAAAAAAATAATAATGAACTCGAAAGTATGGGCCGGAATATTTTTATTTTTTTACATAACGTCAGAAAGGGCTTTAAGAATAACGTTAATAAATTTCCGTTCAAAATATTAAAAAATTGCGCCGTTATGCACATCGCCGCGGAGGCCCTCCGCACGATACGCGCGGTCGTTGTCCCAGCTGTTACGCGGTCATGTCACATCTGAAAAAAAATCAGCTCATTTGTGAGTAGTGTCGCTACAATGTAGCGTAGCGGTTTTTTTTCGACCATTAGAAAAATTATGGTGAGCCATAATTTTGGTGAAAAGTACACATTTTTTTCTTCGGCTAACCATAATTTTTTTCGGTACAATGTAGCGTAGCGGTTTTTTTTCGACCATTAAAAAAATTATGGTGAGCCATAATTTCGGTAAAAAATACAAATTTTTTTCTTCGGCTCGCCATAATTTTTTTAATGGTCGAAAAAAAACCGCTACGCTACATTGTAGCGACACTACTCACGGATGAGCGGATTTTTTTGCAGATGTGACATGACCGTGTAACAGCTGGGACAACGACGGCGCGTATCGTGCGGAGGGCCTCCGCGGCAATGTGCATACCGGCGTAATTTTTTAATATTTTGAACGGAAATTTATTAACGTTATTCTTAAAGCTCTTTCTGACGTTGTGTAAAAGAATAAAAATATTCCGGCCCATACTTTCGAGTTTATTATTTTTTCTTAAATATACCCATTTTTCGATCGGCCAAGGTGGCCAAACGCCTTAAAGTCTTTAAGAGGGCATATACATTTACAACGATCAAAAAATCAATTTCTTTTCTTTAAGGGATAACACCACTCTAGGAATTTGGAAAAATCGTTTTCATTTGTCTTCAATAATACGTTGGGGTCATAAAAACAATATGCAATTGGTATGCAGCGATTTTTTTTTTTAAAGTGTGTATACGTAAGGCAGGTTTGCAGTCACAAGAGCCTCGCGGTTGATATGTCAGCGTGCGGGCTCTGAGTGCAGACGACGCGGGTTCGATCCCCGTAGCCAATGTCTTTTTTTAAATTAAACATATATGAATTAAATAGCATAAATAATGCCTGGACAGGCGAGAATAGCTAAAGCGAGAGTACGTTCGAAATTTTTTGAATATAAAATGAAGAAAAAGAATAGATCAAAAAAAGTCGATTAACCAGGGATCGAACCCGGACCGCAAGCATCGTCAATCCGTCACGCTGCCAACTCAGCCACGACGCTCATTGAGGATAGAAAAACATTTATGATACACGGTTATTCATAATGTTTACTGTTGAAAAAAAACGCCGTAATGACCGCGGAAAAGGTTCAAGATTTCTTTTTGAACCTTCCACGGTCGTTTCGGCGTTTTATTTTTCAACGCGGTTCGTCGTTAATTTTTTCAACCCGCATTCTCGGCATAAACGGCCAACCGAGAGAAAACAATTTTCTCGATACATGTTTTTCTCTTTGCAATTCATTTAATGCATATTCCAATCCACAGTACGGCCACACATATGTCGAGCTCGATCGGACGGAAAACCTTGCTCCGTTCGCCTGTCGAGTGAGTGAGGGGCAGAGACTTTTCCCCCACCGAGCTAACCATTCGTGTGCACGCTGACTGCGATATCGACTTGAGCGGTGCTCACGACTCGCGCGGCTACAAGGGAATCTGCAACCTCGACAGAGGCGATGCACACGAAATCATATTTCCGAACTCGCCGCCGCGATTTAGCGCCATTTCCGTGGCACGCCGAAAACAGAGATTAATGGGGAGATGCACAACGCGGCCCTTTTCGGCGTGCTTCGTAAATGGCGCTAAATCGCGGCGGCGAGTTCGGGAGTATGATTTCGTGATCATCGCCTCTGTCGAGGTTGCAGATTCCCTTGTAGCCGCGCGAGTCCGTGATCACCGCTAAAGTTGGTATCGCAGCAGCGTGAACACGAATGGGTAGCTCGGTGGGGGAAAAGTCTCTGCCCCTCGCTCGCTCGACAGGCGAACGGAGCGAGGTTTTCCGTCCGATCGAGCTCGACATATATGTGTGGCCGTACTACGGATTGGAATATGCATTAAATGAATTTCAAAGTGAAAAACATGTATCGAGATCATTGTTTTCTCTCGGTTACCCGTTTATGCCGAAAATGCGGGTTAAAAAAATTAACGACGAACCGCGTTGAAAAATAAAACGCCGAAACGACCGTGAAAGGTTCAAAAAGAAATCTTGAGCCTTTGCCGCGATCGTTTCGGCATTTTTTTTCACCAGTAAACATTATGGAGAAGGGTGTATCATAAATGTTTCTTTATCTGCAATGAGCGTCGTGGCTGAGTTGTAGCGTGACGGATTACGATGCTGAAGGTCCGGGTTCAATCCTCGGTGAATGAACTTTTTTTTCTTCATTTTATATTCAGAAAATTTCTACCTTACTCTCGCTTTATCTATTCTCGCCTGTCTAGGCATTATTTTTTATATTTAATTCATATATGTATAACAAAAAAAAAATGTTGCTACGGGCATCGCAGCCGCGCCGTCCGTAAGTCAGAGCTCGGACGCAGTGCAGCCAGATCGCGCGTAAAAGTTACCCCCTCTCTAGTTTCTTACGCGCCCATCACACCATCGTAGTAGTGTGTGTCCGTGAGCGAGCGATGCTCGGACATCTTCGGAAAGAGCCGAGCAAGCCGAAGCGTCCCGACCGCGCCTTCGGCTGCCACACCAATGCATGGACGCTGAGCAGCACGTTCATGTGCGGCCAAGCCGAAACGAAGGCTTCGAGGGAAAAAGCAATCTGAGCACGAGTCGCGCGTGACGTCACCCGACGGCACGCGCGAGGCTTTTAGATGATTTCAAAGCTAAGTTAGTTCTTGATTCTCTGCGTTATTAATGTATACAAAAAAATGTATTGCGCACTCAGGTCGCTTATTTTTTTAGTTTATACGTTAATTTAAACATAATAATATATCTAAATTACAACTTATTTATCTTATATAAAATTGTTTACGCTTTACTCACACCCATCCTTATGCCAAATAAATTATAATTCATAAAAGTAAGCGGAAATATATTTATATTCGTATTATTATATTAATTCTCATACTTTCATCAAGCGATAAAGCATTATCCCCAAAAACAAGCCAATCATCCATCCGGCCGCGAATTGTAAGTACCGCGTATATTCTACAAGCGATGAGATGGTCCCGTTGGTAGCGTTCCTGGCTTTCTGATTTCTTATTTTTTTCCTGGAAATTTCTCCTTTTCCTATGACCTGAGTGAACGGCTGCGGAGATATTCGGAGAAAAGTTAAAGATGAAAAGAAATGAGATTTTCGTTAAAAAACTTTTTATTATTATTATTTTTTTCGGAAATTTCTTTTTTTCCTATTACCTGAGTGAGCGGCTGCGGAGATATTCGGAGAAAATTTAAAGATGAAAAAAATGAGATTTTCGTAAAAAAAACTTGATATTATTTTTTTTCCGGAACTTTTTCTTTTTCCTATTGAGTTTGTTTGGGTTTGTTTGGAGTTTGAGTCATACAAACACAGATTTAAACAATCTTGAACATTCACATCTCCGAAATAGAAAGACGTGAGTATCTAATATTGGTAATACCATCTATAGCAAAAAGCCAGATATCGAGGATACAAACTTCGAAAGTTTTGATCTCAGATAGGCAAACGAGCGATGGTTCATAATAGCGAACACCGAAATAGCGAACATCAAAGAAGTGGACGAGTTGCTTCCTAATTTTCTGCCGATTTTCGCTAACACGTACGAAATTCTTTTAAAGTCTTTAAGAGGGGATATACATTTACAATGATCAAAAAATCAATTTCTTTTCTTTAAGGGATAACACCATTCTAGGAATTTAGAAAAATCGTTTTCTTTTGGCTTCAAAAATACTTTGGGGTCATAAAAACAATATGCAGTTGGTCCTGCAGCGATTTTTTTTAAGGTTGGATAAGTGTGTACAGTAGAACCTCGATTATCCGAACCTCGATCATCCGAACCCTCAATTATCCGAACCCTCAATTATCCGAACGATGACTTAGTTTATCCGGAAGCTCAATTATCCGAACGTTGGCGCGAAAGATACATGGTTGCTCGCTGCCACCACCGTGAGCAACAATAAGCAACCCAACGCAACTTCTCCTTCTCAAACAGCTGCGAGACTTAGACGCTCAAAAACGCGTTGCAGCCGTTCGTCAATTAAAAATGGACGATTTTATTTTAAAAAAATATTTTAAAAGGCACTCGACTTTTTTCGGTGCTTAAAACACACACACACACACATATATAAATATACAGAGTGGGCGGAACATTGACGTCCAAAAATAAAATTTAGGTCCCTTGTATCCTGGGGTATCCGAATAACCCCCATGTATATCCCGCGACTTTTCATAGTTTTCGAGTTACGAATTTTCGACCTGACCAATTAAAAAAAATCTAAAAAAAAAGTAGAAGACTGTCGAGATTTTTTTTGCAACTGAATCTTCATGAGTAGTACTTTTATGCATAAAATAATCAGCTTCGTAACTGTGATGAAAGTTATTAAAATGTTGGTGTAAAGTGAAAAACTTATGTTCGGTAAATTATGACTTAAATTTTCAACTTTAAATTAAACATCTAAACAGGTGACTTCATGGTTCCTAATTAGGCCTCAAGAATGCGCCAGACTCTCAGCTTTCATAATCATTTAAAAAAAAAGCAGTACTTAATAGGGGTACTTTGGCTACAATTGACCTTCAAAGACAGCGAGGTGGAAAATTCTTAAAATTAGCCATCTGATTAAAAAAAATTGCCCATTTTATCATTCCCAAGGATATTTAGTTTGTTACCTAACCAAAAATGACTGCAGGAAAGCTAAGATTTAAACATTTAGAGGTTTATTTTTTTTTTCGTTCGATTCAAGTTTAATGAATTTTGCGCCATCCGTTCTTGTAATGAGAACGGATCGCGTAAACGAGCTTTTACCTGATCCATGAGAACGGATCGCGCAAAATTCATTAAACTTAAATTAAACTAAAAAAAATAAACCTCCAAATGTTTCAATCTTAGCTTTCCCTGCAGTCATTTTTGGTTAGTTAACAAACTAAATAGCCTTAGGAATGATAAAATGGGCAAATTTTTTTTTAATCAGATGGGTAATTATAAGAATTTTCCACCTCGCTGTCATTGAAGGTCAATTGTAGCCAAAGTAGCCCTATCAAGTACTACTCTTTTTAATGGTTATGAAAGCTGACAGTCTGGCGCATTCTTAGGGCCTAATTAGGAACCATGAAGTCACCTGTTTAGATGTTTAATTTAAAGTTGAAAATTTAAGTCATAATTTACCGAACGTAAATTTTTCACTTTAGACCAACATTTTCATAACTTTCATCACAGTTACGAAGCTGATTATTTTATGCATAAAAGTACTACTCATAAAGATTCAGTTGCAAAAAAAATCTCGATAGTCTTCTACTTTTTTTAAAGATTTTTTTTTCAATTGGTCAGGTCGAAAATTCTCAAAAATGCAGTAAAAAATTCATAACTCGAAAACTATGAAAAGTCGCGCGACATACATGGGGGTTATTCGGATACCCCACGATACAAGGGACCTAAATTTTATTTTTAGACGTCAATGTTCCGGCCACCGTGTATGTATATATATATATATATATATATATATATATATCAATGTTAATATGTATGTCAAATTTTAATATATATTTATGTATTTTTTTAAATGTAAAAACGTGTTGTTGATGATCTCGTCCCAAAAAACCCACGTTTCGATTATCCGAACTTTTGATTGTCCGAACTAGTCTCGGTCCCAATTGGTTCGGATAATCGAGATTCTACTGTATACGTAAGGCAGGTTTGCAGTCACAAGAGTCTCGCGGTTGAGATATGAGCGTGCGGGCTCTGAGTGTAGACGACGCGGGTTCGATCCCCGGTAGCAATGTCTTGTTTTTTTTTATTAAGCATATACGAATTAAATATCATAAATAATGCCTGAACAGGCGAGAATAGCTAAAGCGAGAGTAAGTTCGAAATTTTCTGAATATAAAATGAAGAGAAAAAAGTTTATCCACCGAGGATTGAATCCGTCACGCTACAACTCAGCCACGACGCTCATTGCAGATAAAGAAACATTTATGATACACCCTTTTCCATAATGTTTACTGTTGAAAAAAAATGCCGAAACGATCGCGGCAAAGGCTCAAGATTTCTTTTTGAACCTTTCACGGTCGTTTCGGCGTTTTATTTTTCAACGCGGTTCGTCGTTAATTTTTTTAACCCGCATTTTCG
Source organism: Ophion slaviceki (assembly GCA_944452715.1). NCBI lineage: Eukaryota > Metazoa > Arthropoda > Insecta > Hymenoptera > Ichneumonidae > Ophion > Ophion slaviceki. The sequence continues at coordinate 1,793,230 of OX101785.1, read as the reverse complement.
GCATAAACGGGCAACCGAGAGAAAACAATGATCTCGATACATGTTTTTCACTTTGAAATTCATTTAATGCATATTCCAATCCGCAGTACAGCCACACATATATGTCGAGCTCGATCGGACGGAAAACCTCGCTCCGTTCGCCTGTCGAGCGAGCGAGGGGCAGAGACTTTTCCCCCACCGAGCTACCCATTCGTGTTCACGCTGCTGCGATACCAACTTTAGCGGTGATCACGGACTCGCGCGGCTACAAGGGAATCTGCAACCTCGACAGAGGCGATGATCACGAAATCATACTCCCGAACTCGCCGCCGCGATTTAGCGCCATTTACGAAGCACGCCGAAAAGGGCCGCGTTGTGCATCTCCCCATTAATCTCTGCCGAAAAGGGGAGCGTTGTACATCTCCCTACTAATCTCTGGAAAAACTTTTGTGTTACTACCAACTTAAAAAAGACAACATTATCGATGATTATTTTGAAAAAAACTGCGTCGGCGTATGTTTAATACAACTCAGGACGAAATTTTAACTCATTTATAATTATGCCTAATAATATTTGTGTCACGAGATTATCTATTATTACCCTTAATTAATAATAAGTGTTGGTGAAATAAAGCAACTTCGCGAGGTTGGCAGTGATGCTCTTCATTCGCCAGCCAAGATTCGTAATCTTTCATCAAACCTTGATGGCTCAATATTGAATATATATGGTTTACGATGAGCGAGATGGGTTCTTTATTTTTCTAAATGTTTACAAAGGTTTAGATGGCGTTAATCAGTTGTTAGAAATGGTTTATCTTGGTGCTAAATAGTCAAAAAAATTACATCACCCGTAGCGTGAACGTCTTGCCCACCTGACCGCACGTAAAATTACATACATTAAACTATTTTTTATCTCTGGTATTTTCTGGTGAACAAAAAAAATTAATTCGCACAGACTCGGTATAGTCTAGGCAATAAAATAATTTGTTTTCAAATTTAATCTTGTATTGGGGTTAACGCTCCAACCTTTTCAATAAACGTGGTCTACCAATTCCTCCGTAATTACAGCTTTTGATTCTGTAATGAGATATGCCAAGAGCAGCTTTTCTCGTTCTGAATAATCGACACTCGTTTGTTTAACAATTATTAACGTATATTGAACTCTACGCAAATTCCACTGTATATGTTTTCAAATCCGGATGTCTTAAATCGTGTCCTCAAAAGACTATGGCTGCACACGAAATCCATCAGTAATCAATCCCTTGTGGTTCGGCCACCGTCGATTACTGGAAAGCCCCAAAATGTGCCTTTCTTCTCGAAGGAAGGTTCAAGATCAGTCTATGAAACAACGACGGCCTTCAAAAGCAAAAGTCACATAAATGAGGCGTCCTTTGCTCTCAAAATAAGGATGGCCTATGAACTCCGGTGGTAGAAACTAATGTAACAAAATTACGGGACAAAAGTATTCTCCGCAACGTACAACAAAACAAAGCAAATTTAATAGTCAGTAAAAATATTTATTTTCGAGTAAAAGAAAACATGTCGGAAAAAATGAGACATCAGGCGACGAGATATCCCGTCAGTATGTAGCCACTGAGATCACTCGTCAGTATAAACGGATGTGTTCTGTTGGTTGAAATTTGATACGGACGAAAAAAACTTGAGTAGAGCCTAAGATTGATAACGTCACGTCGTTGCTTGAGAGCTACGTACGTCTCTTGGAGAGGCTCGCGATAGCAGTGATAAATAACAAAGGGCCTCGAAGGTCTCAGGAACACCAGCAAGGCATTGACTATACTCAGCGGATGTTCTTTGGCTACAACGACCAGCCCCTCGATATTTTTGTCTTTGCAGAGTTCCACGGCTCTGCTTGTTTCCAGAAGCCATTTTGGCTTCTTCATCGCCACTGCTTCGCATTCTTCGCTCTCCAGTTTTCTCTTTAGGGGATTGACCGCGTCACTGGCTACTGAAACGCTCTCTTCTCCTTGCGTGGGTGGGGTTGCCGTCACTGCGGAGCAAGAGCCCTCGTGGTTGGAGTTGGTTTCGTCGGTCGAGTTCTTGGCTACGTCCGTGCGTCTCTTAGCTTCTGAGACCGACCTTGACATCGCGATTTCTTCGATAATGGCGTTTTCGCCCTGATGGTAGAGTCTAAGAAAACTGTAGAGATTCGCAGCCAATAGTCTTTCCAACTGTTCGGCAGGATAGTTCATAGCTTGTACGAGGGTGGTCTGGGGTTGATTGCCGGGATGGAGGTGGACTAGAGAGCCGTCGGTATCGGCTCCCACTCTGTTGAGCATCGCCGCAGCCGGCAGGCCCATGGAACCGCTGTCGTACAGCATGTACGTGCCGCTAGCTTTGACGTCGCTGTAGGATAAAATTTGAGCCAGCGCGTCCACTCTTAGGCAGCTTATTTTGGCGTAATCTTGCTTGAAGTAAATTTCCTGGAGTAGCTCAACGGTAGGTCGTAGTATTGTCAAAAATTGAAAATACTTGCGCACCTTCTTGTTTATGTACTTGCTCTGGGAATATTCAGTCTTTGCGGCGAACGTTTTGCTGTTGGAGATGAGACTCTCGACGATCTCGTTGCTCGATTTGCCGGACTCCCGGAGGCCGTCGATTTCCTCCTTCGAGAGTTTTTGCGACGTGCCATCGTCGACGATCGTTCTGTTGTCCGTACCGCTGGTCAGAGGCTTTTGAAGGGTCGGGATGCTCTCGCCTACCGGCGCCGCCACGAGGGTGAATGTTTTCTTGTTGGTCGGAGATGGTAGCACCTTGAACGTTGTCCAGTAGGGCATGCCGATAATGCCGTTCATCTCGTATTGCTGCTTACCCAGTGTCATTATTCCATTTTCAGTTATTTTGCATAGTTTTTGATAATCTTGCCTTTCAACTATAACGTAGGTGCCGGATTTCACAATATCGTCGGCCGATTCCTTCATCTTTCCGCGTTGAACTCTACCGACGGGCCTGGATCTTTTATGTAGCAACGGGATTAGTATATCAGGTTATGTTGTGGGATGCGTGGACGGACCGCACGGTCTTACATACAGGTCTGGAAACTAGTAGGGTGGGGAGTCTTCTTGTTCTTCTTCACTTTGACTGGCTGGCTGCCAGCCTGGCCACTGGTGGTTACCGCGCCGGCCATTGGACGATGTCCGGTGGGGAGTCACTCGGATAATGAGGGAAAGTGGCAGTTCTCGCTTCTGCCATCTGAAGCGCTGCTACCATGGGGTGAGCCAATCAAAAGCAGGCTCGAAAAACTGTTAATGGTGCACATTCTTCAGAATAAATATTTTCAAGAGCAATATGATTGAAATATGATTCGGTTTTTTTACTACTGATCCTATAGCGAGAATGACAACTATTTGTGATTTGAAAAAATCCTCAAGCTTGTTCATCAATGGCATCTGTACACATCAAGCGAGAACACACGACTTTTGAGATAGTAAAACATATTTTAGTGAAAATGTGCTGCGACGTCTTTGGCACTTAAATGCACGACACTGCGACTTCCCATTTTTTATGCAATTCTTCGCCCAGTGGAACTTTAAACACTGAACACTTTTCAATATCGTTAAAAAATTTTTTTTGACAGTTCGGTACGATGCACGCTTTAGGCATTTTCTGAATAGACCGTTTACTTTCTTTCGTCATTACAACGGAACACGGAAACACGATTCAAAGACATTGAGGAAGTTATCTATTGCTGTGTATCTATATCTACAAGACCCTTGAGTGACGGCGCTTCTGGTAGATAGATGAGAACTAAGTTTGTGCCCCACTAACGGTGACAATCGACACCACTAAAAAACGCCGAAGTTTCGAGAGCTGCATGTAAGACCGTGGCACGCGCGGTCGCCACGGCGCTACAACCGAACGGACTCAGCCAATGGGTTTGCCGATAGAGATGGATCATTTGGATCTCTTTTCTTCTTGAGAATCCTTATAGTGATTAGTGCGACAAAAGATCTCGTCTCGTCCAAAAGATGGTCCCGGTGGTTCGTCCATCATCTTTGCCAGTTCACTGAAATACATCACATCCCGACAGATTTGGAGCACGAATTTTTTAGCTTGCGTCTTTCATTTAACCGCGGATTATCTTCGTTTGAGAAACGTCGAGTATCTGTCTATGGTTGGAAGCTGCTTTTTGAGGTTAACTCGCTAATGGGGAAATCATTTTGATAATCAATCTACCGAGGATGAGTTGGGATAGTTCCCAGGTACCAATTTTCGAAAAGATGTCCAAAAGTCATCTAAATGGGCAGGAAATGCCCGCCCGGAGCTTACCTTCGAGTTGCCAACCATCCGAAAAGATAACTTTTGGACTCTCGATAATTTATAGGTAACTTCCATTGAACATTTGGTACATACTTAGACGACTTCTGGACAACTTTTTGGAAATTGCCGCTTATGGGTTATTGGCGGTGACGCCGGACCAATCACCGTTCGATGTGAAAAGGCGCGAAATTTTGAATATCGGCGACCGAACGAGCAAACGTACGCTTGTAATTGTTTCAATGACTTCTCTGTCGGTATCAAACGCAATCAATGAGATACTTCATTACGTATGAGAATTTTATTACAGATGGTGGATTTTATAGTAGATGGTGGAATATTCAACTAGAATTCTTTACAAAGAGTATCTGGAAGGCCGAGCGATGCTCCTTATATTTTATGGTTGTTACAAAAATGGTTATCAAGAGTTGAACGTTTTTAATTAATGTTACGAAGTACTCAGAATTGAAGATTTAAAACGACTCAAGACAAGTTAATTTTATTGTTATTTTATTTATTATTACTTCGTTTTATATCTATTCATTCTTTTATTATTACTCAAATAAGTCTTCCCCTATTCCTAACAACTTGTTCGTTGAACAGTAATAAAAAAACGCAGAGCTTCAACGTTAAATAAATGAAAAGGAAAGGACATATGGAAATGTATGTTTAAGGGGTTAGGCTACTGTGGAAGATAAGAAACACTCGCTTGTCGCGTGAGGCAACTCAAATTGACGAGAAAGGTCCAACATATAGTCCAGGAACCGTATATTGAAGGTGAACTTATGATTATAACGATAGAACGGCTAGTAAAACTTTAAACACGTTTCTCGCGAAACTATGCTTTTCAAAACGGTGTACACGGTTTCTCGAAATTCAAAAAACGGATTGATTTCAAATATGGTACACTTATTCGGTGCAATAGTAGTTTACTCTTGACCGACGTTTTTCTCCTCAACATTTTTTTTGCATTAGTTACTAATAATAATGCTGTCATTTTTTCTCGAAAAATCGAAAAAAAATTCAAACCTTTTTTTTGACGATTGAAAGACGATAACAAAAAAAATCTCGGTGAAGTCAGCCAATATTATCTATTTTAAGAAAAAAAAAACGATGTTTTTTGTTTTACATCAACCGGGTGACCAAAATCAAGAGTACATCGTTAAGCTCTTCACGTTCAAAGGTACGTCACGAGATTGTCTATAACTTCTCTAATTATCAATATCCCATTATCAAATTTTGTACAAAACGTTGTTGATGTACATACAAATTAATGTTCAAACGATTTTTCAATAATCTTTCTTATTCCCTCAGAATAATTTTTTTTTTTTCAAATAACCCTGATTTTTCCGTCGTCACTGTAGCCTAGGCCCTTAATAAGGTTTTATAGGATAAGGTACGAAGCGAACGGAAAACTGATGTCAGTTCATTTCGTGATTATATTTATTGTAAAATGCGACATTTCGTCTTCGAATTTATTTGATAATCAGTGCGTGTAGCGAGATATATATTTTATGCATCGAGAATTATTTTCGTCGAAACGAAGATTGCTTGTTGAATCGACGAGCAATATCCTCCACATCGATCGATCATCCGATGGAACGACGCGATGAAAATTCTATTCGCCTGTCCGTCTCTGTTTCCGACGTGTCTTCAAGCCTCGACCTCCTCGTGGCTCAATGCTTTCAGGGACCAGTCAGGTTTTTTCTGCAAGACAAATGATTTTTCAGTAATTGCACGCTTCCTTTATGCAGTCTTCAAGAACAGGGATAAGCCAATAATTGCGACGATCGTTCTGGCTGATCTTTCGGTTTTCCTGGTCACAGCAGACAGTGCTTTTGGAACACAAATACAGGTAAAATATAAGATCGAATAAGGTGTTTTTTTTAGTGAACCATTGCAACGAAAGTTTGATTTAGTGAAGAGAGAAGACAGTTCTTACCTGGCTAGAGCAGTTTGTCGCAGCGTTAGATAAATCAATAGTCTCATAAATGTTCGCGTTACTTGAAGTGATCGAAGGAAGAATTTTGAAAAATAAGTATTTGACGTTTCGAAGAGAGAGAAAGAGAGACAAACAATAATAGGGACACAAGAGATACATTAGACTATAAAAGGTTTAACAGAAGAAACGTAGAGATTGTTGTTACACATGGACAATGAATATTTACAGTACAGATAACGTATAGAGTAAAGTACAAGCTTAGTTCGATCGTGAACGCGCTGAAATAGGAAGAACAAAAGCTGTGGTTATCGATAATGTGAGAATAATTAATAATTTTGGTTGAATCGTTGAATTCTTTGGTTTGCGTTTAATTTGTGCGCGGGACAAGTAAACCGAGAACGTAACAAATGGACCAATGGAAACAACAAAAATTAAACCTATAAACGGTAGTTTGCTGCTGCGAAATTTAAGACACGATCATTTATAAATATGTATATTTATATAAATATGTAATATATGTGTATTTTGATATTGTTGGAGTAACACGTCGTCGGAGAATTTCACTTCTTCGTCTGCCACTCCGCTTTCTCGGACTTCTTCGGCTGTACGACAAAATTGTCTTATTGAACTTGTGTATTTTAAGATATGGTGTTTTTTAGAAAGTTTTTTCTTTTCAATTTCGTAAATTATCATTGATCTGTCAATTATTACCTCCTTGTCTTCCTCCTCGAGGGTGAATTCCTTCTTCTTCACCTGCTTCAGTTGATTACGGAAGTTGAATTCCGCAGCCTTCTTCTGGAGTTTGGCAAACTTGCTCTCGTACTTAGAGACCTTCTTGAGGGTTGGCTTCATGCTGGTGTACAACGATGATAAGGAACGATTTATTTTTCGGAAATTTTTTCGTCACTCGGTTGAGCGAGTAATGTCACGAAAAAAAGGTTACTTACAATTTACCTCGGAGCTCGTTCACCTGTCCGTTGAGATCGGAAATCTGCGGTGATGGAAAGAAAATAGAGGAAAAATACGTATTAAAATGCCGGAAAAGTACGAATGCTCCGATTTATTGGAATTAATGTCAGTGCATGTAAAAATTAGTTAATTATGTAGGCAATTAAGCGATAATCGAGTACACCAAACGTCGTATCCAGTCATCCGAAAAAAACCTTCGATTCGATGAGAAGGAGCAAAAAAGAAAAAGAGTATTTCGAAAATGGAAAATTACGTTTGAACAACATTGTCGTAAATATAAGAGAGGACTGATTGAAATAGTTTTTTCCTCTGATTGCTCAAATTTTTTTTTTTCACAAACAAGACAGTTTGCTCGATTTTCATTGAATCGAATTGGATTTGCGGATGAACCTCTCGCGCTGCGAAAAGCTGTCTGGAGAAGAAAAAATAACATGAAAACCATCAGGTGCAACGGTGAAAATTTGTATCCAGCGAAGAGAGTTATACGTTCTGACGCTGGAAAAACACCTTAGAAATTACGAATGGATTGATAATCGATATTTTCCGAAATATTTGTCATTGCGTCTTCAGAATACAGATGCTTGGAAAATTCTCAGGTGCAGTTGAATTACGTAACAGTGGTTTTTTAAGGATTAATGGAACAACGTTGAATTTTCTACGAAATATGCAATATCGATTATCAATGGAACTTGAATATAATAAAGAAGAGAGCGAAAGAGAGAGAGAGAGGGGGGGGGGGACAAGGGACAGAGGCTGAAAGATGTAAAAATAAGAGCCAGAGACGAGGCAACAACAAAGGTAAGTGTGTAAATAACGAGTGCATCGGCGTTAAATTCAACTTTACGTTGTTGCCGTTTGGTGTAATAAGAAAAACTGAAAAAAGAACCAGACCGGATGCAAAGCTCGTGATTATGGCGAACGCGAGTTAAGACGGAACACCACTGTGAGGGGCCGAAAAAATTCATTTTTGTCCATTTTCTCAATATATACATAATCAAGAATGTGTAGTAAAATATTGAAGTTAAAATATTGTAAATTGACCAAGTTACAGACGATTTAGTGGGAGCAGGTAGCGCAACGATGTGCGTATACTTAAACTTTCAATTGCGTTTTTTTTTCGAAACGACTGTTTTTCGACTTGGCCGGAAACATAACTCTAGCTATAATTGCCCGATTTACAATTTGAAAACAAAAAACCAAAATTTCCGTAAGTGGAATAGCTATCGTTGTATGTAGCCGTTTTTTGTTGTTGAAATTGACTGAATTAATTTTTGTTAAATTAATTTATTTTTGTAATGTTTAAATTACAAAACATTTAAATAAAAAAGTTGAGTTTTGACGGAATTTTTACTTATATTCAGGAGCTTAAAAAATACTATTTCTTAAGCCCCCGAATATAAGTAGCAATTTCGCCGAAATTTCACTTTTTTTTGAACGCCCGACATTTTGTGAATTTTTTTTCTCGAAAAACGGTTCCTCGCAACGAGAACTACATTTATGTAGATTATAAAACTTTTTTATTTTCCAAGCTCGTCACAGTGGTGCCTTCCCTTAAATTGTAGACATTTGCAAAAACGTCGCGGAATAATGACGGATATTAAATTATTTAAATACAAAATCGCGTCACGTATAAATCGTTTGTATATGAGTGCGATCCTCTGTTTCTTGAGTATACCTCGTAGTCCTTCTTCTTGACTATATATTCGATGTCGAATTTCTGATCCTCCAATGCAATGATCCGAGTGTGGTATTCTCGCAATACACGCTTTAGAGTATCTGCGCGTTGTGTGTGTGTTTTTTTTTTCGGCAGAGGGGAAAAAAACATGCGTGGCTTTAGTGACGATTTGTGCGATACGGAGTTGCAATTATTATCGTTTTTTTTTCTTCATTTGTTCGAGTTTTCGTGATAAATTGATAAAGTTTGAAGAACAAGACTTTGGACGAACAGTGGAATTTGAATTGGGGAAAATTATTCATAAAATTACCCTCATTGGCCTCGTCGACGGGTCTGGGCTTTCCGCAACGCTGCTCTATTATGCGCCTTCTCTCGGCGGCTTTTCTCTCCTGTTCCTTCTTCAATTCCTCGGCGGCTTTCTTACGCAACAGCAACTGCGTCACCACAATAATTTTCATTCACCCTCTTGCTCCGAAGATTTTCATACCAACACCCAATTGCCGATAAGAGACTGTGATAAGCGTGAGCATTTTACAGCCTGGATTTATGTTATCTTTTTTTTTGTGGCAGGCGATGCATTTGTTTATGATCAATGATTTTTTTATATCGGTGATCACCAATGTTACGTGGGAAAAATTGGCGGGTGCTTTTCGATTTTTTAATTCCTACATTCGTTTATTATTAAAATGTGACAAAAGTGTCTGAAAGTGTCGCTCTTAACTTTCTACTCCAATGTAGAAATAATGTTTTCTAAAATAAATAATATAACATAATATTATAATATTGTAATATATTAATATTATAATATTATAATATATTATATTATGTTATTATTATTTTTCGATAAAATTAAGACTAGTTACCGGGGACTCTTGACAATTCTTTGTCTCCATTGATTTTTTATTTTTTGCATCAATGCAGCGAGTGTATCGTGACAAAAAAAAAGAAAAATGACGTACCCTCAGCTTCTTCTTTCTCTCCGGTGTCATGAAACCCTTCTTCGCTTTTTTGGCTTTGGAGGCTTCCTCCAAACGGGCGCGAACTTCGGCCCTTTTTCTGTCGGTGTCCGCCTGTTTCCTCTTCTTTTCCTGTATTTATCGTGTGGGTTTTTTTTCGTAAAACTTGTGAAATTAGCCCGGGAAAAAAATCCACACTCGGTTCGTAAAAAGAACTACGATAGCGAAATTCCAACGACGCGTGGTCGTGTCCACGGTCGGTATGAAGGAAGAAAAGAAAAACGAAAGGAAAGAAACGAAACGATGCGTCGTTGGTTCGCTTCAAAGGCATGCAATAATCCAGTAAGATCTCTGTTAAATAAAGACTTTGTTTGTACACCGTACAAAATCTTACGTACATCCTCGATCCGTTTTCTCTGTAAACGAAGAAACAAAAGGACATTTGTAATATCGAACAAGACGCCCTCTAGTCTGCGTTGCATGTGAAATTTTCTCATAAAACTTTTTTTGTTCACATATGCGAAAAAACAACATTTTCCATTCTCATTTGAGAATGTTTTGCAGAATAGCAAATCGTGCAAATAAGCTGAGAAGCAATTTGTTAAAGGGACACCACTGTGACGAGTAAAAAAAGTAATTTTTTCTTGCAATTTATTGAAGTATACTTATTCAAGAATATGTGAAAAAATGTTCAAGTTAAAATATTGAAAATTAACCAATTTACGTACACTAAATATTTCAATCGCGTTTTTTTCGAAACGACTTTTCTTGACCTGGCCGGAATCATAACTCAAGCTATAATAGTCCGATTTCCAAATTAAAAAAAAACCCAAATTTTCATAATTTCACCAGCTATCGTTGTACGTAGCCGGTTTTTTTAAATTTAGTATTTTTCAAGCCTCCGAATATAAGTAAAAATTCCGCCGAAATTACATTTTTTTCAACACCCGCTATTTGTGCATTTTTTTCGACATATGGCTACGTACAACGAGAACTACATTTATGTAGATTACAAAACTTTTTTATCGATCCGGCCGTTGGATCACATTTTGTATTCAGAGGCTCTGTTATACCTCAATAACGTTGTTAATTTTTAATTTTATGAAATAAAAATTTACACGAAGCAAGTTCAATGTATGCTTAATTAAATAACTTTTTCCCAAAACCAAAATAATCAATCGAGTAGACAAAAAAAAATCGAAAAAGACCTTTTTCGGCCCGTCACAGTGGTGTCCTCCCTTAAAGTGCTAAGAAATACAATTTACACAATACGTAAGCACAAGTCACAATTGGCAAGACATCAAAAGCGTCTTTGAGGTTTTTGAAAACCCGGAGCGCTCTTGATATACCGTTATAGAACACACGTACGCACGTCTCTGAATTCGGCTTGCGAGACGGAGAAATTTCACCAGGCTACAATTACGCGCGCTTACAATAACTTTGGCCAGGAGAAAAGAGAGAGAGAGAGAGAGAGGGTGGGAGAGAGAGGAAAAAACGACAAAGAGAAGGAAAGAAAAGCGTTCGAGATTCTCGTGGCTCGAAAAAGGTGAGCCAGAGATGCCCAAGACGGTCGTACGTCCCGCGCGATGTTTCAATCGTGCGTGGGCGGAAATCTAAATCCGTCGACGGTCCGTTTACGGTGTGGGCGTAGAATACACTTTCGTAAAAAATCGTCAGACGCGACAAAAGAAATCATTTTTATCCTCGATCTATCGATTGCGTGAGATCGAATGGAAAAAATAGCCAAATCGGAGCGCATGCACTACGAGAAATACCTCGACGTTTTAAATACGTGAATACTGGATTGTCGAAACGTTCACGATTCCAAGCGTTCCAACAGTAGTTTCCCCACAATTGCGTCATCGCGATATCGGGTTTCCAAAACAGTCGGCCGAAAATAGAACGAGAAAAGAATGAACGTGAGATTCGTGAAAAAATAGCGCACTTGGGATATTTCTCGACAAAAATAAGATTTTTTTCTAGTTTTGCTCGAAGTTATATCCGATTTAAAAGGTTTGATACCTAATATAAATAAATATAAATGTAAATATACATAAAAATGAATTCATATTAACATTTTTTAATAAATATGAATATAAAATAAAATTATATAATATAAGTATAAATTCAGACGATTTTATTTACGTATCAAACCTTTTTATATCGTTCGATAAAAATTTTCCTCCCTTATGGTTGCGAAAATATTTGTTTTATATGGAGGTTTTTTTTAATGGAAATCCCACTCACCTAACATCATCGTCGACGGCCATTTTGGTACCGGGGTGCTAAGTACTCCGCTAGCTGGAAAAATACATTGAATGCCATTAAACAAATATATTTTGATATTTCATGCAAACATTAAGTATTCGCGGAATACTCCGGTGGGTGAACGGGAAATTTTGTTGGTAATTCAAAACGTTAACTATTTAAAACTGGTGGCCGGAAAACCGGATTACTCCAAAATGGTACTCCAAAATGATATCTATTCGGTTTGCCTATAAATGTAAAGATTTTTCGAATATGACGAAATTGTATAAAAACGTGGAATACTCTGCGAAGAGTGGTGAAAAAATTATCAACGATGTCAAACAGGTCGCTAAAATGGCCATCAAAGTGACAACCGCACTGTATACCTAGATAACATTTAATCCGAGCGAAATACGTGCAAACACCAAATTCTTCGGCAAATCCTTCGCCTAGAGGAAAAGAGACGTCGAAAAAAAAAATAGTTTTTATATCACTGGAACGAAAAATCGGTGGTCACTGAAACAACTGTATTTTGAAATTGCAAGCCTCGTAAAGTGGTCGTAAGTGAAAAAAATGGTCTCACGGCTGATTTCAATTTTTCCAATCAACGTCACTCGCATACCCGTGAATAGTGAAAAAAAAAAATCTTCAGTGCTCACTTACTTGGGAAATCTAAGAGGAAGGAACACGAGGTTGATTGAACGGTTCCTCGGTGGCTGACTATTCGGTCGAGATCGCTCGTACCTCGATCTCTACTCTGCAAAACGAGTCGCGAGGGGGCAAGAAAAGCCGCGCAGGAAGACTTGATTGGCTGGAACGGTTTTAGGCGAGTCGGCTACGCCGGCGTTGGTACTAAAATTAGTAAGAAACTGAAAACCGAGCCGACCCTAAAGCACTCGCTCCTCTCTCTCACCCACGAGGTCTCGTCGTTTCAACCAACCTTTCTCCTTCTCTATCGCCGAATGTTGTAATGTAAATTTTTATTCCCTTTTGCAACGAAAATAATTAATCCATCGTGGGCTTTTGCTACGTAAGAAAATTGTCTCTCTGCACCTCTTACGCGCAATGAAATATTGAGTTGTTTATTCTTCGATCTAAAACGCCGAGGCGCGAAACTACAGCCACAAGATGCCGGTGACTTGAAAAACTTTCCGACCTGAAACATTTGAGTCGAATTTTAAATAAATAAAAAAAATTGCGACGCCTGGATGCTTTGATTGTGTTGAATATAAAAGAACTACTACTGTCATATATGCATTTCGGAGTATTTATTAAGGGACGACAATGTGACGAGCCGAAAAAGGTCGTTTTTTTCGATTTTTTTTGTCTATTAGATTATTGATTTGGGATTAGGAAAAAAAGTATGCGATTAAGCATACATTGAACTTATTTTGTTCTTTTTTTATTTGATTTAATTAATTATAATTTTTTATTTTAGAAAATGAACCTTTGACCTGAGATCTTTTTTACCATCTGCAGGTACGATCGCCTCAAAATATTATTAAAAAATATACAATCGAAAACTTTTCGTAGTTGCGACTAATTGCGGTTGCCAGTTGGTCCATTTTCTGTCTATATGAATAACTATGAAACGAAGTTTACCGTGACAATTATAAGTGATGCAACGATCTAGGCGTCGACAACAAAAAATAGCACGTTTTCATGCCACGGATGTAACTTTGTTCAAATATTATTATAAACTTTTTTTCTTTCTTCTATGAACTTCGCAAAAGTCTTCCAAGCGGATTCGATTTTTATAAACTTAATGTGTTTACATCCCATTATTTCGAAACCCGATATCAAAAACGCTCCTACGTATATGAGCATGGTTCGCATTTATGTTGGGATAGCGAGAGATGGATCTAAAAATAATTCAAAGTATAAAGCGTTTCTGTCTCAGCTTTTTCCGCCTCCGCGACGACGCCGAAAACGAAGCTTGCGAGGTGTGACTTTTGGGGTCCACAGTTGTGGTATACATCCAAACGCGTCTGTTCCGAAAATGAATATGTGTAGCGCATTAAAACTGGCCTTAGGATCTGCAAAATGTTCCACGGGGGACTCAAAATGAGATAAAAATCGGCTTGTCCTGAAAAGTAATTAGTTTAGTAATTTTTTATATTCGCCATCGTTTTTACGAAAAACTTGTCTGTCCTCAAAAAAAATGTAGTCGATGCAAGGCTGTCACTTTCTGCGATGAAATTCATATCTAATCGACTTCCTACGAACTAAATTTAAAAAATATATCGTCGAATTAAATATCCGGAGGAGTCTTAAGGGGCTACACCAGAGTGACACTTTCAAAAAATCGTTTTTTTGCCTTTTTTGATAGTTTATACTTTCAAGAATATCCTGTAAAAATTTCAAGGCTGTATCTGTATCATTTTATCTTGCAAAAATCGACAGTTAAATCTTTGAACGTGTTTTTCTCGAAATGAGATTTTTCAAATTTGCTGACATTGTAACTCGAAGATCAATTATTCGATTGACTTGAAATTTGAACTGAGTACTCTTGAATATATTTACTCTACAATGACCTAGGATATTTTTTTGGATTGAATGAAAATTGACGATTTGGCATTGAAAAAAAACAACTATTTTATAGGTAAGAAAACAGACTTTTTATTCATAACTACGCCATTTTGTTAGATTTTGATATTTTTCGAAAATCCTACGTCATTGTACAGGAAATACCTTCCAGTTCAACGACATTTTTTCCTTTTTCGGTTTCAGCTACTCAATCGGCCGGAATCATGTCATCAGTGGAGGAACTTTTTTTTTTGGCGCCTCCGAAGGCAGCGCATGAGTCGCTTGGATCTCAATATTTTTCTATGAAAAGATTGTGTAATATAGGTTAAATATGGCCAAATATATTTTTAATTTTTCGAAACATTTAATTGAGTACTTTTCTTCCAAAAAAATCCTGAAAATCACCCGAATTTTCAGCGTTCACACTGGTATAGCCCCTTAACAAATTGAAATCTTAAGAAAAAAAAATTAGCGACATTGAGTTAGTTGCGGTTCGATATATTTATATTCAGAGAAAACTGACCCAACTATTCTTGTACTGCGAATGGAACAGCTGAAGAATGAATTGGATGCTCGGGACAACCGTCTTTGGAGGATCGCGCTGAGCCACCTGAAGCGGTTCAAATCACATTACGCCCGATAACAGAGGCTTTAAGGAGTTTCGATACCAAAATTGAAATGGTTATGGACGATTGAAATTCATATCACTGGGAGATTAATTTAGGATGCATTAACTGTCCAAAAATGAATCCGTTTCACCACATAGTTTCGAAGATTTTGAAGGTTCAAGTTGAGTTTTGTTCGAGTATTATTAATGAACCAAGTGGAGAAACCGCTCAATTTTTTAACACGACATTCCTGACACTAATCGCAGTATGTTCATTTTTTTTAATTTGAATCGAAGCATTATTTTAACCACCACAGCCCTATAACTAGCGTTCACGAAGTGCCACGTGCCAAATGGAGGAAGGTTCACGTTGAGCCATCATGGCACGTGGCATTTCGCAAACACTAGTTATAGGGTTGTAGGGGTTGAAATAATGCTTCGAGTTAAATGAAAAAAATGAACAAACTGCGATTAGTGTCAGGAATGTCGTGTTAACAAATTGAGCGGTTTCTCCCCTTCTCTTAATCTCTCGTTGATATGAATTTCAATCGTCTACAACCATTTCGATTTTGGTATCGAAACTCCTTAAGGGAGGACACCACTGTGATCGGTCGAAAAAGGTCGTTTCTTCCGATTTTTTTGTCTTCTAGATTATTTATTTGGGATTTGGAAAAAAAGGTATTTTATTGAGCATACATTGAACTTATTTTGTGTGAATTTTTATCTTTGAAAATAAAAAATTAACAATGTTATTGAGGTACAACGGACCCTTTGTATAAAAAATGTGGTCCGACAGCCCGTTCGATAACTTGACAATGGTTGGTCCGATAAATAAAAATAAAAAGTTTCATAATCTATATACAATTTTCGTTGCAAGTAGCTGTTGTTCGAAAAAAAATATTTTGACAAAATGGCGGGAGTTAAAAAAAGTGTAATTTGGGCAAAAGTTTTACTTATATTCGGGGCCTTAAAAAAGACTGGATTTTTCACAAAACAAAAATGGCTACTTATAACGATAGCTACTGCAATTGCGGAAACGTTGGTTATTTAAAATTGAAAATCGGACAATTATAACTAGAGTTATCATTGCAGCCTGGTCGAGAAAAGTCGTTTTGAGAAAAACACGATTGAACGGACTAGTATTCGTAAATCGTTCCGCTACCTGTTCTCACTAGATAGTCTGAAACTTGGTCAATTTTCCATATTTTAACATCACATTTTTTTCACATACTCTTGAGTACGTATATCTACTTTGAGAAAACACAAAAAAAATCGATTTTTTTACCCGTCGCAGTGGTCTCCCGCCTTAATTCCCTATGCATGGACATTTTGTATTCGTCATACGCCTAGACGTATCACGAATTCTATACAAAGTTAAGTCTTCCAATGCAACCCTCAAGTTTGTCTTATGCGAAGTATGATTTTACTTCACACGTATTTGAACTTCATTTCCAAGATAATGATTATCAATGCGCTTGAAAATCCTGTTGAGTGTTTTTCTCCACTCGAAAAAACGAGCACGGGGACCAAAATTTGGACATTCGTCATCCATGATAGGTCTAATCTGTTCAGCGCTGAACGACGCAACGAATAACTTTATCGCCGTTGATTTCGAGCTCGGAATTTTTACCACGTACACGTGAGTGCGAGATAAATGTCCGACAAATTGATCACTCCGGGGAAAATAATCAAAAGGCGAATAGCGCGCCACGCAGTTTTAATCCCCCTGCAATCTTTTAATGCACCGATGGTGTTCTGATTTACTTTCGCGAATCGTTCAAATCGCCTCTCCTGTTTGTGTCACGTGTTAAATATACGGAACCGCAAAGTCTCTTATCCTCATTGCTTGGTTATGGAATTCGTTGGTGCGTAATTTATACAGGCTTTTACGGTCCAGTTGCTCGAGGGACTTAGCCAAGTAGCTTTTCCTCAACACCCAATTCGTCGCTACGGTCTGTTGAAAAAAAATGAATAACCGCCAAGAATTATCGCAGCTGCTGCGTGAGAGCTACCGAAAAGTTTACTCCGTATAAACAACGCTTACTGGATTTTTTATTTTGCTGTATAGTGTGTATGCGAAATATCAACAATACACTCACCAAACAAATTTCAAACATTTTTCAGTGATTTTTGAAAGGTCGTAACTTTGTGAAAAATGCTCGTATCGAAAAAAAGCATTTTGAAGCTTGAAATCTCTAGTTTAATTGTTTTCCAATGGATTTTCCAAAACGGCAGAAAAAGTCTTTTTCTTGTACTTTTCTAAATCAATATTGAGCTTAAAAAAATGCCCGCTAAAATATCAAAAGGAACTTCTAGAGGATTTATTCAAGTTGTCTAAATTCACCTTTCGTTCACTGTATGATCATAAGATATCGATGATCAAAGAAGAAAGCTGACTTTTTATTCAATCGGCGACAGAGAGTAAAAAAATACCAAATTGAAGCTAAAGAACCAGGCTAAGAGATCCCATCATTGATTCAGCTAGAAATATTTTTTTGAGCTTATGAACGATATAAAAAAAATCGAAAATTTTCGTGTCGCGCTATTTTCCACGTGATTCTTAAACTAGAGATTTTAAGTTTCAAAATGCTTTTTTCCCCAACGATACGACTTATTTTTCGGTGTTACAGCCTTTCAAAAATTACTGAATTTTTTTGCTCCTTTGATTTTTTTGTTGAGTGTAAAATGACCTCATATCACAGCACTTTTTTGTTTTCGGATGGAAGTCTTGTATTACTTTCATTGCAGAGCTTGATCAGTTAAGGCGTTTAGATAAGCTTGAAATAAAAAATACGTTTTTTTTATCGAATAGTTTTATGCCGTGGGATCTTAACTTTAATTTGCAACAAAGATTTTGTAAATTGAACGACAATTGATCGAACCATGGCGATATTTGTGAACGGCGAACTTTTTTTGCATTCTTATTCGAAACTATCGTTTGTGGTACGGTGTAATTCGTTTCTCAAAATCTTTCCGTACGACTCATTTCAAATTCGGACAAAGCATAGTTTGAAAACATTTTCTATCGTATGACAAGGTGATTTTTTTATGCAGTAGATTAAAAAGAAAAAATGTATTATTTTCTAGTACAGTGATGGATTTTTGAGCAGAGCATTGATTTATTTTTGTTTTTATTTTTATTTTTGAGGATGAGATCGATTACTCGTAGTTGCTTTTTTAAATTATTTTTGAGCATATTTATCAATTTTGTTCGGGTTTGATTTTTTGTATTTTTGAGTATAGTCATTGATTTAAAAAATATCGTTTTGGAGCATGGCATGGTTTTAATTTTTTTATTTTCTAGCTTAGTTCATAACATCATCTATCGTATGACCGGATGATTTTATGATATATTTATCCATTTGTTAATAACAAATGATGAAAGTCGTTTTTATCGGTTGAGAATCGAATATTTTCCACAGCATGTCATTTGCGTTATTTTCGAAATTTCAAAGAAGAAACCGACCATAAAAATGTTTAATTCTTATACTAATAGTACATTTTTTTTCTTTCTCATTCCAGATCACCCTAGTTGCCAGGACTTTTTACACCGATTGGCCATGTAGTATCGGCTGCACTTTCTTTGAATAATAATAACCTCATTGTTTATCAATATTCTGCAATTAAAAAAATCAAACTCGACAAGACTATGTATCAATGGTGTGCAAAATCGCAATCTCGTCGTCCCGATACTCTCATCAGAAAAAATATTGGAAACCCATCTGTTTTTTCCGCCCCATGTTCAAGCAGTAAGCAAACTTCATTACCGTGCCTAAATAGCAAAAACACCAAAACTTCTTAGTCTAAAACGTCGAAATTGCGAATGGGCCGTGTGCATTGTACAATTGCACTGATGGTATCAAAAAATAAAACATTCAAATGTCGAGGACGAGCAGAATTATAAATTATTTGGCACAAATTGAAGCCAGTCTTCGTCTCACTTGCCCAACATTTTTGTAGCAATATGTCGTTTGTGCTTTTCGCAAAAATAAATAATTTGGATACAGTTAATAAACTATAACAAACTGCGCATTTGCTTCGATATAGCAGAAAGTAGTTACCGATCGAGTAGGAACGAAACCTGCGCACGCCCTTCGTACACCATCGATAGAAGAGTCTAGCCCGACGTGTCTTACCGACGGAGCTTCGAAACGCGATACTACAGTCAGCTCGCGCCCTCTGTGTTTCCCGACACACGAGGGTCGAACTTGCTCCGCTTGGCGCGAAAAAATGCCTTGTTTGAATGCAATGCTCTCCGATGAGAATCACGCCTGCGTTTATTTTTATTTATTCACGAAAACGTGATATTATTGATAATTAATTCCCGGTGCAATCGTTCATAACGTTCATCGAAAGATCGATGTTAGGTCGTTTGCTTCCGGGAGGGAACATTTGCATATTCGAGCAAGCCATTCACGGAATTGATCGCTCGAGGCTGTTGAAATCTTGATTCGCGTGACAGTCCGTCAATTATCCCACCCTCAAGATCTTTTTTTTTTCAACGCGAGGGGTTGATCGAAACGACAGAGGGTGGAGGATCGTAATCGCGTCCTCTTATTTCTCCATCGGTATACGTACGAGTGGTACAAGGAGTGAGAGTTCGGAACACGCGCGTCTGTCTTGCTCAGAGCGAGAGAAAGAGAGAGAGAGAGAGAGAGAGAGAGAGAGAGAGAGAGAGAGAGAGAGAGAATGGGAGAGAGATTGTCAGCATCCGCGCGCGCTTCGCAGATCAGTCGCCGTTGAGACCGCGACACCGCCGGGCCTCGAGACCCGGCCATATACGTCCTCAAAACAGTCCCTTCTCGCGATATATTCACGAAGTTTCGCCATCCGGTAAAATTCGCAGTTTGAAAAATCAAGAAGCGGGAAAGACATTTTTCGACAGAAAAAGATATATTGACGGTAGTTTTGATTTTTATTTGCATTTCGTAACATGAGATACACTTTGTCAGGATGTCCTCAAATTTGATGTTTGACGTATCGCATTCACCGAACACTCGCTCACGCCAACAAAAACGATAGAAAACACGAATGGGACTTTCTTCCATTTGATTTTTCTATAAACTTGGGTTTAGTTGAAGATTGTATGTCGCTGTCAACAAATGGTAACTTTTTTCAAAGTGACAAACAACAGCTGCGTTGAAAAAACGAGCAAACAATGGGCATTTCGAAGTCACGTGAATTTGATAGTTTTATTCAGGGGTCCAGAAAATACGAAACTTTGATGACAGCCCGAGACAGCTAAAGGGCTCGTTGCTGCATTCATTTTACCCAAACAAACACGATTAAGTTTATCCGAAGGGTTTCGCCCGAGTGACATTTGGAGTAGAAGTTCCCTTCAGATTTGATTAAACTTAATTTCAACGAGAATACATCAATTTCTTTTCGTACGAAAGTGGCACACCGCGTGTCGGTGACTTTTCGCAAATCTCTCGTTCCCTCCAGGCCACAGACATTAATTATCGCGGGGAAAAAATGAACACCACGTCTACCTATTAGTCGGGGGATGTAGGTGCGCTTTGTCAGGCATTTCTCTTGCAGTGCATCAAAAGATGTAGAAAAGAGGAAGAAATATTTTTTTCACTGAAATTATCATCGATCTTATGCTTTTCATCGGACTATTATTTTTGTCCCTTCTCGTTTCTAACGAAGGGTCCGCTGTTGATTCAGTACTTTGGCAGTTCGTTGGGTACCACCAAGGGGTGTCAGAATTTCGAGAACTTTCTCGAGTCTCGTTAAATTACGTCAAATTCTCTGTACTGAACAGAACAAAACGTTCATCAACATATGTTGTACGAGAAAAGTTCGAAAGTCGAACAAATGTGCGGGTCTTACATTCACTAGCGATTCGTTATCGCTCAGCATCCTCTCCGGTCCCATTGACAATTAGGAGACTACAGCCTGGTGCAACTTTCGTAATAATTTTCGCGACAAGCAGGGTGTCAAATTCTCAAGAGTATCCGACAGCGTATGGTCAAATTCATTATCGATAAATTTTGGACGATCTGTCGTTTATCAAACTTTCACATTCGCAGATCGAGACGTACATATCGTATAGGTTTGACGTTCGAACGACGTCGAGGAAATTTCCTTAAAGCTGATTCCTAAGAAACTTATTCATTATCGATGAATTTCCTTTCGAGACTTTCGAAGATCTCTCATCGAGAAAAGTTAAAAATGAATTTGAGAGACGAAAAATCTCTGTCTACATTCCATACACTTTTTGAGAAATTTCTGATTTCGGGAAATATTTTCAAATATGTGTGAAAATAATCTGCGATTCAGATACTTTATTCATCGAACTTCGCATTCCAATCAGGGGCCCTTGGCAAATTTGTATTGCAGATTGCTAAGCAAAGATTCATTTGATTTTTTGACAAAGTCTTCCAACCTCCGCATCGAGAACAGACTATCAAAGTAACTCGAGCCCTTTGCAATTTGTGCAATTACGAAATATTTCACAGCGTGTGGAAGGCAAAGCCCGAGGGAACGTCTTCACAGTGAGAATTTGGAGAATGCAGGCAAGCAATTCAGAAGCGACGTATGGACATTTCAGTATGCATTTCGTGTCTTTTGTGCTTTACTTTGACTATTTTTTGACATCTTTGTCAGATTCTCGCAGTGACGTTCACCGATGTTGCGTTCCGCTCTATAAATTTCCTCATGTGAATATCATTCTGACACATTGGCATCCTCTCCCCCGTGTAATACACTGAGTTTATTTTGACCCTCGGATGGAAGGAGCCCGGCATACCCGAGCTGGAATTTGGCTTCTATACGCGGTCGTATGCACAATGGTACCTCCGAGCTGTTTACCGGAGCCTCACTCTCGTTTCCGGTATGCCGATATGTCTGCTTACCAGATTCTCGAATAACCGCAAACTACAAATTTCACAAAGTTTCTCGATGCCGGGAATTCTTAAATGACCAACGTTGACCGATCGGGAAATCTCGTTTTCCCCTTGCGTCGTTTCCGGTATCGTTTCATTCCAAAGGGGCGTCCTTCGACTCAACCTTCCGGGACTGTCTATATTCCCTCTGATATTGACAATAACAACGTACCTCCGCAACTGGAGAGACATCTCATTCTGTAGACTCAAATGTTTGTCCACAAATACCCAGTCATGTTGCCCACCGTGGAGTCCGTTAGCTCTGTGTTGATTCACCACAAAACTTGGCTCACTCGGAACGACACATTGAAGGTGCTTAACGAGCGGTAAACTTTGAAAGCGGGAGCAAAAATGGATCCCACGGTACGAGCCTTTTGTTTCCTCCGCAACAAAAGAGATTCGAGATCCCAAACGGCCGCAGATACAAAAAGAAAAAAAGGAAAAATGCAGAGTTCCACCCCTTTTTGGTCGCGTGCTCCGAACCATTTATATTTTACCCCAATATGTGATTCTCTCAGGCAAAGTTAACACGACTAACCGGAAGAGACTTGAGAAAGGGGGGTCCTCCACTCGATCCTTTATTCATCACCGCTAGATTACCTTTCCCACCGAACTTTCAAAGATCCCATCGATATGGAGATTGATGCAATTTTCGCTTGCCCATTAGACAACTATCGGGAGTGGGAACGTTCTTCTGAATCTCGCGAGAACGTTACCCGGAGTACTTTGGTCTCGGCACTTTACCCCCATAATTTTATTAATTTGCTTAATTTTATTGGCTGACAAAGAGCGAGAGCACCGGTGAATATTTTTCGTAAGGCTAAAGCTCGACGCAATTAGTTCCTTGCGTCATCGGGACTACCGAAATCGCAGAAGACACCGAGAGCAGAATTTGAGCTATGAGAAATACCTTTCCGCGATAGTCAGCTCGCGAATTATATTTGAAGAACTGGCGAACAAAACCGGACTTGTTCATACTACGTCAAATGTTTTGTGTTTTCATTTTTCGTACTTTTCAAGCTCATGTTGATTAGCTCCCGAAATATTTTGAATCAAATTCGGATCTAGGCAACTTGGCATTTTTTAAGAACTGCTTTTTTGAGCGAAATGGCAGTTATTGGGCACAAAAATAAATTAAAAAAAATAATAATTTGACGTGGTGTGGACAAGTCCTGCCATTCTATTTGCAATTGTCGTATTTACGATATAGAACCACTCATTCATTTGTCTCCAGACTGTTAATCAAAAAGTGACGAAAAAGTGTCATTTCCAGTACTGTTTGAATATTCCGATGGTGATCCGCAAATAACAACCTTAATCGGGGTCGAAGTTTACAATTTTGGACACGTTGATCACGAATAACGACTCCCACGCTTTTTCGCAGCAGTGCGCATGAATTTCATCCAGATTTTTAAACTTGCTGTCAAATCTGTGAGAATTTTTTATCGACTGGAAGAACGTTCCTTGTAAGATCAATACGTCTATTGAGATTTCGTTTTTTTTTCATCGGATAACTTCTTTTAAAAAAATAACATAGCGTTGCGACAATCACCACGGGAGAATCATAGTGCAGGTACGGCAAAAACCCATACAAGCTCAAATTGAATGGACATCCTGAAATTGTACAATTCTCCATGCACAAGGCGTTACATCTGGCTTACCGAAAAATGTGACCTTTTGGGATTTTTTTTGAGCATACTAGAAGAACAATCAAAATGAAGTTTGGAGGGTATATTGTGCATGAATTGACGTATGCAAAGAGATTTTTTTTTATGAACAAAAATTCAAAATGGCGACTCATGGGCAGGACTTTTATAGATCAGCACCCCGAACAAAACATTTCGTCATTCACATTAGTTTTACCAGGAACGTACGCGTAATTAATGAAAATTCTGGGTATTCCGCAAAATGGCACTATTCTGAATAGATTTTTTTGCGAATAAACCGGCCTTCTCTTGTTATAAAAACGAGAATTGTCGAAGAATTGTAAAAATCGTATGTACTTTTTCAGAGAATCTATCAAGGACCTTAACATCATACAAGTCTTGGCCTTTGATTTTGTTGAAACTTATATATGTGATAAACCATTGAAAACTACCTATAGAAGGCGTGTCACCTCTTGATTTAAGGGGTCTTCTCACTTTGGACACTAAAAAAGGCTGCTTTCATGAATTGTTTTGATTGGTTTATATTATAGATATCGATATAAAAGTTGTTAGTCTTAATAAATACACTTTCGAAATAGATAAAAAAATGTTTTTATTTATTTAAGTCACTATTTATAGACGAAAATGGTAGTTAAAAAAATGTCCTAAAAAATTGTAGGTATGCGCTGTTGATGAAATCTCGGAGATGGATCATCCGACTAAAAAAAATCAAACGGTTTTAGATTCAGTATGTTAATGGCTATAGCGCATATCATACGATTTTTCATATATGTAAAAATAACAAAATGACGGACATTTTTCGATAAAAACGTGTTTTTTTCACCGTTTCTGGCAAAAAACGTAAATATCAAAATTTAGAAAAAAAACTTGATATGCGCTATAGCTGTAGTTGTAAAGAGTATGGGTTAAAATTTCATAAGGATCGATTCAGTAGTTCCGAAGATTTTATCAACAAGCCGTCGAAAAACGTGGTTTCGAGAAAAACGCGTTTAAAGATTGTTTGGGTTACATAAATACATAATTAAAAAAAAATGTATTTCGAAAGTATATTTATTAAGTGTAACATCTTTTATATCAATATCTATAATATAAACCTATCAAAAAAATCATGATAATCGCCTTTTTTTAGCGTCTAAAGTGAGAAGACCCCTTAATCCAATAAAAAAACCCGGCCACATTTTTTTTGGTACTCAGATGTAACGCCATAAATATCCAAGAGCACACATTCGCGTACCGTTGATTCGAGTGGGGTCGTGTAGTACGAGTCTCAAAGTGGGCCCATCAAGTACGCCATCGGTCTTGCGAGTCCGGAGGAACGGTGAACGGATACGTTTTTATTTGGTCTAGAAGCTCGCATGGTACTCGCGTAGCCCAACAGGCGGTCTATCGGATCGGCGATACCTCGTGAAACGAAGCTTTTAGCCCATCAAGAGTTGCGGTGAACCTCTCGTCATTGAAACGCCTTCTCACAGTGCCCTTGGCCACTTTACGAGCAGTCTGGCGCAAGAGAAAACAGCAAGGAGGCGATTAGAAACGAGTCTCGAAGAAGCTCTCGCGCGTGGCATTGACGCGAGCCTACGCGCAGTTGCGAATACAATCAAAAGCCACGAATTCTCGCGGTAGAAGATAAATCGCGTGACGAAAGAAAAGAGGAAGGAAAGAAAGAGGAACAAAGTCCGGGACGTCCGTTGAAAGGGAAGAGTGAGAAGTTGAGAGGCACCGGGGCGCGAAAGTGTGCGGTTACCGGCTCGAAAGTTGAGAAGCGAGGTGAAGATTGCTAAACGACGAGGTTGAGAGGCTGGGAGGAGGAAGAGAGGAGCGCGAGAGCAGCAGATGCGAGGGACATAAGTCACGGGCGGCGCGGAGTCACTGGTGGGCCAACCTCGAGGAACGGATCAGCAGGTGGAAGGCTTCGAAGGGCTCTCGGGTATTTGCGGTCAGCGGGCCAAGTTCGAGCCTCGCGGCGATAATAATCGAGGACGCCGTCGAAAAACGCGAGGGAGCCACCGAGAGAAGGGGCGGCCCAAAAGAGCCCGAGGAATCACGAGATTTTCGGGGTTTGTGGAGCAAGACCGGGAGCGAGATCGGGCCCGGATGCTCGCAAGAACGAGACGCCGGAAACGCTGCCACGTTGGAAGGGAAAATCTTGACGGTCGTCAACAAATTTCTGACAACATCCCCTTTCGTTAACAAGGTTAAGCTTCTCATGGTGAGTAATGTCCTTACTGCTATCGTAACGTAACACGCAGTCTCGTTGATGAAGGAGAGATTGGAAGATCTTTGGTAATGGTTATTCTTATGGTCACTTTTGTTCATTCCACATTCCTTCCCCTTACGACACCGTCACGAAGCACATGATCATTTGGCGATGGCAATTCCGTATATCGCACAATAGGCTGCAGAAAAATGACACACTCGCAACATCTACGCATTGGCAACAATGATGTAAGAGGTTGGTGTGCCATTTCCCAGCTCTTTTCACGTTTGCTTGATCGAACAATTCTCGTCGCACCTTCGCAAACTGGGTCGGGTGAAATATTGTTAAGAAAACACCGCACATTCTCTTCTTCCTTGTATATCGAAATACTTGTCCCGCTTGAAAAACGGAGGGTGAAAAAAAGAATCACCGTTCCTCCTGGTGCATGAGAGTAAAATGCTGCTGCGGAAACAGCCCACATGTTCTGATTGATGAAGTACCGCGGGAGAACTTGTTGAAAATAAGAAGGCTTAGGGGGATAAAAAGTAGAACACCCCTTGGAGAGTTCATGCACGTACTTTCGCGTACTCTTGCTATCTGCATCGAGGGGAAAAAGTGATCAAAAGCGTGGAAAAGTTACCTCCTTGGTACTAGCTTAAGTTGAAACCCCACGCAGTTTCCGGTGGACGTGAGACCTGCCTATACGAGATTACGAACTCGTCGGTAGATCTTAAAGTGCTAGACTCTCGCGGACAAGTCGGTTAGCCCTGCTTTCTTCATGTACCCCTAAACGATGGATGGAGTCGACGAGAATAAACCCCAGTAACTTGTTCTTTTGGCCGCCCCTTGGATAAGGAATATTAGTCGAATGAGCGATAAATTCACAATGATAATGTATACATTTGAAGAAAGCTCGCTACCGCTTCGAATCTATAGAGCCCTCTATCTGTGCCTGTGTAGAAGTGGGAGATGACGTTTCCAAGTTGCCCAATCCATCCAACACTCACGGTTTTTCGACTCTTGAGCTTTTTCTTCAGGTGAAGAACTTTGGCAAAGAAATGACATAAATTATTTGCACATAAAACATCTCTAATCCCTTACATATATATCACGTCTTTACATGTGCCCAAAGAGCTCCACGGCATTAGTTGTAGTATCTTCCATCATATCTTCATTGGGGGTACCGGCAAAGAGACAGCAAGCAAACCATACAGCGACTTGACAAGATTCCCAATTGAGGTTTAACGGTAATGCATGGAGCTTTGATCCAGGCCCGTATGATCCTTGTACCAAACAGAAAGCAGGCAGGGAACAAATCCCCTTGTGGTTTTGATTCGCCTGTCGTCTCGTCGAATAGACTAAATGGAATCGAAAGGCTAGACCATAGAAGCCGTGAATACCGAAGTTCTGAAATCGACCTAAGGGCCTTTGGATATTCCATGGCCTGGAGTGTTACCAACGGCAGAGTGTGCTCTCGCCTGGCCCTTGGATGTGGGTATATTATGTTAATTTGGCTGAAAGAGGTCAAACCGCACGAGCTTGAAACATTTCAGTGATGGTCGCTCGTAGGATGTTTCACACAGAATGGGTATTTATGAATAAGAGTAGTAAAATAAATCGCTATTAGTTTTCAATGGAACGATGTAACGTGGCGGTTGGATATAAAATTTCACGGGTCTGGTTATCGGAGAAGCCCCTGCTGTAATCGCAGTTTCACATGGGATGCTCGCCATACGTGGTTGAACCCATAATGGCCTTCCGTATATGCTGCGTATGATGACGATATGGCGTGTTTCGTGGCTATCATATCGGCCATCCGTACATGTGTCTGTATATATACGTATAATAACGAGAGAAGGTAGAAATTGTCCATTGGATTCATATCCTAGTGCCTCGGCTTGAAGTTTCCTCTCGTCGTGATTACAGACAAGAGTAGCGTTTTCTCTCGTCATAGCTATCGACGACTCATTGTGCCTGCCAGGGTTTGTGTCCAGGATAGTTTCAGATTTCTCGCCTGTACGTGCTCCCTACTATAGTTCGTCTCGTCCATGCAAAACTC
Organism: Ophion slaviceki; assembly: GCA_944452715.1. NCBI lineage: Eukaryota > Metazoa > Arthropoda > Insecta > Hymenoptera > Ichneumonidae > Ophion > Ophion slaviceki. The sequence goes on along the minus strand of OX101785.1, from coordinate 1,765,242 downwards.
TCGTCGCCACCACTTCGGAGGCATTTATCGGGAACAAAGAAGTCCGAGCTTGCCGAGGAGAACTGCCGCGGTTGACGACTAGTTCTGCTGGCTTCTATCATTCGACCTATTGGTTGCGCGTCCAGCTAATGCATAACGATCGCGGGACAGGTGGAAAGTCATACTCACTCGACCTTGCATGCTTGCACGTATTTTCAACGATAACGCGCACAGCTCGTATATTAAGCCATTGTAACGTTCCACGTACGGTATGCATCTCTCTCTGCAGGTATTTTCAGTCAGTATGCACGGGCAATGCGTTTGCCATGTTTACGAAGTACGAGCCTGCTCGTTCACTTGACACGTGTTGAAAACATTCACTGATACACGTGACTTACGCTGATTGCTTAACGTAAGTAGGATGACTTTCAAGATTTGAGAAAACTCTGCTTGTTTCTCTGTATTTGATGTTCCGGAGAATGTTGAGTACTCCAGTAGTATCCAGGCACTTGTGCTTCTGGAATAATGAACTTTCGATGACAACGGCGTGCGATGTGGATTGGTTTATTGATTACTCTGCGTCATTGATTGTTTCGTTGGTATGGATAGTTTTATTGATTACTATCATTGATCATAACTTTCATCCCTAATGATGAACGCTGGAAGACCATGACCTGTAATATGGATTGCTTCAGTGATTACACTTTACGCGGTATTTGCGTTCAAATGCAAAGTACATTTCTATAGAGTAGGAGCTGTAACAGCGATTTTCAATTATCATTATTATGATATTAAGGGGTTATGTGGGTTTTGAAGCCAAAAAGTATATTTTCTCTATTTTTTTTTCAAAATGTGATACATAAATTATTTCATTCAAAATGTTAAGCACATAAAAGAGCAACATGTCAACAATATTTAAAAACAATTTCATCCATATGTTTGGGAAATTCAGGTGGGACTTGGTTTCCGGAGAGTCCTGAAAAAGTGGTCTCGTGTTGGTCAGGATAACTCATGATAGCTTTATCTGAAATTAAGAAAATAAATTTTTCCTGTTAGTAGATACAGATAGCTCGTGATTAAACGAAGGATTTAAAACAAAACTGAAATTTGAATTTTTGGCAGAGCTTTATGCAAAATAGTTCAATTTTTGGTACAATTAACATTACGTATAGACTTGTAATATTAGTTGTAATCGAAAAAAAACTTCGTTCAATCACTAGTCAATGCTATTTTGAATGAGTGTGAAAAATTTTAATAAGATCGGTGCATTCGATTTTGAGAAATCCTGTCCACCGACTTCAAAAATAGTGTTTTGAGAAAAATGCGGTTACCTGCGTCGCTCCCGGTCGGTCTTTCCCAACGGGGGGAATTCTCAAAGGCTCTCTCTCCTAGATTTTACTCCGATTGACTTAAAACATTGGGAGAATATTCTAGACATATTGTACTATTAGATATTAAAATGTTAAAGAAATGGATTTAAATAAAATGTTCAAACCTCTGTAACCCATTAACACAGAATTATCATATTAAGCCGAGATCGCCGTACCGATTTTCATTACCTCAAGACAGACGATATTGTTTTGTCTATAACTTGTAAAAAAATCGTATTTGTAGCTTCAACGGGGTATTCTAATCTAGGAGCCTAAATTTCGGGCTTGACAAAAAAAAACAACAATTATTTTTTTTATCAATTTTTGTACTCTCTTATTATTGATGTTTCAAGAACTTACAAAAGAATTTCGTGCGAAAAAAAAATAAAATTCAAACAGTTGCGGGCTTCTAATTATGGCTATGAAAAGAAGGGTTGAGGCGGTTGACATGATTCCAAAGCTCCCATTTATCTGAAACAGAAATAAAACCAATTTTCTTGATCAATAAGAATGTCTTTTGGCCGGTACCAAAAAGAAAAAAAATAATGGCGACTCTCCGGAAAAAAGTGAATTTTTCGCCCTATTTTTTCAGTACATTTTTTTTAAGTAATAATAATCACTTCGCGATGCCCGAGGTAGGGATGATAGGGGATATATCATAAAGGTCCATTGCAAATTTGAAGTCAATCGTTTGTTTTAAGCTCGAGATTTTACGATCAGGTTTACTGTCAGGTTGAAAAAAGTATTTATGAGAAAAACGCGTTCAAAGTTTTGAGTACAATATCAGACAACCGGAACTATCCAAGTGGTATAATGGCATGTCATACTTACGTTATATGGATCGGCCATTCCTGCCTCGCAAGGTGTGCCTCCCTCGACTTCGAAATGACGATTTTCTGAAGCTCGTTTTTTCCTGCGAGCCGTTCTAACTTTCTTAGAAACTTCTGAAGTTCGTATCTCCGGCCGGTGTTGTCTCACAATGCGGCCATACCCAAATCGCTATAACTAAACATTGGGAATTTCGAAATTTCCTTTTAAGCACATATTCTCATGAGTCTGGAAAAAAATCGATATTTTTTTTAATTTCTGGCATAGAAAATCGCCTTAATTGTAGTGAAATCGAAACTCCAGGCGCTGCTTGAACAAGCACACGAATAGTACCTACATCATGAGCAAGTCATTCGTTCCTTCCACCTGATCTCCGGTTCACCTCAATGGAGACCCTAAAGTTTTGCTTATCGCATGGTCGATATTGTCTCGCCATCTCAGCGAAAAATTACAAAAGTAACTTGTTACTTCCACCGAGTCATCACCGAGTCCACTTCCTCTGCCTGGCTAGTTCATCAACTTCCCGTACAATGCCTTCGTGCACAATCCTGATGCGTTGTACACTCATGCGGCGGGACGAAAGCAGCCGCAAGCTAGATCTGTCATTTTTTTCCCTTCCTGGCGTTGCGCCATGTGTCTGGAGTACGATTGCTTGATACGAAGTTTTTACATGCGGCGTAAATAAAAGAAAATCCTTTGAGAGGTCGCACGAGGGAGCCAATGTAACTCGCGGAAATTGCACCCGGTCGCTTTGTTTCGCCCCAGGTTTACAGTGATTTTTGTAGCCTCGTCCGATTGGCTACACGCATTGTACGCAAAGCCCTTGGAGCAGCAAAAAATTTACGGAAATAAAAAAAGAAACAGGCTGCTAGGATCGTCGTGCGAGGAGACGAGAGGCAGAGAGAACGAGAGAGTTGGAGTGTAGTCGACAATAAATTCAACGGATTCGGAGGGTCGTGCAAGAGGAAGATGAGTGAGTTCTACGTTTCATCGCGGATACACCTTCAGGGATTCCATAGTGTTTTGTTAGGTTGGAATAACTGTGAATACTGGTATTCGCTGCGTTTCCGTTCTTCTGGAGAATTTCAGTGGTAAAAGGAATCCGAGAAAGAGAGATAGAGAAAAAAGGAGAGAGAGAGAGGGGCGAGAATAACGTTTCCTTTTTACCCCACACGACACGTCGTACCTTCCGGTTTTTCTCGTGACATCTTCACGTGTTACACCACGGGACCATTGGAGCGTACCCAATTTCACCGTGGATCAACCGACTCACATAAATTCATCGGATGTACACGCGTGTACATACGTTCTCTGTAACCGTAGGATTTCACAAGAGCCAAATCCGCTCTCGATTTTCGCCGGAAAAAAGTCACGACCGAGGTATTGTACCTTTTTTTTACTTTTTTTTTTCGATAGTTGCCCTCACCAAGCCTCTCTGCAATAATCTGCTGACAATCTCAATGTCCCAACGTACAATTTGTTATCTCGCGGTACCCTCATATTCAGTTAGTCGACAAGCTAGAGAGCTCACGATCGGTATGCGTTCAGATATGTCGAGGGCCAAGGGAGTAGGAGTATTAAAAGAGATTTGCGGATGATGTGTGTGTATATATATATATATATATACTTTTTTGAATTTTTGTCCCGAAACTTTTCGCCGGTAGTATATATCTATATTTTATATATATATAATACCGGCGAAAAGTTTCGGGACAAAAATTCAAAAAAGTTCCGGAACGTTTTTTCATACTATTTCGCCGATGGTTGACATAAATGAATTTAATAAACGGCATTTTGAAGGGGAGCAATGCATCTTCATGACGTTTTTTTTTAAAGTTTTTTTCAACTTTTCAAAAAGTTTTCAAATTTTTTTGAACTTTTGAAAACGACCACTTTTCGCTTTTTTTTTCTTTTCTGGTTGACCCCGTTTACAGACAAACATTTTTGTACACATTTCTTTGACCGGAGTCGTAAAGGGGGAACTTAAGTAAGCTTCAACTTTGTTTTTACTTGAAGCTTCGTACGATTTTTTTTTCTAAAGACATTTTTATTTAAAAAACGAGACAATTTGAAAATAGCTTGTAATGCGAAAACGACAAGGATTCAAGGAAAACCTCAAGATAGTAAAAAGTTGAATCGGTTTTCGTTTAGTTCGCGCGAATATTTTCAGATTTTTTTTCGACTTTTTTTCCTCCTATTTTCGGTAAAAAATCCGATGATTTAATTACCGTAACTCGAGAACTAAAGAGTTTGTGGTAAAATGTCAAAAGAGAAAAAAAATGTATTTTTCTATTTTCAACGCAATAGAATCGGTTGAAATGAATCGATTGACTTGATTAAAAAACTATCCGATTTTAACGGGGAAAAAAATGTTGAAAAAAATCTAAAATAATTCTGTTGGGTTGAAAACAGAAAAATAAAAAATTTCCTTTCTTGAAATTTTACCATCAACCCCTCAGTTCTCGAGTTACGGTACTCAAATCATCTAACTTTTTACCGAAAATATGTGAAAAAAAATTCGAAAAAAAATCTCGCGTGCTCAACGAAAACCGAATCAACTTTTTTACTATCTTCAAGTTTTCCTTGAATCCTTGTCGTCTTCGCGTTACACGTTATTTCTCAAATTGTCTGTATAAAAAAAAATCATAATATCTCTAAAAAATATCGCACGAATTTTAAAGAAAGAACAAAATTGAAGCTTGAGCTTCCCCCTTTAAGATTCCGGTGAAAGAAATACATTTAAAAAATTGTCTGTAAACGGGGCACATCAGAAAAGGAACAAAAAAGGCAAAAAATGGTAGTTTTTGAAAAAGGGTACTAGCCGTAAAAAAATGGTAAAAAATTAAAAAAAACGGAATGAAGGTGAATTTCTCCTTTTCAAAATGGCGTTTATTAAATTTATTTGTGTCAACTGTCGGCGAAATAGCATAAAAAATGTTTCCGGAACTTTTTTGAAGTTTTCTCGGAAAACTTTTCGTCGGTAGTATACATATACATGGCGGCAAAAGGTTTGCGGAGAAAAATTCAAAACAGTTCCGGAACGACTTTTTATGCTATTTCGCCGATAGTTGACACAAACAAATTTAATAAACGGCATTTTGAAAGGGAGAAATTCACCTTCATTCCACTTTTATTATATATTTATATATTATATATATTCTATATATATATGCGTGCATGATAAGTAGGACTTCGCGGACCGTCGTATCAGCCTATTGTCCCAATGTACGTAACATTATGTATGGCTTTAAATCTACCTTCGGATGAATGGAAGCATACAAAGGTCATTTTAAGGGCCACCCGGCCACAGAATTTAACGGATATTTTTTGGGCGAGTCTTGAGGGCCGTCCTCGGAAAGGCCAAAAGTGTTGACAACTAACACAACAGATATAACGGATTGAAAAAAGCACTTTCCTTGTGTATGTACAGGGTGACAATTATAAGGTGGCCATGTGTTTTTTAAAACTCTCGTGCAGATATTTTGCGACTGGGAAAGATATGATTTTCAATGGTTTTTCAAGTCCACCTGGCAAAAAAATATATTGTATTTTTGTGACAAGTAGTATTTTCCAGAAAAATTCCCGCATCCTGGAAAAAAATCAAAATTCCATTTTCGGTAGAGCAGAATGAAGGTAATTTAATTTTGAATACAATACATTCCTGAAGGACTTTTTTACGCATCCCGTCATGGATATAAAAATTATCGAATATTCCAAAGTGGATGAATGGAATTCAATTCCATCGAAAAAAAAGTTTTTTTTTTCAGGAGTGTTTCGTATTCGAAATGTAATTATCTTCGTTCCGCTAAGCTCAAAATGCAATTTTTATTTTTACTTTGAATATTCCGTTTTTTTGGCAAATACTACGCGCCACGAAAAAAGGCTACATTTTTTTTTCGAAGAAGAAAAGCATTAAATATCGTTTTTTTGTCGGTCGCAGACTCTCCGCACTACACCCTTGAAAAACACACGATCACCTCATAATCGTCACCCTGTATATGTGCGAGAGAAAAAACACGGAGAACGAAACAAGGATGTAATGCTTTTGCACTGTATTTCGGTACCAATGTTTCCTCTTTTTGCTTGAAAAGTGGGCTTTCGACATTTTCAGCAAAAGGCTTTCCGCTAAAAGTGTTCGTCCGACTGTTCCTCTGGCTCACAGAGTATCCCGATTGTGTTCGAATCACGTACAAAGAACGTGGTGGATTTCGGCAGGATTTCTCTGTTTCCTCGCGCTGCATACACGATAATACCGTTATATTCGCGAGATTCGTTTTGAAGCATCGCTGCAAATTTTTCTCGTCGCTTCGCGTATTATTAGACTGAGCCGTACGACGCAATTATTACGATCCAATTAAGTCTTCCAGTGGTAGATTTGTACAACAACGTTCCCTGCTTCTCGTGCATTAATTGGGAGGAAAAAAATTGTACAATTCATCAACGAAGAAAGTATTTTGCGCAACTGTACTCTGCACACGTAATTACTTTTCCATCTATCGTGAAGACCATTTTTTTTTATTTCGAATTTCATACATTCACAAAGACGCTTTATTGATATATGAGAAGAGATTTTTTTAGAACCTTTTTGAAAAAAGAAGTTAAAGTATATCGATACGACGAACGAAAAAATTGATGGAAAACATTATCCAGGATTCTCCTCCTCTTGTACCCTTTCGGTCTTTGTTCCATTTTACGCTGAGCTCAATTCACGCTGTGCAGAAAAAAAAACACTCTAGTGTCAAGTACGAGAACATCATTATGACAAAACGCGCGTGTTTTATCAGCGCCATAGATGTGTACAATTTGATTTCACGATAAATGTGACGTCGGTAGAATCGCAAGACGAATGTGGCGGAATAGCTCGGAGAGAAAAACGAGGAAGTTAATTACAGGCACAGATTGGTATCTGTAATACGACCGAATGATTAACCGGACTTTGCAATCACAAAAACGAATGGATACTATAGTGATATCTGTATAGATATCAGTATATAAAACACAATTTGCACCGGACCTAGGAATTCTCATGCATTCAGAACAATATCAATTAAATCAGTTCAACCGCTGAGGTATTTTATAATGACCATTATTATCATTATAATCATCGCCAACATCATCGTAATGATAAATGAATAACCATCAATAAATAGTAATGAATAAATAATAATAAATAAATGAAAACAACTAATAATTATGGTTACAAAGATCATCATATTATCATTATTTCTATCACTACACTCAGAAAAAAGATTTATTAAGGACAAAGAATTTTGTCTCCCGGCGAATAAGTTTTCTTATTCGTATGTCGGCCTACTACGATTGTATTAACAGCTAAGAACATTTTTTATTTAACTTTATGTTTAAGATTTACTAAGAATTTTTCTTAACATCTAATACGATACATAAGTTAGAAGAAATAGGTCTTTTATGTCCGACAAATAGAGTTTTTCTTAACATCTAATAGGATTCTTCATAATCCCCCAGCTGGTTTTCTTCGAGGAATTGTGTCATTTCGTCCGTCATTATTTTTTCAATTGATCGTTTTTTTCTCACTTAATATTCTTACTTACACTCAAATCATACCTCACTGTCGAGTTTCTCACTTCCGAAACGCAACACTGACACTTGTGCCAAAAGCATTGGCATAGGAAGAAGCTACATGGTAAGCGTATGCGTGAGCTACATCTGACGAGCGGCCTGCTGTTGGGCCCGTCGCGTTGAAGGGCAAAGTGCGCATGCGCGCATTAGTATCATAGTCGCGAAATAAGAGGTTTTCGTGATTGGAAAGTAGTATTTATTTGATTTGAGGAAATATTTATTCAAATTTTCTATTTTAAATATGGCTTTTAATTGATGTGAAAAATCGGCACGTAAAGAAACATATTTAGTGACGCCGAATAAATTCTGTGGTTACAATCACATAAAAACTGTCTCCATACGAGTAAACGTTTATTAATTTCTAAGAAATTATGTTCTAATGTGCCAATTTATTGAAACATAATAAATCTTTTTTCTGAGTGTATTACTATAGATTGCCATCATCATTGATATCAATAATCGTGTTTGACCAATTCCTTGCCAATTCCAAAATCTCCATTGCACCATAAGTTATGAAATTTCGGACTAAAGAATAACGACAAGTACGATGGGCCCAATGTTAATTTAAATTTGAATTATTAAAAAATAATGACATAAGAACATAAGAACAATAAGAATAATTTCCGATCGGCCTCGTATCTAGTCTGTCGTTCTCCATTAAAATTCTTCCATCGGGCGACTCTTAACGCAGAAACACCGAGATAATAGTGATCATAATGAATCGTCTATTCACGAAAGGGACGTTTTCCCTTGTGTGCTACGTGGGGTTGACAATTTTACGCCACGGGTATGCCTTCAATGTTGGCGTTGAGCGCATGCAGTTAAGCCGAACCCCGACACTGCACTGTACGTCGTGGTTCCGAGGGTGCGGATTTCATTTGGGTGCACATCAACGTGATGTAAGTCGGACTTAAGCGGTTTACAGTTGTGACTGTGTAATTACGCGGGGATTGGAAGAGATATATGGGAAAAGAGGAAGCATTACAAGCTACCCGGACGGAGCTGTGGACCTCGAAAAATGGGCGACAGGGGGGGGGGGGAGAGAGAGAGAGAACAGAAGAGTTTGAGGCTTGATCGAGCAGTCTAACAGTCTTGACAGAAAATTCCGTCCCTTGTCTCTGTCCTTCGCTACCTGTCTCTGCACCCTCTCTCTCTCTCTCTGAATGAATGAATGAATGAATGAAGAAATGGTTTGAGTATTAGTTTTAATGTAGCCTTAGTTATAGTTTCAATTTTAGTTTTATCTTCAATCGATTCTACAACTAGTCACAGTGTAAGATAATGGTGGTAGTGAATTGTAGGCGCAATCAACATTATGCCTGATATAATTAATCTGCACGGTGCTCTTAGGGAGCGGTGGCTCCGCAGCACGAAATAAACGTATGTTCTCTCTCCCCCTCTCTCTCTCTCTCTCTCTCCCTCTCTATTATTATAGATATTATCTGTCTACTCAATATGAATGATCCACCACCTCAAACCTCCTACTGATTTTGATTCCGTTTTTTCCCAACGACCACGTAGTTTCCAGTATTTTTTTAACCTTGGCCCCTTCCCCAGGTGTCCTTTCACCTGACCCAGCCCTCAATGCATCCACGCTTAACGAAGCTTGCTCGTCAACATAGGTCGTTCGTTAAAACCGTACCGCGAGCTCGTTTTACCTGCATGCACGTGTACGTCTCGACCCGATGTTGTCGAGAAAACAGGGCAAACTTTCTTCGACTATGCAGATTACACTCTGAATGCTGTGATTGTTGGGAAAGAGATAGCGAGGGTGGAGAGGGGGGAGGAGAGCGAGAGAGAGAACGCGCAACATCTGAATAAAACTCTTTGACACACAAAGTTGCATACCTCGTCGATTCGTGGCGATTTCAAGATAGAAAGACTGTGCTCCTCGTATTTCTCTTCCCTCACTCGCAAGAATAGTTAATTCGGTGAGTTTCCGAACGAACTTGTCGGGGCAACTTTTCGGGAATTTCTTCGCGTTTGGCACTCGAAGAAAAGAAAACAATCGTAAAGCCCTTCCAGGACATTCTTCAAGAGCGATTTACCGCACTAGTCTTGTCTCGTGACTATGGTCTGGCTGGCTGCGAGTTGCAGAGCTCAAGAGCCAGGCAGCTTCCGGCATCAAGACTCTCGAGAAACGTGCAGAGGCAAACGAGGGCGAGGGAGAGAAAAAGGAAGAGAGTAAAGGGTGCAAGTCTTCGGGTGGGGATTGCACCCAAGGATTCACCAGGGATTCGGAATGTCCATTGTTTCGTAGCTGTTCCGGTTCTTCAATGTTTGACTATTGGAACGACGCTAAGAACCCCCGCGTCGCGAGAAACAAATCTCCGCGCGTTGATATTGCGATTGGACAGCGGAGACCGGAAGTGTCCTTTTCGAATGCTGGTCACGAATTTCATCGAATTTCAGTTGCAATGCTTATCAAAAATGACACATATCGTCCGATTATGTGCGAGTCGCATTTCCGGGCAGCCATTCCCAACCCCTCATAGAAGACGAACTTACGCGTGCGACGCAGAATTGAAACTTTTTATGCGCGATCGAAAAAGTGCGTGAGCTACCAAAACGTTCGATTTGCCTTTTTTTTCTATCGATCGCGGGAATATTTTTGTCAATCACATACACGTTTTGTTTTGCGCGGTGAAGACATTTTTCTATATACACGAGGGAAATCTTGCCGGTGCTGAAGGAAAACTATGAATTTTTATACACCAATACCAATCTCCCCTATCAGCTTGGGGGGAAAAAAGATATAAAACAAGACCTGTCAGGACCACGCATACGTTTTCGAAGTGTTTGTTGCTTTCGCAAGTTTTAGACGAAATGCAAATGGAAGTAAATAATGAAAAAGACGGAGAGAGAGCATCAGGCATACGCGTATCCACACAATCACATCGATGTAAACGCGGAAAAAGCTTTTCTCCCTTGCAGCCGGGTAACAGGGTAGAAAAGTTGAATTCCATTTCCGGCCGAGCGATTTTTGTTCGATTTGCGAGTAACACTGTTCTGACAGCATGAAAAAAGACGAATAAAAATGGACGTTGAGAGCGTTTTGGGTGCTTCTGCAGGAAATACGATGGTGCATCTAAGGGACATCGTCATTTGTCGTACAGTTCCGCTGGGAAAATGTTTATTACGCTTTTCAAATTTTCATTTGTTTTTTTCCCTCATGCTGACACGGAAGGGAGCGACCCGCTCTTGATCCACGTTTCTCGAAGAATTATGAGACGAGCTGTGACACGGGGGAACTCCCCGGTGGCTACTACACACTACATACATGAAGAGAAATGGGGTTCCAAATTCCTCGGTCGTGCAAGCGGTCTAGTTCACTCGCAAACGGCCATTGGTGAATTATTACCTGGTCAGAAGATAAAATAAGAATCGATAATGCTAGGCGGAATGGAACAGAAAAAATGTCCATCGTGGAACTTGACATTCGGACTGGGTAGGAAATCTGTTGCGCTGTGCAAGCCATTCTTGGGTGTGTTCATCTTTGACGATGTCTCTATGTTCATCATTGACGATGTCTTGATGTTCATCATTGACGACATCTTGATGTTCATCATCGACGATGTTTTGATGTTCATCTTTGACGATGTTTTGATGTTTATCATCGACGATGTCTTGATGTTCATCATTGTTGATGTCTTAATGTTAATCATTGACGGTGTCTTGATGTTCAACATTGAAGATGTCTTGATGTTCATCATTAACGATGTCTTGATGTTCATCATTGACGATGTCTCGATGTTCTTCATTGACGATGTCTTGATATCCATCATTGACGAGGTCTTGATGTTCATCATCGACGATGTCTTGATGTTTATCATTGACGATGGCTTGATGTTCTTCATTGACCATGTCTTGATATTCATCATTGACGATGTCTTGATGTTCATCATTGACGATGTCTTGATGTTCATCATTGACGATGTCTTGATGTTCATCATTGACGATGTCTTGATGTTCATCATCGACGATGTCTTTATGTTCATCATAGACGATGTCTTGATGTCCACCATTGACTAGTATCTTAGCCTTCCGGCAAATAACCTTCTCACACCGCTATTTGTTTGCGCGTTGGATGAATTTCATTGCGGTCTCATTTTTGGGAAAATTAAACGCCACCGATGCCTTTGCCATGGGACTCTGTAGCCGAATGACACCTAAACTGCTGTAAGCTAATTGGGACGGTAATTTCGGAATGGCACTGTTCGAATGATCTTTAATGCATTAGTAATTTTCCGTGGCGATTTTTCAGCGGTAAAGTCAGATAGTTGATTGTTTCGAACGTAGGTGAGCTTCGAAGTAAACGAGTCACAGAATCTTTAATCATGTTGTTTTTTCTTTCGACAGAGTTTGTCTGAGGGGCTGGGAGAAAATATGGTGGCTCTTTCACCCTCCTTGAAAAAATGAGGTTGGAATTTCGCTTCAAGAATTATTCAGTGCCTTATTTAATGCCAGGAGTTGGCCAGGCGGTCATACATATTTGAAAATACGATCAAAGGACGTGGAATCGATTTGCTAACTCGCATTTCATGCAGGACAACCGGGACTACTTCAGGCAAACTGCATTTTGTGTACAGATGCTCACTGGTCACTATGCTGTTTCGTTTGGGATCCCAGAGGCGTAATGCAGAGTTTTTGTTATTGTAATTTTGTGTTATGCTTACGAGACTAGGGTACCACCATTTTCAGGAAATTGCTAAAAATTCTACCTGGAGTATATAAATGAAACTGGCGTCTTAAGGTCATGGCTCACACGTCGAGTCGGTAAAAATCCTACTGCCAAGTTCTCTCTCAGACAGACCACACCTGGGGCAAACGATGAGAAAGACGTTGTTCGTCGTTCAATAGAGTGAAAGATGTTTCTCTTCTTTTTTCCTAAAAAATCAACTGTTTAGGAGAACACTGGGAATCTGTAAATCAGCTATCTCTCTCGCACTCGTGGCCGCTCGGTCGGTGTGACACATGGCCTTAAGTGAAAATTTACATTATTTTTGTCCTTCGTGAAATTACATTTTCCAGATTGAAAACAAAAAATCCTAATAGTTCTGAATGTACGCTAAACGTGAAAAATCTCCCAACACAATGTTCGAAAATAATTAATCAAAAGAAAGAATCGATTCTTTATCTACTCAAATGAATGTGAAATCGCGTTAATGCCCTTATCCTCAATAGTCAAAAAAATTACGAAAATTTGCAAATTCTTCCAAAGCGTTCATTAAATTAATTAATTAAATAAAAATTAATCTGATCATTCATCCACCTAAATAAATATAAAATCGAGTTGCTGCCTTCATCCTCAATAGTCAATTAATTAACGAAAGTTTACAAATTCTTCTGCAGCATTCATTAAATTATTCAAATAAAAAAAAGATAATCCCATTGTTCATCCACCTAAATAAATACAAAATTGAATTGATGCCTTTATCCTAAAAAATCAATTGATTTACGAAAATTCACAAATTCCTCTACAGTACTTCTTAAATTCACAAATAGATTTAAAAAACGACCATAGGGAAAGAATAGAGTAAGAGGGCTGGAATACAGCGACTCGTGTTGTCTGAATACGCAGCAAACTCGACTTGTAAGTAAAAAAATTTGTGTTAAATAAATAAAATAAAATAATGTATGTTATAATCAAATAAATAAAATAAATTTAATGAACTCTCTGTGTTCGTTCCTCACGTAGTTTCACGTATTTTTTCCAAAAATATTATGTGTATATACGTATATTATCAGCCTGTGACCAGAATACGTCCTAGTAGCTGGCTCGTCGGAGAGATTACGACGCGGGCTAGTGGGGGCGTGAATAGGGGCTGCTGGTCGTTTGTTCATCTCCCTCAAACATACATTCACCGAAGCTTGGCAAACACTCGGCGACTTGGATGCTTTAAACCCTACGGGTTTTATCGAGATCGAGAAAGCACTCTCTCTTTCTTTCTCTCCCTCCCTCACCTCCACTGTACTAGTCAGTGTACAGAACGGTGTGTACGTATTCGAGAAGGTATTTCCCTGGACAGACGCGAAGAAAAAACCAAAAGAACCGTGCGAATTGACGCGTGATACTTCCCTCCGTTTCTTGTTTATTCATTCTTCTTCGTCGTTTCACAACGTACTTTCTTGCTTTTGCACAAGAAGGTGGCAAACATTAGGAAGCATTCTTGAAGATTGTTTTCAACCAAGGCGAAGGTAAAGTAAGGACTCTCGTTCCCCAAAGAATTCCGTAACAATGGAATCGTTCTTTTTACGATATAACTTGCTTGTTTTTTTCCTCTTTTCTACTCGTAAGCCCGTGCAGGAGAGATTAAGAATTCGAGAGCATAGCGGGTAGCATCCTGCTCTCAAATTTGTAAGCCCAATATACAACTGCATAATCCGTGCATGCGTGTCGGTGTGTGTTGATCATTTTGTGTATATGCTGACCGTTCGTGTACACCGGCATATGCAATTTTAAACGTAATCGAAACTTTTATCATTTTCGCATTTGAAAATAGTGAATTTCGCGGGTAAATAGAGATAGCTCGATTTTTTACATTATTTTCCGATGAGAGTATTGGGATGACGAGATCGAGATTTTAAGGCGTTACCCCCACTTGTAGCGCAAAAAAGGCCTTTTTCATGAATTTTTTTAAAGAACACTACAAACCTTTTTTAATCGATCAATATACCATCTTAAAGAACACATCTTGAAGAACTTTCAGTAATTTTTTTATTGAAAAATATTACATTGTTTAGTGGCAAATGGCCGTCAATGAAATAATGTTTTTATGTACACGGTTTGCGGTGACCAACATTGCGGCGAAGTGGATCATCTGAAAAAAAAAATGCGGATGGATTTAGTCAAATATAAGTATAAACTAGTCTTTAATCGAAGGATTTTAAAAAATATTCATTTTTCACAAAATGGCGGACAGTCAAAGTTAATGGTTCGATTTTAACGAAAAAAATCGAACGATTAAAGACTACATTTTTATGTATTAAATAAGCCTGCAAAATTTCAAGAAGATCGGTTCATTAGTGTTCGAGTAATCTTGGTCACCGACTTCAGAAATGCCATTTTGAGAAAAACGCGTTTAAAGTTTCAATATCAGTTTACACGAAGAAAATATTTTTTTTTGTAAACTTACATAGAGTCATCTATTCCGGGCCCATACAGAAGTATGGGCCCGGATACTTATACTTCAAAAAAATGCAATAAAAAAGAAATCGATTTTTTCAAAATCGCAAGTGGGGGTAACCCCTTAAACACAATTAACACCATAGTCTTGCCAAGTTTGAGTAATTTTTTAATTGAAAATTTTGATAACCAATGATGGTGTATTATTTGAACAAAGTGCCACTTTGAACTTTTTATCAAATTTGAATTATTTGAATAAATAAATAAATGAACTTGAATTACTTGAGCAAGTGTAGATGATACTGGCAACTTGAGTGAACTGAAATTAAAAAAGAAATTGTACTTTTTGTATAATAATAAAACTTTCGTGCGACCGGATAGCTTTTGGATTTTTTAAAATTACGATATTGGCAAATAGTAGAAAGAGTAGATCGATTTTCGATTAAAAAAACAATTTCAATCATTTGTTATTAACGAATGGATAAACATACAAAAAAAACATCCGGCGAACCGATACAAAATGTTATGAACTATCTATGCCATAATTTAGCGCGTAGCTTGGTCGATCAGATACTTCGCAAATATAGTCATATTTCAGTCAATATTTGGAATTTTACAAAATCTTTGTTGCAAATTGAAGTTGAGACACCAGGCTATGAAAAATCGCATTTTTTTTTTATTTCAACCTCAAGCAGCCTCCTGAATAAAGCAAATTAGTTAACGATTTTCGCAACAGCGAAAAGAGAAGATGAACGAGATTTTGAAATATAACTGGTCGTGGGAAATGATTGACTCGGCGAGTTCATCTAAATTGACCAACTAAGTGCGAAGTTTGTACTAGCGATCTCCATGTGAAATCGCATATAAATCATGCCATACGAGTTAATAAGCCCCTGCACATGAGGTAATCGTTTCAGGATTATCCGAAAGAGCGACTGAAGGGCTTGTATGCATATAGGATATATGTCTACGTGTGTGCTTGTGCGCGTATTCCGGCAGTCATACGACATTACAGATATATTTCAGGAGTGCAAGCGTAGCGTTGGTGACCCGTAATTTTCTAGGTATTAAGTTCGTAACTGAAGCGTTGGGTATAATTAAGTGAAGACACATGGGACGTACCTATATAACGGTATAGGTTAATTTCGACGTTTATTCCGCACTATTGCGTAATCCGATCATAGTTCGAAGCTATAAGACGACGTAACGTGTATTTCGAAAATTCCGCACATTTATCGCGCACCTGAGATTGGTCAAATGATACTCTTATCTGGTATGTACGGAAACTTGTTCGGGTGATGAGATTTTTTTTGCATTTTCTCACAGTCTGCACATTCAAGAATATATGAAAAAAGATTCAAGTTGAAATCTTGAAAATTGATGAAGTTATCGTTACGTATGATAAAACTTTCCAACGCGTTTTTCTCGAAACGACTTTTATCGACATGGCCGAAATCATGACTCTGGATATAACTGTTCGATTTTCAATTTTTGAGAAACACAATTTCCGAAATAGCATTATTTTAATTTAAGACTTTTTAACACCCGAAATGAAAGTAAAAATTATCGCTAAAATTACACTTTTTTTTAACACCCGTATTTTCTGAAATTTTTCTTTCTTCGAAAAATGATTACGTTCAAAGTGAACTACATTTACATAGATTATAATTTTTTAAATTTATTTTTCAGCCTAATCATTGTCAAGTTATCGATCCGGCTGTTGGACCACATTTTATATTCGGACGCCCTATTATACCTCCACAACGTTGTTAATTTTTATTTTTTTGAATAAAAATTATATGAAACAAGTTTAATGTATGCTTATAAAAATACCTTTTTCCAAATTTTAAATAAATAATCTAGTAGAGAAAAAATTCGGAATAACGACCTTTTTTGGCTCGTCACAGTGGGGACTCCCTTAATTGCTTTCATAAATATTATATTACATTTAGTATAAATATGAGTTGTTTTGGAACAGAAATTGGGCGGCAATTAAGGATAAGATAAAATTAATAAGCTTGAGTTGTTTGCCAATCATATTACAGAGTGATAATAATCATAATACAGAGTGATCAATAATTTTTCTTTTCATTTTTTTCTTTTTCATTTTTCTTCAATGAGAGTATTGGGATAATGAGGTCAGAATTTTACACACGATTCATACGTGGCCTTGCCAGTTCCGAGTTTCTTTTTGTTGAAAAATGTTGATAAACAATGGAGTTATTGTTATTTGAACAAAGTGTTGCCGTTGCTGCTCGGGCAATTGGTGTATGTGGTTTGGGTAACTTGCGCGACCGGAAATGAAAAATAAATGAATGTACTTCTAGACTAATAAAACTTTCGTATGCCTGGGTATTTTTTCGAATCATAAAAATTACAAAAATGGCAGGCTATAGAAAAAAGTTCGATTTTCGGCCAGAAAAAAACTTTCAGTTTTAGTTATGGACTAAAATCCATAACGAAATAGTAAAATATAACTAAATAATAAAATAGTTATGAACTAAAAAAAGTTTGAAGTGAATCGGACAAATTGATTTTGGTGTATGATTTACTGCTTTAGAAATACAGTTTCGATGAAAACGCATGTGAAAAGAGAGTAAATCGAAGCTAGCGCAGTAGGTGGTCCCCCCTCCACTAAAATAGTCATATATCTGTCAATTTTTTGAAGTTTACAAAATATTTGTTGCATATTGAAGTTGAGTCCCTAAGCTCAACCCTATAAAACCATGCGATAAAAAAATCATTTTTTTTTTAATTTCAAGCTTATGCAGTCCCTCTTAATAACCCTAAATTTCCCCCTTTCCTCCCTATATAAACGTGTGTGTATGTGTGTATGTTTCAACCTTTTCCTTCCGTTTTAGCTGTATATATTGCTTGATATTAAATCTACTGAGTTTACTTTCCGGAGGCGTTTCAGGTTTCGCCCTTTTGTTTTATTCCAACAACAACCTACATCCCATCTTACTGAGATCGCGGTGTATATATCCCGTGCTCATCGATGACTCGTGAGCAGCCGTATATTATTTTTCCCACTAGCCAACGTGCTCGCGCGGCATATTGGAATTGATATATATCTATGTAGGAGTTGTAACTTTTAGCAGCGAGAACGCCCAAGAATGCGTTCATTGAATTATTAAGAGGGGAGATACCTTTAGGCGAGGAAAGAATGGGTAATTTTTTTTTTTTACGGTAAAGATTTCTTTTCCTTTTTTGAGACTTGGGGTATGTTTTATCACTACTTTTGGCTGTTACATGATATTTTTAAAATTAACTTTAAAAAATGGCGCAGGTTTTCTAAACGGGTTATGGCGGATGTTGTCGGACAGCGTGCAGGTAGCGTCGGCGCGATTGATCTGAAAAAAAACCAATGAAGATTTTCCTTTCATTAACACTCATATGGAGCGTATGAGCCAAGAAAAAGTGAGAAATGTTGAAAATCGATGAAATGGTATGCTTTGAAACAATAATAATGAATTTTCCGAAAATAGGGCTACATTCTTGCAATAAAAACTTTCATTTTTAAATTTTCAAAAATATTTGGGGTCATGTTTTAACCCTTCGAGTGCACACACACTGGGTCGTTTTGACCGTACGTATTTAGTATTTTTCAACGTATTTTTCAAAGTATGCTCCACTTTGAACGACTGTTTTGGCCTTTAATTTTCGTTTTCGTCAAAAAATAAATTTTGGGCCATAAAATATGAATAATTTACTACAAAAAACAAACCCAAACAAAAAAATGCATATTTAACGGAGTACAACGACTTGAAAAACGCCTTGGGTCCGATTGACCCAAGATGCACTTATAGGTTGGCGGCGGAGGTGTGCACTCGAAGGGTTAAACAATAAGGTTAGAAAGATTTGTACCAAATTTTATCAGAATCGGTCAGCCAGTTTTTTAGTTATACGTCACGCTAATTTTGAAAATGCCGTTTCGAAGATCGTGCCATGCGTCCGGCATTTTTGAAGATTAATAAATAAAAAATACCAGGTAAACAACCGAAAGTAGTAATACAACACACACCCTTAGTCTTAAAAGTGGTGAAGAAATCTTTTCTTAAAAAAAATCATGAAAGTCAGCAAATTCGTTCCTCCCCTCTTAAAGTCTCTTATACCAATGATCAACCATCAGCCACGAATATTTTTGCTTCTATTATTTTCGTCCCTGTTCCGCTCTATTTTCATGATTATTCATTTCGTCTCCTATTTCCCATGCCTTGTTTCGCCTATGGCGAAGCTTGGCCCGAAAATATTTCTCGCGTACCATGTTCATGCGTATACAAATATTTCGAATAGCTACCACTTTTTTTTCCGGAAGCAAATATTTGTCGGTATGAGTAAAAAATGGTATTTGGACTGGGAAGAATTCCAGGGGCAACGTGAGGCAGCATTGAGTCTGTGCAGTCGATGCACGTTTCTCAAACGGACTCTCTCGTTTCGGAATTTATTGTTATCAATTTATGGTTTTATCAGGAATTCGTAGAGGTATTTCGCGAATGCAAACAAGCGCTATCCGATCGCCTGCTATTTCCGGCGTATACGAATGTCACCGATGGTCATTACGGATCATCCGTACTTTTTGCACAAAAAAGGGATTTTTCGGGTGCATCCGGTTGGGATTAAAAAAATACTCGCTTCGCTTAACGAATCGTGAGAGCAGATTTTTGGCTCTGCGTTCATCGATCCTAACAAGAGCCGTATCGCTTCGTCCCTCTTGTTATCCCTCTCGTGTTGCGCTCTGTGTCCCGATATTTAATAATAGTCGAATCTCGAGAGCCTTTTGAGCTTGCACGAATCATATTCATTCACATGCGTTATGGCACAGCTGTTAGCCGATACCCGTCTGGAGAAATACGGGTGGAGATTTCAAAATTATCTACGCACAACATATCACGCTCCCTTTATCGCAACGCATTTATAGGGTGTGTCAAAATGACCTGACATTTTTATGTTTTAATAAAACGTACTAGTTATTTGAAAAGTACGAGTATTTTAATTTTAATATAAGGTACAAACATGGAGGTTATGTGCCGTTTATGCCATTTATCGGATATTGTGTTCCTTACCTAAGTGTACCTTATATCAAAATAAAAAATTCGTATTTTTCGAATAAATAATACGTTTTATTAATAAATTACAATGTCCGATCATTTTGAGATACCCTTTATTTCTTTACCTTCGTGCACTCTACGCTTGCCTCGTCCCTTTTATTGCCCGCTGCAAGTGGTTCTAGCGAGCGCGTTTCTAAAAGTCGACGCAAAAGCGACCGATAAAATTATTCATGCCCATTTTTATCATGATTTACGTGTTTCGGTGGGTTTAAAAGCTTGTAATTTTATACGTAAATGCACTGATTGAGGATCATACAAATTGAAAATGGACGGTGAAGATACACACGGACGAACGAATATATAAAAGAAGATAGCAATTTGAACTTGTGTACAAAAATGTCCATGCACGTGTAGTGAAAGCTTTTTTTCGTTTGCGCCAACTTTCCGTAATTTTATTTTTGCCTCAATTTTTAGGCTGCCTCTCCCTCCCTCTGTTCCTCAACAGTATCTTATGATAGAAGACCTCTCAGATTTGATGGTCTTATTATGCAGTGGGATATGAGGGAGAGGAGGGAGAGCTTGACGATCTCGTGTAGGGTGAAGCATGACGTGGGTGTTTCGTTTTTCTTCGGCATTCGTAGATGAACGAACCAGACAGCGTTTGGGGGAAATCTGGCTCGTCCCTCATTAATAATCATTGCTGTATCCGATAAAACATCCGATAAAAACTAAGTCCTCAGTGCAATGATGTTTGGCTCGAAGCAATTTCGGTATCGACCATCTTGCTTGACGTTGAAGGGAAAAGAAAACTGTACCAAAATGTACCTTAAAAAAAGATTTCGGTAGTTTTTTTTGTCTTCATTAGTAAAACTGTGCCATTATTATTTATCGACCACAATTTAATTTTGGTTCGTGATTACGAAATTGCTTTTAGCGCTTTGTGTGCACACAAGATGGGCAGAGTGTCTGCAAGATGCTCGACTCAGGAAAATGTCACTCTTAGCTACACATTTGACTGATCATACGCAAAATTTCGGACCGGAGAAGCCAGACCGTACAACAAGCTTCAAATTGTTCACTCGTACCCGCTTTCGCGGCAACGGAGACGAGAATTTATAGCAAAGCTCGCCCAAGGAAATCCAATTAAATCCTCAAATTGGAAACAGTGATGGAAGGCAGCCGTTATCCCGACAATTGGTTCCATTATATGGTATTTCTCGATTCCCTCCACCGCTAATCAATCCGACGGGAGAAAAATATGAAAAGGTTCGTTGCACGCTGCTAACGATTTTGACGTTGTAAACTATACTGACACAATTCGACCGACTTTTGAAAACCGTCCGTCGAAGCGACGACTACTTGTTTTTTTGCACATTCGACAAGTGTCCAACATCTGCACGTCGTTTCGAGAGGTCGGCTGTCGAATCGGAGCTGTCAATATCAACTGCTTCATTTTTTTTGCCTGCATTCGACATACCGAAAATATTGAATCACGAAAATATTCCTATTCCAAGAACTTTGTCCGTCAATTTATGTGCTACGAGTATTTTTTCTTATTCGTCATCCGCATTCCAGTTAGAAAAATATTTTCAAAATTATGATCGTTGTTCTAACTCTAAATGCAGAGTGTGATTTTTTTAAATCGTACACAGAAGAATGCAAATAATTTCATTAAATTTGTTTATTAAAAAAAATGTAATACGTTTAAAAAAATCTATTTTATATAAATGAAATTTGATGCAATTTATTGGTTATTTATCTTCATTGAATTAAATTGAATTACTTTATTTTTATTTTTATTTAAATTTACTCCCGGAGAGTAGGAATTTGGTCGTTTCGCTGACAATTCGACAGTTCACATCATTGGGGCAGAAAAACGGTAATTCTTCTCCCTTATCGAAATACTTATTTTCGAAATCGAAAGATTCGGTTCAAACGTTTTTCTTTTATTGGGCTATACGAGTATGAAAACACGCTAGAGCGATAGGCAGTCAGATATGATAATTGTCCAAGCCATAAAATTAAATGACTGACGAGATGTCCATGAAGGGTTGCTAGATACCGTACATCTATTCATCAATATCCGTCCATCTCTTTATTTCGTTCTCTATTCCTCGGAAGCTGGCTGCGGAGTCGTTCCCGATGGACCGCAGAGATCGAGGGTGTTCAAGCGTTTAGGATATCACACGACCAAGTTTGACGAACAAGGGGGTTGGATAAGGATATATCCATAGACCGAGAGATGGAGAGTGGTATGGCGGAGCCACAGAACGGAGAACCTCAAACACCGTTACGGAGAGAGAACTCGGTCGGTGGTAGGCCGCAGCCTCTCACGCCATTACCATTACTCATCGTGACTCGACTACTTGAGCATTATATCGGATATATATATATATATATATGTGTGTGTGTGTGTGTGTGTGTGTGTGTGTGTATGTGTGTGTGTGTGTGTGTGTGTGTGTGTGTGTGTGTGTGTGTGTGTGTGTGTGTGTGTGTGTGTGTGTGTGTGTGTGTGTGTGTGTGTGTGTGTGTGTGTGTGTGTGTGTGTGTGTGTGTGTGTGTGTGTGTGTGTGTGTGTGTGTGTGTGTGTGTGTGTGTGTGTGTGTGTGTGTGTGTGTGTGTGTGCATAAGTGTTACTTGTACTACCATGTTTTATCATCGTTCATTCGTTTTCCCAGCCAAGTAAGTTTCGCCTTGTTTTTAAGCTCTCGCTAGCCGAGACCCCGAAACTTGCCTCACGTGTTTAACAAGTTGCGTTTGCTCTCGACCCAAATACCACAAATATCTACCCCCTTGCCATACGTTCTTACGTGTGAAACGTAGTTTCCGACAATCGAGAGGAGAAATTGATAAAAACAAAATTGTGTCCTTTGAAACGTTGCCAGGACCTCTGATTTTACGCAGTCTGGGCCAATACGCGGAGTTCACGAGTAAACACGAATCTATGTATATATGAAGAATTTCAAATAACGAAGGCTTTGTTGAAAATAAGTGGTAATTTTTACGCTCCGTTCGGCGAGAGGGTACGCATTCTTGAGAAGCTCTCACCCCTAAATGCCTCTGTCGATCCGGAGCACCTGTATATGCATGCAATAAAAGTTCGCCTCGGATGTGTATAATAAGATCGAATGCTCGACTGCTGATGACTCTGATGCAGGAAAAACGCTCGGCTGGCTTGTCGGGTCACGACTTCAATGAATACAGATGTAGATGGCATCTCGAGGAACGAGTGAGCGCGAGAGAATGGCTTTCCGTTTTTTTAGACGGTCGTTATTTAGCTTCGTATTTCTTTTTTATGGTGACGACAACGCGTACGACGATAGCGTTCGATTAGAATGCAAGACAGGTTGATCGAACGCTGCGCCCTATCGCACCTTGACAGAAGCCTTCGCGTCTCGCCTCTTATTTCTCACCAACCCTCCGGGCACTGCAGACTGAGTATAGTTGAGGAATTCTTTTCTTTTAACCTCAGGGGAATACATACACATATTTTACATACTTTTTATTCGTTTTTAGGACTTTTGTTTTTATTCTTTATTATTTTTATTCTTTTATTATTTCTTAAAAATGTTTAATAGAAGTGTTCATTTTTATTATTTTTTAATAAACATTTTTTTGAAACTATTCCGACGTGTTCTTAGCAACATACCGTTGGCCTGATTCTCAAATAATTCATTTCGTGGTAACCATAATTTTGCAAAAGGGGCCTTTTTGGATCCATCGCCGTTTTTCTCAAACAATAGTGTTCGAGCAACATTTTTTTTCGTGCTTCGTCCTTGATACATTGTTCGATAAAGTCATACTTTTCTCGATACATGTTTCCGACGATTTTCCATTGATGTTTTTCCTCTTTGGAAATGAACACTGTCTGACCTCACTGGAGTTCTCTACTCGAACCGACTAATACTCCATTGAATAAATATCACCCGAGACACACATTTAAAAAAAACATTAACATGTATTCCGTTTTGAAGAATTAAATATCTGGAAAACTGAATTATTTTTAGCAGCAGGAGCACGATATACGATTTTGAAAAAATGATACACTTCAATTATATATATTTCAATCAATTGAAATATATACTTCAATTATATACCCTGCCGGCCGAAAGTTTGGGTGCACAAGTCGAAATTTCTTACCGCACTAAAAGTTAGATAGCGGACTCAAAAATAAAGGTAATTGATTTTCCCAAGCGGTGTTTTAAAGAGGACTAATTTACCTTCATTATGCTTATTTAGAAAATTCTCTACTATTTTTTTGCCCCATTACGCACTTTTGAACGTGGCCATTTTTCGGCCGTCGAAAATGAACTGCAAAGTTTGTGAACAAAAATTTCCTGGGATTTTTCCACGCTAAACTTAAAAGGGATATCAAAACCGACATTTTTGTATTTTTAGAAAGTTTCGTACAATTTTTTTCGCCCCGGTATTGTATTTTTAGCTAAAAAATACATGATTTCGAAAAAAAAGGCGTCATCGAAGAACTATCTGGTTTTAGAGGAAATATCAAAGGGGAAAAAAGTTACATGGGTTCACACTGGAGTGGCTAGCATTTTCTCAGAATTTTTTTGACATGTTTTTACTATTTTTTGGTTTGAACTTCGATGAGTGAAGAGGCTCCACTTAGGAATTATGGGATCAAGGACAATATATTAAGAAAGGAAATTTGTTTACATTTTTATTTTCAATTAACCACAATTTTTTAGATTAAAGGAAAAAAAATTGGCAGAACTCAGAGAGTCGTCGTCAGTTGCTTGTTGTGCCTCGAGAACTATCGGATTTAAGACAAAATATTAAAAAGAAAAAGGTGCAATTTTTCATTTAAGATTTGCTGACATTTTTCCAGATTTCTTTTTTGAAACATTTTTTACCGTGATTTTTCCCCAAATAGCACCTTTAAACTTAAACATTAAACAATCAGACCTGCTTTTTAACGCAAAAAAAATAGTCAATCAAATCTCTCACCTCCACTATACGAGTTTTTCATCGAAAGACTCTCCGAGTTCTACCGGAAAAAATAGAAAAAAATCTAATAAGATTGTAGTTAATTAAAAATAAAAATGCAAATATATTTCCTTTTTTAATATATTGTCCTAGACCCCATAATTCCGAAGTGGAGCCTCTCCACTCATCAAAGTTCCAACCAAAAACGTGAAAAAATGTCCAAAAAAATTCTGAAAAAATCTAGCGCCTCCAGTGTGAGCCCGTGCAACTTTTTATCCTCTTGACATTTTCTCCGAAACCCTATAGTTTTTCGATGACGCGTTTTTTTCTAAAACATGTATTTTTTAGCTAAAAATGCAATACTGGAGCGAAAAAAAATCATCCGAGACTTTCTAAAAAACAAAAATGTCGGTTTTGATATCCCTTTTAAGTTCAACATAAAAAAAAACCGAGAACAAATTTTCCACTAACTTTGTAGTTAATTTTCGACGGCCAAAAAATAGCAGAAAAATGGCCACGTTTAAAAGTGCGTACCAGGACAAAAAAAATCGTAGAGAATTTTCCAAGAAAGCAAAATAAAGATAAATTTGTCTTCTTTAAAACACCCTTTGGGAAATTCAATTATCTTTATTATTGAGTCCGCTATCTAGCTTTTAGTGCGTTAAAAAATTTCGACCAGTGTACCCAGACTTTTGGCCGGCGGTGTATATTTCAATTAATTGAAATATATACGGTCTCTCTCGATACGCTAGCTTCATCATCAACCTCGCATTCCACCCACCCGCGAAGCACATTCAGTCCACCTCGTTTATGCACACGCAGAGTTGCGCGTTTTGTTATAATTCGAAGACAGAAATTACGTAATCGTGCATGCTTATCGCCTAATTACACGAGCGCTCCGTTGCATCCGAGAATGAAGAACGTCAGCGAGGGCGAATACTTTTCGCGTTAAGTACTGAAATATATCAGCGTTACTGTAGTGAGAATTTATGTGCTCCGGCAAATGAGCGGCATTTGTAACCCCTTGATAAACACCAAAGCCACTACCATATCAAAAAAACGTCACATTATCGAAAATAAAGAAATAATCGCAAATATCTTCTATTCGTTACCGATTACATTCTATAAATTATTCGGCGTTTTAAATTGGCATTACCGTAAATAAATTTGTGACAGGTGAAAAAATATTTTTCGCAGCTCGTATAGATCACGGTGTGTTACGGACTAGCGGGGTTTGCCATATTTTAAATTATACACGGGAGGTTAATTCGGACGATATTTCATCGCAGCTCGGCGCAATTGTACGTTTGCGAATTTTACTTAGTTGTTTTTCGTTGAAGTTCCATCGTGTCGACCCGTTGCGACGAGAAAAAGCAGACGGACATTTTTTAGCGCAATCGTGGAAACAAAAAAACAACAGAGTGTACGTCGGTTTCGTGCACCGGAGATTTAAAGTTGATCGTTTGTCCAAAACCGCGAGCGAGGCATCATCACAGAACGTAAGCCATGGCTAAACGCTCAATAGACCGCAAAATCGTTTCTCGTGCGAGACCGAACTACAAAATGTGTTCAATGTCACCATGGGTTTCCTCTCCCTCATATATATGGGGAAAGGATATATCCGTTGTATCCATGCAATGTTGGCTATCAGGACATGTTTCTGTTTTGAAAACGGTCCCCAACGTAACCTCCATGCAAACATGTTGACATCAATCCAAAGTCGATTTTGAAACCATTGGGGCTTACACTGTGTTGCGTACAGGGATAAGGGGCTATCAGGACGGTCTCCAAAGCCCTACGTCTTCGAAATCACCTTACCCAATATGTTCATCCACCTGCGCATATGTACGTGTATTTTAGAAAAGCAATCACGCAGATCGGTAAACGCGATACGTTCGAAGTAGGTCAGTTTGCGGCTAACCGCGCAATTGTTCTTCACATTTTTCTTTCAATGGCTGACCAATAGGGGATTAATGATTCATCCGGTTGTATTGCCCGATTTCTTAAGCTGCAGTTGATTTAATGATTTCGTCATTTTTTTTGGACAGTTTTGAAATCAGTGGATCATATCCGTTTTCGTCAGGCTCGAAGGAGGATGCCTCGAGTCTGATCGACGACGGATATTGGCTACCGAGTCTGATCATTCACTGACATCCTCTACTTATTACCAATCTGTCCTTTCATTCCAGTCGAACGAAAAATCGATCATCCGGTGGATGAAAAGTCGATTTGGTGGGAGAAAGAAAAGCTTCAACATGAGGTAGTTCCAGAGGAAACTTGATCAAAAGAATATTTTTGTTTCGGTTCTTGTTCTTCGTTTTTTTAATTTTCCACCGACATACTTTATTTCCCCTGACTCACTGCATCCATTTGGTTTCCAAAGCCACAGGGAACTCCGGGCTTCTCGTTCGTATTCTCGATCGTTGTGAATTCCTCATCGATCTTGCCGAATGTTGGAAGCATGCTTGCGCGGATGGTTGTAGGTGTGTACGGGACACGCATCTCGGCGAGAACCACATTGTGAAAAGATTTACGTATGTAGATTCGTCACGTAGTGGGAAAAAGAGGAAGAGAGAGAGAGAGAAGTTCGCGACCGTGCGAGTGATCCATGTTGAATCGCAAATAATATCGTCTGCCCCGAACGGAAGAAATACGTGTCATAACATGGCGAAGAATTTTAATATCTGGTTATGTTCCTTTGCCGCGCGATTCTCCGGTTTGAGATTTTTGGGGAAAAAGTTGGCGATTCTCCCAGTGTCCTTTCAATACTTTGAGAATATTCATCGGATTGTATAATGAAATCTGTTTGATTAACACTAAAGTGGTTTTGGCAATAAATGGGACGTGTGTATTTTGGGGTGGTTTCCAATCGTGGTCAACGAATTTGATCACGAAACCGACCAGATACACGTTCGGCAGTAAATATAAAAGACCCCGTGCAACGAACCAATGCTCCGCGGTTCGCGATTGAAAAGCCTACCTGTGAACTTGGTTTATCGTACGCTATGCAGGTTTTGCATACCTTCCCATTAATTCGGAACAAAAAGACGATGCGTGTGGAACGATTTAATTTAACGAAGTTGAAAATCGTTCTTTTTTTTGGCTCGTTTCTTAGACACTGAGAATATATAGCTCGAATGAAAAAAGAGAATATTGTTATCGCGCGGACATACAATTTTTTTCAACTTCCACCCCCCGTTGAGGGCAGCTTCCGGAAGTTGAGAATCGTGCCCAATTTTTGTGTGTCTTCTCTTAGGCAATAATATATAAACGATGAGAACATGTTTAGCACCAGGGTTACGAGTTTTTTCATTTTCACCCCTTTTTAACCCTGCCTTGACACACTGGGTCATTTTGATCCGAACGAATTTGAAATAAAATTTTTACAACAATCTTTGTAAATACGGAAAGAATACTTTCCGTATTCTAATTATGCAGACATATTAAGAAATGTTGAAAGTATATCTCAGATTTTTTTCAATAAAAGCCGGCCGAAGAGTTTTAAGGGCAGGTGGATGAAGTACTATCCGGGTCAAATTGACCCAGTGTGTCAAAGCCGTGGTGAAATATAAGTGTGTTAAGGAAGGGTTAAGGGTGGTTTCGGAAGTTGAGAATAATTGTGAATTTTTTCGTTGTTTCTCTTAGGAACTAAGAATATTTAGCGCAGACATAGAAGATGAACATATTTTTAGCGCAAGATATACGATTTTTTTCAACTTTCACCCTCCGGATAAGGGTGGGGTCCCGAAGTTGAAAATCGTGCCCAATTTTTGCCTGTCTTCTCTTATGCACGAAGAATATATAACGCAAATATAGAACATAAGAATATTTTTAGCGCCGGGGTTGCCATTTTTTTTCAACTTTTATCCCCCTTTGAGGGTGGGTCCGGAAGTTGAGAATCGTTGATAATTTTTTCATGGGTTCTATTAGGTACTAAGAATATATCATGCAACTGTAAAATAAGAGAATGTCTTAAACGCCGAAGATATGATTTTTTTCAATCTTCAACCCCCGAATAAGGGTGGATTCCAGAAGTTAGAAATCGTTGCCAATTTTTTCCTGCTTCTCTTAGGCACTAAGAATATTTAACGTAAATAAGATGAGAGTGTCTTTACTGTCAGAGATATTTGTTTCACTTTCAACCCCCCAATAAGGGTGGATTCTGGCCCATCAATTTTTTTCAACGTTCTGTATGGCTTCCACAGATATTTTGAAGTCGAAATATTCACCAATACAATTAGTAGAAATGAACAAAAAAATTCGTTGCAATTCAACGATGCCAACTTCAGACCCACAGAAATTCTCACTCCGTACTATTTCGGATGTAGGGCTTGCAGTAATAAAATTCATTTCAATAAGATGTATATTTTTCGAATTTTAAGCGGAGCTTGAGTAAAACTGGATTTAAAAACGTATTTTAGAAATAGCCACCTAATTGATTATGAATATATAGGTGCGCAACTAATTTTCCGAGTTTTATTGACCAATAAAAAATCGAAAATTTCAAGACAAATACAAAAAATGGTTCATTCGAAGTATTGTCCCTCGCTATTTACATATTTTTGCCATCTTCCTGGCAACACATAAATACCGCGACGATAAAAAGACGCGTCCTTGGACTGAAACCATTCGTCCAACCAATGTTGTACTGGATCGTAATTGGCCAAGTGTAGCCCACCCAAGCCATGCGCCATCGAGTGGAACAACTCTGAAGGGGCCAGGTCTGGCGAATACGGCGGGTGCGGTAGCAGATCCCATTTCAGTGTTTTTATGGTGTCCTGGACGATGGAACTGCGATGGCACGGAGCGTTGTCGTGCTGCAATATCACACGTTCGTGTCTCGTGTCCCATTCTGGCCGGTTTTCGAGCAATGCGTCGTTCAAATTGATTAGTTGTTGTCGGTAGCGATGCCCATTGACAGTTTCGCCCGGTTTCAGCAACACATAGTACACGATCTATGTGTTGCTGTCTATTTTGATTCCCCTTCAAAATGATAGCTGTTTTATTAATTTTCATACAACCCTCTTAAGCGTGGGGTGAAAAACGGTAAAGGAAGGGGTGGTTTACCCCTTAATTATATTTCTAATCAACACTCTTGTAGTGGATTTTTCATCGCTTAATATTAGAGGAATTTTCGATTTTGTTTCGTTCAGATCGGTGGACTGCTTGTGGGAGAAACTTTGAGGGGTGGTTTCATCCCCTAACACCGTTTTTCTGCCGATACACAAAAAAACATGTTTAATAGTTTGCAATGCTTTACCACATATATGAGTTTCAACGAAATCGAAAGCGGATACTTCAATGATGTTTCTCGTCAGAGGGGTAGTTACCCCTGAAGACGAGTGTAATAATTTTGAAATATGATAAAACATTAAATTGTAGCTTATAGAAATATTTAAAATCAGCGGATATACTTTAAACCCAGAAAAAACGACCATGATAAATAAATTCATGTTAGGGGTGGTTTACCCCCTTAAATTTGCTATGCCGCTAAAACGCAAAAACCCGTCAACTTTAATTTTAATTGCCCTTCAAAATGATACCTGTTTTATTAATTTGCATACAACCCTCTCAAGTGTGGGGCGAAAAAAGGCAAATTGAGGGGTGGTTTACCCTCTGATTTAATTTTTTCTTAACATTTTCATAGTGGATTTTTCATCGCTTTTCATTAGAAGAATTTTCGTTTTTGTTTCATTCAGATCGGTGGATTGCTTCTGGGTGAAACTGCAAAATCACCCCTCGACACGCCTTTCTTTGAGGGGCGGTTTCCCCCCTCAAATCCGTTTTTCCGCCGATAAGAACAAATACGTGTCTCAAAGTTTTCCATGCTCTATCACATATATGAGTTTCAACAAAATCGGAGGCGGACACCTGAGGGATGTTCCTTGTCAGTCAACTCATGCGGCGCCCACTTTCCTTCCTTATGAATTTTTCCCATGGCGTGCAAACGTTTCGAAATACATTGCCGAGTCACATTTAAGGATGTATGGCAACTAAGTCATTTACTACTGTTCGAATTGAAACTCACTGATATTGTAAAGGAAAATATCGAGAACTTTTTGAGATTTAAAAAACAAAATTTGCCCACGTGAATGCTGAAATAAACGAATTCAAAGTTGGGTCATTTAACACGGGGAACATAGGACTGTACGTCCAAAATTCCCTTTACATTGGCAAAAAAGGTATTTCCGGAGTACTCTTTTGTAAAAAAAACTTTTGTGCGGTATCGCTGTAATATGCATGATACGGTAAAAATAAAAAATCGACATGTGCCCATATATTTTGCGAGATATTGCGAGTTAAATGGGACCGTTTTCGTATTTCTTTAGCTCGTATGTCGTAACCACGACAACGTCAGGGAAAACATACATCAAATCAACAACTAAATTTGCAGTTAAAAATTGAAAATTCTTCTTTCTGTACCGCATGTTTTACTTTGAGCTGTGGTAAATCTCCTTTTTAGCTTTAATGAATATTACAATTATTTTATTTAGTCTTTAAATGCGATTTTTGCAAATTGCATAATCAGTTCTGTAACGACTCTGCAGTAGCTGCCATACATCCTTAATGCCTCGGGAAGTTGATCTTCTGTTTGAGTGTCATCTTCATCCAATAACGCTTGCAGATCGGCGTCCCCAAATGTTTGCGGTCTTCCCGAGCGCTCCTTGTCTCCAGTCTCAAAATCGCCACTTCTGAACCGCCTGAACCAATCTTCACACGTTGTTTTTGATGGTATATGATCGCCGTAGGCCTCCTCAAGTAACCGACGTGCTTCAGCTGCTGTTTTGTTCTGTTGTAGCAGAAAAGCAATGCTTCTCGCAAATGCTGTTTATTTGGCACAAACTTTGACATTTCCGAGGCTAGAAAAAAGGTCGTTGTGTTGCGATATTTGTTTATATTACGACTGGGTATTCTTAACAGATGCTCAAGCTATAAAGACACCCAATTTTAGACCTGTATGCCGACTACATTTGTCGCTAGCACCATCCATGTGTAAAATCCGGGAACTTAACAGCACTGATTATTCGTGAACTCGGAAATGGTACACTGAAGCTGCTATTGCCTAGATACAAATTTTGTAGGTTACGTTGTGGCGTGAAGCAATACAGAGATTTAGCTCGCGAGAGTCACCGGGGTGACAGACATTGGCACGAATTGGTTAATCAGAGTTTTCTCCCTTTCCACCCTCCGTTGTTGAAAATAAGTCATTGACCCAATTTGTAAAACAAGCACGACGGGGTGGGCTCGTCAGAGGTACACAGAGCCTGTGTTTGTGTGTGAAAGAGAGAGAGAGAGGCAGGGGGAGAATCGGGTGTTATTCGTGGGTTGGAGTGAATCTGCAAGAGCCTTTAGCCCACTATGGAACATCAGTGGGGATACATCGAGAGGCACCTGTTACTTCGAAAATCTATCCTCTGGGAGATTCCCAGTCTTGATACTTTCATTTCGATAGATGTAGCGATCGAGAACAGAAGAAGACAGAGGGAGAAAGTGGGCGAACGAATCTCTAGAGGGTGAAATACCAGTGCTCTGCCAATTCGCTTATCTCGAGGGTCCCTTCCTGATACTTTCAGTGTCCTCTTGCCCTTTGTATTCCTAAAATGAGAACTCTCTCGTAACATAACAATCAATTTCATTCTCCCCAGTCTCTTTGCGCAATTCTTCATCCACGGCCTTTTGTCACATTTATTTGGTGATTTGAGAGTGAATAATTCTTTCAAAAATCAGCGGACCACAGACTCGAAGGCGGAGCAACAATTTCTACAAAGGATATCAGCCTAGGGAGTAATGCCGTACCGTAAGAAAAATACCTATTGACTCAACTGACAGTAGTTGACTCTCTTAAGGGATTGTGCCTGATTATAAAAGTCGAAAAATCACTTTTTTCAAATGCAGTATATGTTGACAATATATCATCTTATAAATGTACCCGGAAAATTTTAAGGTGATCGGATCACAATTGACAGATTCATAGGCTGTTATGTTGACGCCCGTCGGAATACTCGGAGCGTCGTTTCGAAACTCTAAACGCTTTTTTCTCGCGAATACGTTTTCGATGTCAGGGAGCAGAATATCTCAAAAACGACTGCATCGATGTTTCTGAAATCTTTAGGGCTCTTTCTAGATGTCAAAATATAGTATTTGATCGAAGGATTTTTTTCGGACAAATACTTCCTAATTGATGAACGAAGAATCGCCATTTTTCTACGATTAATCGAAATTCTTTTGATTAATCGTAGAATAAACTAATATACGAAATCTGTTTGATTGTGTGATATTGGATATTCGGGTCCAGAAGGGCATTGCTGACCGCAAAAGATGTTTTTGAAAGGTCCTTCCCGGACATCGGCTGTGAATCGATTAAAAATTTTAACACCAAAATATTTCAACACCAAAAAATTACTGAGTGTTCTTCGCATAATACTTTTTAAATACTGAATTTTTGTAAAAATGTATCATCCCGATTTTCTAAAAAAAATCCTAAAAATGAGCTGCTTTCGACTGTTACAACTAGGCGCTTACCCGTTAAGCGATGTTGGCCAGTGCCAGGACTCGAATGGGTGGCCAGCAAGGGCATACGAATGTTGGAATAAAAAATATATCAATACCAAAAACAAAGCCCACGAAGGAAATGTTTTTATGATGGTTGGGTAATGTTGTAAATTGAGAAAATTCGTAATTTTTTTTTCGATACTAATTGGGGTTCTCCATTATTGAAGACATTGAAGTTCGACGCGAAATTCGAGGAAACGACGGTCTCGGCTTCTCCGTCGATGAGAAAGAGAGAGGAAAGGCAAACAAGTTGGGGTACCGTAGAAATTCGTCTGACAAAGTCTGGAAGGATCCCGGGTCCCCAAGCGTCAGATGAATTACATACAACGGCACTCTCGACGGGTTCAACATTACCGTAATGGAATAAACACGAGGTCATGAATTTAACCTACGATGAAATTGTTATGATCTGGAAGCTGAGTATTAAAAATATTGGCTCAGGTGGGTGGAAGAGGATGTGGGGGTGGCTATCGAATTATGAGAGATAAGACGTTCCTGGCGTGGTGGTCCACTTGCAGTGGACATTCTTTGTGGGCTCGCGGGTTTTGTGACTATCACGGCGGCAGGCTGCTGTTTTATCCGGGGGACGTAAAATACACGTGCAAGCAAACATACGCTCTTAAGGGGTTACCCCCACTTGTGATTTTGAAAAAATCGATTTTTTTTATTGAATTTTTTTGAAGTGCAATTTGAAGTGCAGTTTTTTTTGATGCCCGGAATAGATGACTCTATGTAAGTTTACAAAAAAAAATATTTTCTTCGTGTAAACTGAAATTGAAACTTTAAACGCGTTTTTCTCAAAATGGCATTTCTGAAGTCGGTGACCAAGATTACTCGAACACTAATGAACCGATCTTCTTGAAATTTTGCAGGCTTATGTAATACATAAAAATGTAGTCGTTAATCGTTCGATTTTTTTTTTCGAAAAAAATGGCCATTTTATAGCCAAAAAAACGGCCGTTTTTTTTCGTTAAAATCGAACCATTAACTTTGACTGTCCGCCATTTTGTGAAAAATGAATATTTTTTAAAATCCTTCGATTAAAGACTAGTTTATACTTATATTTGACTAAATCCATCCGCATTTTTTTTTCAGACGATCCACTTCGCCGCAATGTTGGTCACGGCAAACCGTGTATATAAAAACATTATTTCATTGACAGCCATTTGCCACTAAACAATGTAATATTTTTCAATAAAAAAATTACTGAAAGTTCTTCAAGATGTGTTCTTTAAGATGGTATATTGATCGATTGAAAAAGTTTTGTAGTTTTCTTTAAAAAAAATAATGAAAAAGGCCTTTTTGTGCGCTACAAGTGGGGGTAACGCCTTAAGGAGGAGAGAAAAATCAGGTTTAATTACGAGGTCATCCGACAGGAACGATTCCTCGGAGCGTGAAGATGCAGATTTTTTATTAAATCAGCAGAGATTGGATTGAAAGAGCGGCATTTTTGTCATTCCACCGAATTATCGGTTGCTTCACTCTTTTCCATTTTATGAGAAAAATGGAAATAAAATTAGGGACACTACTCAGCAAGGTTAATTGCATTGTAAACGATCAAATGATCTGTCAAAGACTGACAGGTTGTCCTTCGAAACAAATCCAAACACAGGGGAAACAAAGGCCAGTATTGTCCAGTAGGAAAAATCCTGCCGAAAGTTTGCGATTTTGCGAAAATACCCCTCTCTCTCTCATGTCAGTTGGATAGCGAGGCGGAACGTCGATCCTGAGGAATGAACTAGCTGACCAGTATTATCGTTAACTCTATTGTTCCAACGAAGAAAAAAACTCTAAAAGAACTATGGACTTCATCCAGTATCAGGATCCAATTCGATCGTACTATTGGATCTAAGTCCCATTAATATTATAGATTCAAAGTTTTTCACGAAAGTCCGATCCCTAGTCTTGGGAGCGGAGATGACGACGAAAGAAGGTCGAGTTTGTCCAATAAGTCTTTTATATACGCCCACTGATGGACTTTTTCCGCGCGCTTTTTTTCCTTCTTATTTTTATTCTCTCCAATTCCAACCTTATCGTACATCCCTGCGTACTTCGTAATTCAGCAATCGTTTTCAACGTCTCTCACTATCGTCCGTTATTTTCTTCATACAGCTTCGGCTGAAGTGCAGACAAGAATTGGCGCGGAATTTAATAAAGTTACCCCGACAGGCACGTGTGTCGCTTTCTCTGTCTCTCTCTTCCTCTGATGACTCCTCCTCGTGTCGAGAATTTGCAGAATTTATACCAATGTTCGTCTGTGAGAAACCTCGGCCCAATTAATACGAGGGAAAGTTTCGCCGGGACGTTTAAAAATTGCAGCACGATCGAAGACAAAATGGAAAAACTCTGTTTCGAGTGGTTCGATCGGGTCGGCAAACGAGTTTGCGGGATCATCACTTTAGGAAATTTCGCTGCATGTCTCGTATACTTCGAGAAGTGGTCAGAAGTCTGCATCTTTTAGGACACGTGACATTCTAGAAGGTCCGAAGTTGCAAAAAGCATCAACTTAGCGAAGCTGTCCAATAGAAAGACTTCAGCGAATATTCTTTCTCGATTTTGGTCCAACATCAAAATTCCCGCGACAACTTGACAATTTTTTGGTTGCTCATTGGTCAGCAACCAATGAAGAGTTTGGGGAAAGGATTTTTTTCGTGCAATCAGATTACCAAGGGATTTTCACGAGTGAGCGAATCCTGCGCCCATCTTGCATTAAGGCGTTACCCCCACTTGTAGCGCAAAAAAGGCCTTTTTCATGAATTTTTTTAAAGAAAACTACAAAACTTTTTTAATCGATCAATATACCATCTTATAGAACACATCTTGAAGAACTTTCAGTAATTTTTTTATTGAAAAATATTACGTTGTGTAGTGGCAAATGGCCGTCAATGAAATAATGTTTTTACATACACGGTTTGCGGTGACCAACATTGCGGCGAAGTGGATCATCTGAAAAAAAAAAATGCGGATGGGTTTAGTCAAATATAAGTATAAACTAGTCTTTAATCGAAGGATTTTAAAAAATATTCATTTTTCACAAAATGGCGGACAGTCAAAGTTAATGGTTCGATTTTAACGAAAAAAACGGCCGTTTTTTTGGCTATAAAACGGCAATTTTTTTTTCGAAAAAAAAAATCGAACGATTAAAGACTACATTTTTATGTATTAAATAAGCCTGCAAAATTTCAAGAAGATCGGTTCATTAGTGTTCGAGTAATCTTGGTCACCGACTTCAGAAATGCCATTTTGAGAAAAACGCGTTTAAAGTTTCAATTTCAGTTTACACGAAGAAAATATTTTTTTTTGTAAACTTACATAGAGTCATCTATTACTTATACTTCAAAAACATGCAATAAAAAAAAATCGATTTTTTCAAAATCGCAAGTGGGGGTATAACCCCTTAATAATGGAATGCAATTTTTTTTGCGAGCCTCTGTCCATAGCGTGACTGATTTTGGTGCTCAGTGAGAAAATGAAAGAGCACCAAAGCGACAGTACCAAAGAGACTGTTGATACTCCGGTGGCTGATTTACATCAACTGTGGGTACATCTTGAACATCCCTGGACCTGCTGAAGTCATGCGGTTCGAAGGATGTTCTCTCGTCGCCTCGTCAGACTTTCATAACTACGAGTTTCTCCTCCCACGCAATACCTCGCTTCTATTGTCATCACGCTTTTGGTGCTCACCTTGTGCACGTTGAAGGGGATTGGACAGGGAGCTGCTGCTCCTCTTCTTCTCTCCAACGAGACCGAGAATTTTCAATGCTAATTACTTGACTGCTATGGTAATCAGTGTCTGTGTCTTTGGAAACAACTCTTCGTCCTTAATTCGAAGACAGGAAAGTTTCTTCGTTTCAACGTGCAAGAAGCTTTCATTCTATGCCTCTCCATCACTCCTGGTCTCAAGCGTCATAATAAATTTCTGCGCGTCACCTGTCCGTGGGGACACCTAATCAATCGATTCTCCAGTCAACTTCAACCCTCATCACTCGATCAAAAGCTCGCTCTACCCGATTGTAACACATGTTGGTTCTGCCCACCTGCTGAGATCTCGTTACGGGTTGAAAGCTTTCGTTGACAGCCAGACAACGATATCGAACGGGAGGTCTCGTATTACTGCATGTGTCACATCGTCGATGCAAGATTCGACGAGAGGAACTGGGCCAAATTGTAACTTGTTCTCTTCAGTCGATATTCAACGCGAACATGGAAGTCTAGTCTTGGAACGATATTTCTCGTCCAACTACCGTACAACTTTTTCTCCTTGTCATGTATTACCACAAAAATGTATCTCTGCTGATTTTACCATCATGTGCATGGTTGGGCAATTCTGACTCGATCGGCGAACGTGTCTAGGTGATTTTTTAATATAGCGGAGAAAGGTACGCGAGTGGAGCGAATGATACCAGATGATGCTACATTTTGTGTACAATTTATTGCTAATGTTTTCTTGACTTAGCATTTTTTCACAGACAATCGTTAAATCGGAAATAAAAAAAATAACATAAATAAGTAATAAAAGATAAAAAAAATCAAATAAATCCAATAAATCAAACAAGAGAAATAAATAAAATATATCAAATAAATCAAATATGCAAAGACTGAATGAAGCATGAACGAAGGAACAAAATTCTGCAAGAAATAATATATTCCTAGCAACAAATAATATTTTGCTAATGAGCTACCTAGTTTTTTTTGTTTCTAACAACAAATAATCTTCTACATACGAATACTTTCTGGAAAATAATCAAAAGTTCTGAACCTGATTTTGGGGTTGCGGTAATCGTATGAGATAACTTACGTAATCGCTTGAACCTAGATTTTTTTCAACGGTATGCAATTTCTCTCGAGTATTGTCGTAATTAGCCGGCAGGGATAATTCGAACGGTACTATGATAAGGCAATATTTAGTGGGGTAGTTTCGAGTGGAACGGGGATCCCTGAAGGCTTTGCTATAGTACTGGATTTCAATGGTAGGCGGAAAAGACAACAGGGATCCCGATGCGAATAAAGCTTCTCGGTTTTGTATCCAAATCGAAGTGGACACTATTATTTTTTCAACCGTTAGAAAAGATTTGCGTTATATTATATAAAAGCTCGTCTTCCAATACCTGTAAAAACGAATTAGAAAAGTATCTTGAACAATTGTTGACAAAATATAAGACTTAGATGTTAGGTGGCTTTTTCCCAAATGGGAGATAAATAATTGAAGAGATCATTTAGGGGACCTTACATTCTGAGAAAAAATAAATAAATATTCGTAAGAAATTATTTAATTACCATTTTCCGGTAATAATTGCTTGTGATTATTTTCTGATGTATTTAATGTCGTATCTTCAATGATTATTGAAATGAGGATCTTCTCCATGTTCTATACAATGATCAACTTGTCCCAAGATGTTCGAGATAATTGGAAACAAATGGGAAATAAGACGAAATAAGGAATCCGGAAACTTATCACGGACCTGCAGTTTCTTATCGCCATTTGCTCTTATCGAGCCATCTGTTCGGATTACAGAGAGATAGAGAGAGAACAGGGAAATCGTTTTGAACCAACTTCGAACTCCGAAATCGCCTTGGGCCGTTGATAAAAACAACGAGACTGACTATCGTTTTATCCAGGAATAGATTTCTTCGTGACAACTATTCCAGCTTTTAGCTAAATGGTAATTTCTCTTAAGGGGTTGCAGGTCTCTCTCTCTCTCTCTCTCTCTCTCTCTCTCTGTCTCTGTCGATGTGTCACGATGTTCGATGACGTATAAAACGTATAAATATATTTGATCTCGTTTGATCAACAGACACGCAGAGACTCGGAGGTGAGTGTGAACGATGCCGAGGGCGGCAGAGGCGGTTCTTCATCGAAGCCGACGGCATCGTCGCCCGCCTCGTCCTCATCCCCGAACGAGGTTGTCTGGCGGGACAAGGAAGCAAGAAAATCATCGGATTGGCTTGAGGAAGAAGCCAAGTTGAGCCCAGGGCGATACACACGACTCTTCATCGGGACAAGCGACAACGGTCAAAAAATCGTCGTCCAGGATAACAAAGTCGTCGAGGACGAGGCACGAGAGGAATGCGAAAGTGTTCAGCGCGTCACCGATGATTCTATCGAGAATGAGAGTGTCGAAGCGAGCGAGGCGTCCCGACAAGCCTCACACCGGAAGATGGACATCTGTTTTGGCCGAATGATCGAGACGGCAGATGCCTGCGGCGGAACCGGTTCTTCAACCACCACTACCATCACCGCCGTTACCGCAAACCTTCCGAATACCGCCATATTCACTTCGGGTTCGTCCACGTCTCTAGGAGAGACGAGGCTCGCAACCACTATTCTCTTCGATCTTCCCGAGGCTTGTGACACATCCGCCAACGTATCCACGGACAAGATGCCCGCCATTACTAAGGCCCAGATGAAAGGTACGTTCTCGACCATGCTCGCGAGGAAATTTACCGAACAATTGGTGAAAATCCAATGACAATTTCATGCAGTCGATACAATCGTACTTTCAGTAGGTACTGATCCAACCATCATCCGTCCTATGAATATTGAAGATTCGTATCTTTGAGTTCGATCTTTTTGTCGTAATTTTTAACCGCTGATACTTTCCTGCTTCATGAAAGGGTGGCAACTTTTCCTTTTGTCATATCTGTGGTGTGATTTTTTTTCACCATGTCGTGCGAAACATTTGTCGAGAAATTTTAATTGTAAAGGCCTTTCACTTGTGGAGGCCTCTTCCTCTATATTCGGCCATGTCGGTATCCAATAACAGAATATTTAATTTAAAAAATCGGACAAATTGAATTCTTCGATAATTGAGCTAGCCACAAGAGAGATAATTTTTTTTGTCTTTATATACACTGCCGGCCAAAAGTTTGGGTACACTAGTCGCAATTTCTTACCGCACTAAAAGTTAGATAGCGGACTCAAAAATAAAGATAAATGAATTTCCCCAATGGCGTTTCAAAGGGGACAAATTTACCTTTATTATTGTTTTTTTAAAACTTTCTACGATTTTTTTTTCGCCCCGGTACGCACTTTTGAACGTGGTCATTTTACGGCTATTTTTTGGCCGTCGAAAATTAACTGCAAAGTTTGTGGAAAAAAATTTTCTCGCTTTTTTCCATGGTAACCATAAGAAGGAAATCAAAACCTACTTTTGTTTTGGGAAAGTAGCGTACGATTTTTTTGGCCCCAGTATTGCATTTTTAGCTAAAAAATACATGTTTTGGGGAAAAAAGGCATCATCGAAGAAGTATAGGGTTTCGAATGAAATGTTAAGAGGGTAAAAAGTTGCGTGGGGTCACACTGGAGGGGCTAGAATTTTTTCAGAATTTTTGTTTACATTTTTTTACCATCTTTGGTTGGAACTTTAATGAGTGGAGAGGCTCCACTTGGGAATTATGGGGTCTAAGACAATATATTAAGAAAGGACAATTGTCTACAATTGTTTACATTTTTATTTTTAATTAATTACAATTTTTAGACATTTTCAAAATAAGTCAGTTGGTTATTGTGCCTCGGGAACTATCGGATTTAGGACAAAATATTAAAAAGAAAAAAGTTGTAGTTTTTCATTTTAGATTCACTGACATTTTTCCAGATTTTATTTTCAACATTTTTTTACCGTAATTTTTTCCCCAAATCAACGACGTGCTTTTTGCTTACCCTTCATAAAAAATCGAGCACCA
Source organism: Ophion slaviceki (assembly GCA_944452715.1). Classification (NCBI taxonomy): domain Eukaryota; kingdom Metazoa; phylum Arthropoda; class Insecta; order Hymenoptera; family Ichneumonidae; genus Ophion; species Ophion slaviceki. Next base: position 1,724,110 of record OX101785.1, on the reverse strand, counting down.
CACGACTTTAAACGTTTGGACTTGCTTTCTAACGCAAAAAAATCAATGAAGCCTTTCAAAGTGTAAGGCTTTTTTCGACGGCTTTTTCGATAAAAAACTTTTCGATGATTTTTTCACCGAAAAAACCGCCTTCGCGCCGGCCAGACCATATTTATCGATATATTCATTTTTGTCACGATGTTTAGATATGACACGCATTGATTACGTAAAGCGATATACTCATGCCTTGTTTTGCAATACGAATTTCTTTATAGTCATTTTTACACGTTAAAACTTTTTGGAGCGGAAATTTTTTTAAAAAATCCGAAAATTTTTTAGCCACTCCAGTGTAATCCCATGCAACTTTTTACCCTCTTGATATTTCCTCTGAAACCCTATAGTTCTCCGATGACGCCTCTTTTTCTGAAACATCGCGCTTTTAGCTAAAAATGCAATGCTGGGGCGACAAAAAATCGTACGAAACTTTCTAAAAAGTAAAAATGCAGTGTTAGGATATCAAAAATATTTAAATATTCTTTTTAAGTTTACCATGGAAAAAAAACAGAGGAAGAAATGTTCCACAAACGTTGCAGTTAATTTTCGACAGCCGAAAAATGGTTACGTTCAAAAGTGTGTACCGGGGCGAGAAAAAATCGTAGAGAATTCTCTAAAACAGCTGAATAAAGGTAAATTTGTCCTTTTTAAAACGCCACTTGGAAAATTCAATTATCTTTACTTTTAAGTCCGCTATTTAATTTTTAGTGCGGTGAGAAATTTCGACCAGTGTACCCAAACTTTTGGCCGGCGATGTATTTCGGCGAAACGCAGGTGTATGCGTTCATTGAAATGGAAATAAAATCAGCACGTTGCTCGAATATATTTGTGTTCTCAATGATTGATCTCTGCCCGTTCCAGAATTCGAGGATGCCTTCAATCTTTTCGATAAGGATCGCGATGGTAGCATCACGAAAGAGGAACTTGGCAGAGTTATGCGTGGCCTGGGGCAATTTGCAAGGACGGAAGAATTGCGCACCATGCTCGAAGAGATTGACACCGATGGTGAGTCTCTCTCTCTCTCTCTCTCTCTCTCTCTCTCTCACTCTCTCACTCTCTCTCTCTTTCTCGAACAAACGTCTTACGTCGAGCATTGTTTTTTTTTCTCGCGATTTACAGTTATCCACATATATTTTCCTCGACACTCGAACAATGTTCACAATGGCTTCCATTTTGACGAGTCGTCGATGAGAGGCTGGATCGTACCCGGTAGGACAATGAGATATGCGCACTGTTGAAGGCCGAAACTACAGTCAACTCATCGTTGTATAATCGACGTTGTATTGTTCAAAGAACCGCGATCGTACCTGAGAGTTCATATCGAACTAGGTCGGACAAAACTAGCGAGGAATATATACGTCGTATCAAGGAGAACGCTTTTGCTCTCTCTCTCTCTCTCTCTCTCTCTCTCTCTCTCTCTCTCTCTCTCTCTCTCTCTCTCTCTCTCTCTCTCTCTCTCTCTCTCTCTCTCTCTCTCACTCTATCTCTCTCCCTCTCTTTTTTTCTTCTCTCACGCTGCAACTCCACGGGGATAAACTTTCTTGCACCTCGCAAGTTGCATTTGTTTCGGGTCAACTTTTATCGCGGCAATTTTTGTACGACGCTTACTAAAAAGGAAACATTTATCTTTAGTAATCGGCTATATATATTGCTATGGCGATCAAGTATAAAGTTTTGAACAAAAATACTGTTTTACGCAAACGTATTTTTGGTGGAAATAGTGAGACAACTGACCATTTTTCTACGCCGTATTCTAGTCTAGAGGGTCTGAATAGCGGGCTTTTCTTCAAACGGGATGAAAAAAAATACTTTTACCATCCATTTTTTTAGTCTTTTTATTGAATATCCAACAACTTAAAAAAATTAAAGATGTGAAAGTTATGGGCCTCTAAATATGGTAGTAAAAAAAGGGTTCAGGCGCTTGACATGATGCCAAAGCTCCCATTTATCTTAAACAGAGATCAAACAATTTTTCTTGATCAATAAGAATGGCAGGTACCAAAGAAAAAAAAGAAGACATTTAATGGCGACTGTTTGAAACATTTTAATTTTTCCTCCTATGTTTCTCAAAGCCACTTTTTAAAATCATAATGATAATTTTTTAATGCCTGAGGTAGGGACGATAGATGGATATGTATCGGAGGTCCGTAACAAATTTGAAGTCAATCGGTCGAGTAGCACTCGAGATTTTATGTCAATCAGGTTGAAAAAAGGAGTTTCGAAAAAAACGCGTTTTAAGACGTTACCCCCACTTGTAGCGCAAAAAAGGCCTTTTTCATGATTTTTTTAAAAGAAAACTACAAAACTTTTTTAATCGATCAATATACCATCTTAATGAACACATCTTGAAGAACTTTCAGTAATTTTTTTATTGAAAAATATTACATTGTTTAGTGGCAAATGGCCGTCAATGAAATAATGTTTTTATATACACGGTTTGGGGTGACCAACATTGCGGCGAAGTGGATCATCTGAAAAAAAAATGCGGATGGATTTAGTCAAATATAAGCATAAACTAGTCTTTAATCGAAGGATTTTAAGAAATATTCATTTTTCACAAAATGGCGGACAGTCAAAGTTAATGGCTCGATTTTAACGAAAAAAACGGCCGTTTTTTGGCTATAAAACGGCCATTTTTTTTCGAAAAAAAAATCGAACGATTAAAGACTACATTTTTATATATTAAATAAGTCTGCAAAATTTCAAGAAGATCGGATCATTAGTGTTCGAGTAATCTTGGTCACCGACTTCAGAAATGCCATTTTGAGAAAAACGCGTTTAAAGTTTAAATTTCAGTTTACACGAAGAAAGTATTTTTTTTTGTAAACTTACATAGAGTCATCTATTCCTATACTCATAGAGCCATCTATGAGATACTTACACTTCAAAAAAATGCAATAAAAAAAATCGATTTTTTCAAAATCGCAATTGGGGGTAACCCCTTAAATTTCGAGCACAATTTCAGGCAACCGCAACTACCTAACGAGGAACATCACTTAAGAGTCCGCCTTCGATTTTGTTGGAACTCGTGTATGTGATAAAGCATTGAAAACTATTAGACACGTATTTTTTTATCTGCGGAGAAACGTTTTAAGGGGGAAACGACCCCTCAAAAAAGGCGTGTCACCTATTAATTAATTAAAACAAAAATTTTTCTATGGTGGATTTTTGATCTCTTCATAGTAGAAGAATTTTGGTTTTCGTTTCATTCAGATCGGTGGACTGCGTGTGGGTAAACTGCAAAATCACCCCTCAGTTTGTTTTTGAGGACATATTCTTTAGGGTCTATACTTCGAGAAAATGCAACGAAAAAAATCGACTTCTTTTTCAAATTTCTAGATAAGAATCCGCCTTAATGCACCATACGCAACGAAATCTTCCTTCGAGACTATTCGATATGGAGTATCACGATGACAAAGTGCAAACAAATTCGAAGGGGGAAAAGAAAACAAGACCCTGGGGATCGATAGATAAGCAAATTCGTGAGAGACGCAAACCTGAAGGAATTGAAGGAACCTTTGAATCATATATATATACTCGAATGAGATTCGAATGGGAATTCCGGGCTTGGGAAGACTATGAGAGATTTTCCATTTCTCGCGGGACGTATCTTACTCGAGAACTGCCCTCATTTAACGAATGCTCCGCTCTGCTTTTCCGTGATAAAACATTATGCACGGTTCATTGCGCGAATTCTACCTACATTCGTGATTTTACAATTAAGAATCTGCAGGTTAAGTTGATAACGCTTTCTCTCTCCAAGCGTTTCAAAGTGGAGATCATTGCACGGTACATTACGGAAATAAGCCGATTAGGACTATTAAAGAAATTTCTTCCAAAGTTTTGGCTTGCCGTCTCGCTTCGATAATCTTGAATGACGATCGTGATTTACCATTTCTGTTTTATACGCCAATTAAGTTCGTTCCATTCAACGTTCTGTGATTATACTTGTGTTAATTTTTTTTATCCTTCAATACACTCGCTTTTTTTATACAATACAGAATTAAGGGGTCGATAATTGCCGATTTTTTATAGTAATGATTATAGGGTCTTTGAATATCCAAATGGTAAAGAGTGGAACGAATCAATCACTATCATTATTACTTAGGTACCATTATTAATTAATTAATTAATTAATTATCTTGGAAATCTCACTGGCCGAATCGAAGCCGATTCCTCAACAACACGACACGTTAATTAATTATTAATTAGTAGTAACAATAATTAATTAATAAACTATAAATGTAATATTGTAAATAGTGTAATTCTAAAAAATATTGGATTTTAAATTATACTTTTTTTTATTTCATCCAAAGAATTTTTTAACCACTTTTCCAGAATCGTCAAAATTGCGAAATTTCAAACAATTACTTTTTCCCGAAAGTAGACTTGAAATAGGGTTGCAAAAAAGGCGAAGAAGAATGTATGGAAAAATCCGTAAAAATCGATGGTCTGAATTTGAAATTCTGCCAAAAATCGAATAATGAGCGGAGCTCAATAAGCCCCACGAGATTTTATAGAGAAAACGATAACAAAGAGTGGAGTTCCAAATAGGAGCAGAAAAGAAATGATTTCAAACATTCTTTCTACACGTCCATGTCGATGTATTTTTACCCCCTGAACACGAATTTGCCATTAGATTCGCCCTAAACCCTTTATTTCCGTGAGAAATCGTCGAAAACGTATCCGGAATCGTTTTTCGCGTTTTCCCGGCTTAATTTTCAGTTTGCGGCAAAAATTCGGTGAAATTCGTAATAGGCGTAAAATTTCGCTTTGCATAGACCCTTAAAATGATTTAAAACTTCTACTATTAGTAATGAATGAATGATAGTGTAATAATTATTTTATTGTAAATAGTGTAATTGAATTATAAATATTTTACTTTTTTACTATTATTACTTAATTAATAGTAGTCGAGAAACAAAATATTTATTCATTCAAATCAAATAATAATTCTTCATTTAATAATTACCACTATTATTAATTAATTAATAATAGTAGAAATAATAAAATATTTATTCCATGAGCAATAATAACAGAAGCTCGCTGAATCAAAATTTCATTATTATCTTAAAAAATCGTTACGTTAATTTCATGATAATGATGCCATTACGATTCAGCCAGCTGCTGTAATGATTGTTTATGGATTAAATTTTTCATTTTTTATCGTTCCTGCGATTTCATCATACGTTCGATTCCATTCGGATCTTTACAATTATTTCTTTCTTACTTTGAGCTCGCGCTTCATTATACCCATTTCCTGAGGGACCCTCCCTTGACCATCGGCATCCTTTTTTAATGCACCACTGTATCGTATTTGCACGAGGGCACAGGGAAACTGTGGAAAACCGGTGCCGATGCGGTTCCCACCAGTATAGCGTGACGAAATAAATATCTCAAGTTCAAAAACCAGCAGGACAATGATAGGTTTTGACAGAACGTCGCAACGAAAAACAAACTTTTGCGAAATTCTTATGTCACTGATCGCGCTTCGTACCGAATATGCAATCGCGATTTGGTTGCTGGTATGAGGATCCACCCCGCCATATGGTGGATCAAATATAAATCGCCAAGTGGCAATGTATAGAGAAGAAAAATTTCACGGACTGACAGCACACTTGATAGATATTCAGTCGAAGGAGACTCGTCGGGAGTGATCATATTGAACCTAGAAAGGCACGGAGATTTTTATTTCTAACTCTGAACTCATCGTAATAATTTCACTCTATTTTACATTTTTCGATGTTTTACACTCGAATATAGACTAGGCACGAAAATTGGAAGATATGAAAAAAATCCGTAATTTTTTGCTGATTTTACAAAGACTGTCCCGGTGTGAAAAATGGTCGTAAATCAAATTGAAGCTTCGAGTCTATTTTGAGATCCCGAGGTCAAATAACTTTATCGTTGAACATTTTAGGGTAATCACAAAGAAAACCAGCGGAAATTTTTTTTTACATATTTTTGCTCACCTTTCAAAAGGTGCACGGGCGTCAATGAATTTTTTTCGGTAATTTCATTAAACACACTTTTAGCTTGATTTTTACCCTTTAATTTGAGCGGTAGGAGAGCTCTGTACAGTGCTTTTTTGCCGAGTTATCGGTGTTCAAAGCAATAAAGACACTTTTGACATTGATCATCAATTACTCGGGAACTAATGGTCGTACAGAAAATGAAGGGAGAGTTCTGAAAACTTCAGAGTATTCTCTATAAGTTTCTTTAATTGTCTTCTCAAGAATTTTTTGTTTCAATTCCCAAAACTTCATTAAAAAAAGGAAAAAAAAACGCCTTTTTACGATTTTCCGTTCAACTTGGGATACCTGTACAAATAATGAACAGACGAAGGATAATTTTCATTTTTCTTTTACCTCAAAGTATCAGAAAGAAACCTACTAAAGTTTAAACCACAGCGATATTTTTTTAATAGTGTTCTGAATGGTTAAAGTTGGAACTTTTGCTGAAAAGTCTATTAAAGGATAAATCTTTCTTTTTTAATGCATTTTTCAAGATAAAAATGTTATTTTGTTAGTAATCCATATTTTTATCACCAAAAAATCTCAGTTATCGAACAAATGAAAGAAAGGGAATTTTTTTGGAAAAAAAAAACCAAAAAAATATTAATTAATTTTTTTTTGCAATATTCAGAATGCTAATTACTTGAAAAAAATGGTTCCATTTTTACCAACCGTCTCAATCCACCATTTTTTAAAATGTCATTTTAAAGGCGATGTCTCATGTCCACCGAGCGGCTATAAATGAGTGCGAGAAAGATAGGTAAATTGCAGATGCCCAATGATTTTTAGAACAGTTGACTTTTCGAAAAAAAGGGAAGTTACTCGTTGCGCTCTGTTGAATGGTGAACAACGGCTATCTCTTCTTTTGCCCGAAATGGGATCCGTTTAGGAGAGTAAAGTTGGCCTAGAGGTTTTCACCGTCCGGACGCGTGACACATGAAAAAACCATTTTTTTTTTTAACAAAACGAAAAATCAATTTTTTTCTGGAAAGTAAGAAACATTTTCTTTTTCACATGTCGCGTCGACGTCTGTCCGCAATGAATGTTGCTCGTTTTATCACCCTTCTCGAAGACGGTAATAATCAAGTTTAAGTTGTGGCCATCGTGGGAGTGAGCCAATCAGCGGTTAGTCATGCTCATGTCCAATTTCAGAAGACAAACGACTATGAGCGAAGATTCGGCCAAGGTAGGCGGTGAATCACTACTAAAAATATGGATAATTAACAGAAAAAAATTTCATCTTAAAAAATGCATGAAAAAGGAAAAATGTATCCTTTAATTGACTTTTCAGCAAAAGTTGCAATTTCATTCATTCGGAGCACTATGAAAAAAATTGAAGAAAAGACAATAAAAGCAACTTATACAGAATACTCTGAAGTTTTCAGCACTACCTTATTATGCCCTATTAATACCTTGTGGTAGTAAGATAAAAAACATATATGAAAACTGAGAAAGAGAGAAATAATAATACTTCTACTATTACTAATAATAATGATATAATTTTAAAATAATTATTATAATGATGGTGACTATAATAAAAAATACTAATAGTAACAATAAAAAACTAAAGGTAATAAATACAGAAATTAGAGAGAAAAGCAAAATATTACAGTATAAAATTACTGTATAAAGAGGGAGGGAGGGCGGAAGAGAGAGAGAGAGAGAGAGAGAGAGAGAGATGATCTTGAAATTTGCATCGTGGGAACGCATCGAAAGATAATACTTTTCAAAAGATAAAGATTTTTGTGGCTGATAACAGCTAAGAAAACTACTGAAATACTTCTACGTATTCTTATTAGAGATTTAGGACCACATTTTTCGAAAAAAGGTTTTTGATAATAACAAAAATAATGAAATTAAAAATACATCGTTACATTCCAACGATACAAATTTTAACGTCATGAGAGGAGTTATGATTGCAAAATGTTTCTTTTTTTTTAATGGAATCAATATTGGTCCTTTATTCAGAAGTAATTGAACTATATTTATAAAAGAAGCGATAGAAAAGCCAGAGCAGCTTTTAGAGACGGCACAAATATACGATATGGCATCAATCAGTGCACAGTAAAGAGCATTATCTATCTTTTTTATATATGTATTATATATATGTATTATATATATACATATATGGCGTCTTAAATATTTCATCGAGAAGGTACGCGTGGCATAGCGAGGGATATCGTTAAAAAAGTGCGAATCTTCAGCGAGATAATACATTACGTATATAGTATCTCCGATAATCTTGAAGGAAAATTTCTCTTTTACTTGCCTTGTATAATATCGAGCTTGATAACCCCTCTGGCTTTTTCTTCTTATCCTTCTCACCCTCTTGTCCCATGACAAAGCTCTTTCGCCACTATTAGGGGAGATTTTTTTCGAAAATTTACCCCCGACCAGCACACGCGCTTATACAGGGTGTCCCAGAACTCAACGTCAAGCCGAAACGAGGTGACAGGATTGATTGTAACCATCATGAGAAAAATCAGAAAAAAATCTATTTTGAAAATTTTAAATTCATAGTTTAACAAAAAACAGTCTTAATTCTAGGAAACTTGGGGCAATTGTGTCATTATTTTTGACTGTGATTCTAGAAATGTTATTTAGGGTTACGGTTCCAAAGTTTAAATGAACAAAAATAATAAAAATTAACCACAATAACCGAAAAATGGTGACAGTTTGACCAAATTTCTAGGTTTTTCTTAATTTCCCAGATTTTTTTTCTGATTTTTCTCATGATGGTTACAATCAATCCTGTCACCCCGTTTCGGCTTGACGTTGAGTTCTAGGACACCCTGTATACGTATACTGTGATCGAGTATGGAATAGGGAGCAGGTGGGTGGAGGATTACCTTTTCATTTTTTTCATGTTCGACGGATTCCTAGCGGAAAATCGAATAGCACGCTAAATCGAAGCTAAAATGAATCAGCTGTGACTTCGCTAACTAGGAATGGTTTTTATATTTATTGGAGCAGGATTAATGATGATTGATGTGCTGAGTCCAATTTTGGGGGTCAATATTGACATGTCGTATGGTCCCAAGCAAAAATTCGGCAGACCTTTTTTCGAGGATTAACTGTAACAATTATTTCGAATAATAAATGAATACTTTTCATATATGGTGTTGAAGTGAAAGATCGTTGAGACGCAATAAAAATTATTTTTTATTTTTTTCATTTCTAGTTCAATTTCAGTGTTTTATCAATTTTTTTTTAATTAAAAAATTGTCGACAATTTTTCGTTTGCAGATTTTGGTAGTGAATTCTTCACAAGTATATAAAAGAAAAATTGATTGTTTTTCTTGAATTGTTCTATCATACTTTTGGCTGCTCTCTATATACTACGATTTAATCGTTCGTCGTTAACGGAAATAAGTGAGAAAAAAAGAAAACATAGCGCTGGGGCGACCTCATCAGCTGGAACAACAATAATTGGGGTGGGTATGGCGATGCGCAAATGTAGCTACGTGGATGGCCGATTAACCGTGGCAATATGGCAACGTGATCAAGCGGCGGAAAATAATGGATCGCGTTTTCGGTGTAACACGGGCAATCACCACCGGGACGCCTTCCCCGGGGTTGTTGTTACACTAGCAGAAAATTTGCATATCTATCGAGCCAGCCCGGAGTTTCATATCGGCGACTGGAAAGCGGGAGAAATTTGCCGGGAGATTGTACTCCCTGCTCCTTGTTATAAATTTATCCCTTAAAATCGATATGTCATTTATGATCGATGAATCTCTTTCTCTCTCTGGCAGAGTATGTGCTCCCAACGGATGCTACATAACGGACCAGATAAATTGCCGAAACGTAATCGCGTTGCACTCGATACATTATTAACCTATCAGAATTAATTCAACTGTTGAATTTAATAGTTAAGATTGACCACATATTACGAAAATACCGATGGATGTGAATGTGTGGTCGGTGGACCAACCGAGGTATATTAATTTTAATATTTTGATATCAACAAATATTTTTATACATAAGCTGCTACATTTGTCGCCATAAAAACACACTTTCTTTATTGCAAGCTTATGCAGACCCCTTAAGCTACTGTGACGAGCCGAAAAAGGTCGTTGTTCCGAATCTTTTTTGTTCGCTCGATGATTTATTTGGCATTTGGAAAAAGGTACGTTATTAATCATAGATCGAACTTATTTTGTGTACATTTTTATGAAAAACTATTAAAAATTAACAACGTTATTAGGTATAATAGAGCCTCCTAAAAAAATGTGGTCCAACAGTCGGACCGAAGCTTCGCAATGGTTGGTCTGAAAAATTAAAATGTAAAAGTTTAATAATCGATATAAATGTAGTGCTCGTTGTACGTAGCCGTTTGTCGAGAAAAAAAATCACAAAACGGCGGATGTGCAAAAAAAGTGTAAATATGGCGTAACATTTATACATATTTGAAAGCTTGAAAAATACTGAATTATAAAAAAACGACTACGTACAACGCTAGCTATTGCAAATACGGATTTTTTTTTAAGTTGACAATCGGACAATTATAGCTGGACTAATGATTCCGGCCAGGTTGATAGAAGTCGTTTCGAGAAAATCGTGATGGAAAGTTTAGGTGAAACGTTGCGCTCCCTGCTTTCACTAATTTGTCCGTAACTTGGCCAATTTTGAATATTTAAACTTGATATTATTTGTTGCACTTTTAAACATGTATACTTTGAAAAAATGAAAAAAAAATGGATGTTTTTACCCGTCACAATGGTATCCCGTCTCAATCAAGTTTTATTTGTTGGTTAAACGCTCATCCATATGTTTTTCAGTACTCGAGATATCAAAAGATGCTTTTCATTTCTCAACCAGTTGATGAAACATACTTTTTTAAAATCATTATAACTGTAATGTACTAAAAAAGAGAAAAAGAGTGTCAGTCGGCGAGATCGAGGGAAGACGGGGTGGACTCTTTAAACGTTGTTACCTAAAAGGTACAAAGGGTAGCTTTGAAAATTCTGCAGGGAGGAAAAACTGAGACAAATCCACGTGCAATGTGCTTCCTCAGAAGCAGAGCATTGTTAATGGCTCTGTAGTTTTCTCGTTCCTTGGTAAACCGACACTCCAGCAGGCCCTTCGTGCTTTGGGGTGGTTTGAAATTCTGTACAAACATGGAGAGATCTCGATATTTTTCTGAGGAAACGAGTTCGGTGGAGTGTAGGTTTTCCGAGAGGGGGGGGGAGGGTAGAGCGTATTTTCCTACAAACTCCGTACAAACATGGAATTTCAATATTTGCCCGGAGGGAGACATATTCGATTGCACATTTTCCGTTGACTCAAGAAATGATCGTGCAAAAGTTTACATCGTTAGAATGCAACGAAAATTCTATGCTTATATTTTTATTTCTTTATTTCTGTTATTATACCTATTTTTTACATATTTCAATTGTAGATTTTGAAAAAGCATCGTTAAAAATCGTTGAGGGATTCTCGTAGGAAAAAATAGGAAAAAGAAATTCAAGCAATTAAAAGAAAACAAATCCATTGCATTCCACTAATGCAAATTTTAGTCTCATTAGGAAATATCGTTGTTTTCGACGAAAAACAATTTCGATTTTGTAATCGCACTATCTTCAAATCGCACTCTTTTTTTAGTTATTTGAAATTGAAAATAGTACAAATCCGATCTTCACGATCGGTTATGGTTAAAAATTAAAACCAGAGTCCAGAATTTGCTATAATTAAAAAAAAATCATAGATGTCTGATCTACAATATTCTTTTAGCAAAATTCTTTTATTTTCCTCAAAAAGTAGTAAAATTAGTTCCTTTCTATGACGCAAAACTTTAAAAATTGCGTTTAGAATTTTATATAATTTCTACAAATAAAGGGGTTCAACTTTAATTCTCATTTTCGAGTAAAAAACTTTCAAAACTATGTTCGCGAATGTTTTGGGTAATAAAAAAAGTATGATACAAGATGAACAAAATAAGCAACTTATTTGTACAGACGATATTGAAAAAGAATTGTGGCTGGAAAGTGGATGGAAATGAAAATCCACAAAAAATCGCGAATTCGTCATTTAATATGTACAGAAAGGTAAAATATGAGGGAAATAAAAAATAGACGGGTGAAAAACTCGTTGAGGTGGTATGGACTAGGACTTAAGGTTGAGGTATTCTTTTTGACGCGGAAAGCTGCTGGCTGAAAAGTTTGTACCTTTCGAGACCGTCGCGACGCGAATTGCAACTGAATAAGTATTCCATGGGTTGGCGAGATGCTCAAACTACCTTTGAAATATCCGAGCCGGAGATACGCTGGCGAAGAGGATTGAAGGTAACTGAGTTAAGATTCTGGAGAAACTCCGCCACCGTAACTGTGCAACTCGTCTTCTTCCGAATAACCAAGTCCCTTTAAAATATATATCGGTGACATGAGAACGTAACTGGTAAAGCGATCGGACGCATAGCGATCGCCAAGAGTAAAAAAGTAAAAAAAAATATGACTTTCGATTTTACAATTATTTTTTATTAAACCCTCAAAAAATGTATGACTCAAAAAAATTATTGAATTAAACCCGTTAAAAAAATCATTATTATATTCGTATTATTATTCAGAGATATTATTCATTTCAAAAGCATCGCGACGTTCGTGGAGTAGTACGTGTAGTCGAATATATAGAAAATTAATTTTCCTTATCTCGATACAAGGTAAAAACAAACCATTTTCCGCACTGACGGCAGCTGCATACATGTATCACTGTTCTCCGTTGTCAGCGGAAATCTCCAACTATTTTCATATTTTGCTAATTAATTCACCATCTCGACGTGCGCGCCGAGTAGGCCGCCCGACCGAAGTTAACGGAGCCTTGAAAACTTTCGCGAAACTCTTGTTCCATTTGCCAGTCCTGCTACGCGAGTAGTCACGGAGAGACGAGAAAATTCGTACTGACAAAATGCCAGGAATTCATGTGAACAGTAATAAATTCGATCTTAATCGTTTTAGGCAGAGTGTCTTGAAAAACCAGCCTTTCAGTATTTTTCGCAAGGCTGCTACATCTAATTTATAAAATATGACAGTTTTTTACATTATTTTGCCAAGTTTTCTTTCATTCTTGACATTTTAAGATTCATTTTATTGTCTGCTTGTCGAGTTTGTTATCCCAAACAAATGATAACGTGTTCTTCAAGCAGATTATAACTTGAGATTGTAGCCGGGATCTAGAAGTATAAAAAAAAGATCAATACCGAAAAAGGTCCTTACTCCTCAGAGGTCCTCAATCCGTAACGGAAAGTTGAGGTAAAAAAAGGAGAGAGTGCAGTGCCATATTGGCAAGACTATCGGTAAGACGAAGGCCCAAGTATGCTTATAATTCTTCTTCCCTTTCAACAAGCTGCCACTATTTCATAATTATTTCATAATTATTTCATAATTATTTCATACTTATTTCATACTTATTTCATACTTATTTCATACTTATTTCATAATAATTTCATAAAAATTGTCATGATAATTTCATAATTACTCATAATCATTTCCACAAACGAACGTGTGCTCATTAATCAATAATATAAGGTTATTATTGTTAGACGAATTATCCTTTCAACATTTTAGTCGTGAGTCGATCGATGCCGTATGTGCTAACGGCAAGAATTCAACCAAGATCAACCCTTCTCATGTCTCAAGACGGCTGAACGTGTCCTTAAAGCGATGAATGTTTCTCAATTACATGTATGCAGAATATCGCGGCTGTAAATACACGGTTAGAAAAATAACCAAAAAAAAAGCAAAATCGGTAACGAACGTTTTCACCGGATAAGCAAACTCTTATCCTTGACCTATTTTTCGATTTCTGAAAAGGCTGTCATTAGCACGTTAATGATCTCTTTTCCGAAGGACGAACGACACTTCTTGACGATTCCGTTTATCGAACGGTGTGTTTCCTCAGCCGAAAAACTCGTACCTTCGGTATACACAGCGAGGAATACGGGAGTAACGCTTTCATCTCGCCCGAACTTTATAACCGTTCGAATTTTTTTTCGTGGCGCTGTTTTCCTATTCCGGCAGGAAAGAGGACACGAAAGAAACTGTGAAAACACTTGATGAATTTACGGTATGATAGAGCTCACACTGTTTGTGTAAGAATATTTTCATAGGAAAATTGCATCTTCTGAAAGGACTGAATCGATAGAGACGAGGAGAGAGAGGAAGAGGGGGGGGGGAGGCTAGAGAAATTCATCGATTGTTTATTTATAATTTTAAATAACTTAAAACGTATGATGGGTGCGATAAAAAAATTGATAAAAGGTAAACCGAACGTATATAATAGCAAATGAAAATTACGAGAAAAAAAACAAAATAAAAATAAGAAAGTATAAACTTAAAGTCTTAAATCACACCTGATAAAAATAATCGAAGACAAATAATACAGGTAGCCAAGCTAGAAAAAAAACTTGAAAATAACAGACATAAATGGTGAATTATAACATAACTATACATTAATAATTTAAAACAACAAATATCAAGTTGAATATTTATGAAAGTATAGAGGTATTACGTAAAAATAATTATAAATAAAAAATGGTTACAAAATCACAAATATTAAATTGAATGACGATAAAATTATCCAATAATAAAATAAAAACTATTTTGAAATAACAAATGTGAAGCTGAATTATACATCGCAAATTATAAGAGAGAAGAGAGATGGTGTTGGAGTTTGCATGGTCGGAATGCAACGACAGCTCTCAATTTTCTTATTCCCCTATATATATTATTTTCTAAAATATTGTTTTGCCCTTTGATGTAGGAGATCTCTAATGAGGGTGTTGAAAAATCGCCCGAGTAACTTTTGTAGCCTAAATCTGTCAAGGAAACGGGGCCGAACCAATAAAATCCATATTCGTTGCATTCCATCAATGCAGCCTTCAATATCATAGAGGGGGGGGGGGGGGGGGGCAGAAAGAGATTGTCACCTTCGAACAAAACTCATCGCGTACTCGCAGCGACCGAATCGTTGGATGATTCAGTAAGGTTCAGATAAACAATGCGGATAAATATAAACATGAGCTCATGTGTTCGGAATGATTGGGTGAAAAATGGAAGATTCACGATTTCTATCACGATCCCATTTGTAGGCGGAGAGTAGTCCGCTGAGAGGTATAAGACGATAGAAGGAGAAGAGGCAGAAGAAGTTTGAGAGAACTATGCCCATAAGACGCGTTCGCCTCGGAGCACGTATAACGAGCTGGGGGATGGAGATAGCAAACGTTGTTCACCTCTCGAGCCCCTCGAGCTCTCGTCATCCTCGAGGCGTCACACGCTCATGCATACACTTCCTTTGGGCTTTTGCTCTTACACTTAAAGCCGAACCACCATGAAACACAAATATACCTTCGGGCTGTACGCTCAAATCATCGTGCACATTGTACCGTGTTGACTTTACAAGATCAATCTTGCTGCGATCTCAACGCTCTCAGCAGGGGGATATTAATAAGGGATGTAAATTTGCCGAACGTACGTTTGCACGAAAAGTGCGGATGGCTACATCTGCGATGTAAGGTCGGCTCGTACTTAACGGGGTCCTCTAGTTTCTCGGGTCGAAAAAATCGATTTTTTTTCTTCATAAATCACATCTACAACATGTGTAGAAAATGTGTGCCAAAGGATTTTTCGATATTCGAAGTGGTTCACAAGTATAAATCACATGCGCGAACTTTCAAACGCGTTTTTCTCGAAACACCATTTTTTGAAACGGTGACCACGATATTTCAGAAACTACTGCACCGATCTTGTTCAAATTTATACAGCACCTTTAATATGTTATAAGCCAGCGATTGAACTAGGATTATCATGATTGCTTCGATAGTTTTTTTTGTACGAGCGAAAAACTTAAGAAAAAATGAGTAAAAAATAGAATGTAATTTTCAAAAGTGTATAAAAAAGTCAATTTTTGTAATTTAGAATTCACTCTAGTTCAATCGCTAGTCTTAAATATGAAGATTAAAATGCCGTTTGGTTTTTTGATTTCGAATAAGCAGAACAGCCGCAATCTTGGTCACTGTCAAGCACCTCTTTTACTTGATGTCTTCCTGTCGGCCACTATAACGTTTATTCTATTATATATTTTGCCTTCAAAAAATTTGTAAAGCTTATTTAAATGTTAATAAAGATTATGCAAAAACAATGAGATTGATCATTTCGATGCTTTGCCCGTAAAAAATTATTGAAAAAGCCGTAAAAAAACAGCCGAGAAACTAGAGGACCCCGTTAAACGAAAAAAAGGCACAATACTGACGGTTTTTATAGATTCACGTATGATGCTGTCAAATTTAATGGGGAGGGACAAAAATCCACGCACAATGCGGAATATCTACGAGGGGAAGATTTAGTTATAATAATTGTGAAGTGGTAATTGTTGTGACCTTAATCATTATAATTATATAATAATATCGTTGAAAATTATAAATATATTAATCATAATGAAGCTCAATAATTAATCTTACACTACAGGCCCTGGACGAATTCTTGATAAAGATCTCGCTGTTCGCCGTGCAATAGAATTTATTTTTCAATTGTAATTGTAACTGAACATTTCCTGACATTATAAATTTGATTGCAATTATTTTGATTTCTACTATTCTTTTGTATGCAAGCTTCAACGATCGCACCCCTTTCTCTTTTTTCTTTCCAGTTGTTCTATTGAGTTATGTTTTTTTCAATTTAATTAACATTTATTATTTTTTTTTCAATGGCGCTCCAAAAAGGTCGCGATAAGAAATGTGAAAATAATGGTCGAAGCAGGAAAAGCGGATGTGAGAAACCCTCCTGGGTGTCTGGACGCAGAAACTAGAAAAATATTTGTAGTTTCTTCGTACATGATCCCAGGAGGGTTGCCCACGGTTCTCTTTTCTTCCACAATTATTATCACAATGCCTATCACGATCTTCTTACAACGCTGCTAGAAAACGAAATTACTAATTTTACATTAATAAAATACCTAAAATAAATGAAATAAATTTATTGGTAAACTAACAAAAATATATTTAAAAAAACAATAACTCACTAAAATAAATGGGAAACCCTCATGTGAGCCTTTCCTTCTACAATTATTTTCACAGTTCCTATCACGATCTTTTTTGAGCACTTGTACAAAAAAATAATTAATTTTTTCTCGACAATTCGATCCTGCGTGTTTTCCCTCCTGTCTCCCCCCACCCTGCTGTCGTCTCCGAGGCGTAACTTCGGCTCTTAGATTTTTTCTCAACCGATTGGCATCTCCTTATCGGAAAGCCCCGTGTAACATCTGACGTGTAGGCTCGGGGTTGGCCGAAATCGTGTCTAAAAACGTTGTGGGAAAATGGGAACGGATTAGCGAGGGAGGTGGAACGAGAATAGCCATATATGTCGTCTTTTTTCGTTCCGTTTAACGCGATGATCCGTCCGACACTCTCGGGTCCACGACAGGAGCCTAAGCGGATTTAACCGACGTTGGGATGAGCGGGAGTGTAAACGGGATTTAGAACACGATAATACCGTGCGCGCGTCTCCCGCGTATCTGCCAGTTCGCGTTTTCGCGGGCTATTCCACAACTATACCGTGTATTACTCTTGAAGCTTCGAGCAAAGTCGACGACGCTCGCTTGTACGTTTATCGAAAATTACGTATCTACATGTTTCTCACCCGTTCCTCGGCTCAGCCTCATTTTTCTCCGGACCGTTCCTTCCAGTATTATATTTTTTTTTCTTCCAATCTTCCTTCGTATAGCCTTTCTGCTTTTTACAAACCCATATCCCTTCGCGTTTCGCTCCAGATTTGTCGCCTCACTATTTCGAGCTTCCGAGAGACTCTCGCGGGCTGTTGCCCGCAGCCACTCTGCCCCAATGCATCACTGCGGTGGCACGAGGGCACAGGGAAACTGGGAAAAACCTGTGCCATTATTCCACTAACAAGGAACATCACTTAAGGAGGAAGATGCCTTTAGGCGAGGAAAACAAACAACTATAACAAATGTTATAGTACCTAATCTACACGGAGAAACCGGGAGCCTCGAAGTTTAGAATTAATACTATGCTTCTAAAAAAAATATCATCAAATATCAAAAAGTATTGAATGGAAGATAAAAATTGTAATTATGGTATAGTAATAATGAAGAAATTTAAATTTCAACCTACGATATGGCACGTAAACTGATACAAATAATACACTCTATTCGGCATATTGTGATTTTTTGTAGTATTCAAAATATATTTTGCCCACGTGAATGGAACAATTAGTTTCCAGTATTCTACAAAAGTACGGTATAAAGAGTCACATTTTACTAATAACTTCGTAATATTTTTCGCTATACGCCGAACATTTATGCTATGCGTATAGTGAAATCCATATGAAAATATAACTCGCGCCTATGCGAGAATAGTTTCAAATGTAATATGCACGCATTATTTTTACTATACAGCATATAGGACTCGCGCCTATGCGAGAATAGTTTCAAATCTAATATGCACGTATCATTTTTACTATACGGTGTGAAAATCATTTTTACACTTCTGTAACAACAAGTCTTAGAATTCCAAACTGGCAGTAAACTACTAGGGGAGACCGGGGCAAAATGGTATAGCGGGGCAAAACGGTACCGGGGCAAAACGGCACTGGGGCATAATGGGATCGGGGCATAATGGGATAGCAAAAAAATGAAGTTTCTTGGTGCTTGATTTGGGGCAAAATGGGATAGGGGCAAAATGGGACAGAGAGGAGTGGAATATCAAATTGGGGCAAAATGGGACACACAAAAATGAAGTGTCGCAGCCCGCTGAATTTGGGACAAAATGGGATAACAGGAAAATTCATGCTTCGGCTCTATGAAAGAGCTGTTGAAACATAATCTAATCTAAATGGTGCTTGTGGTTCGTTTCAGTCCACATATACGCAGATAATACGGACTGATCGATATATTTGTCGACACATATCCGTCGATTTCATGGGGAGCGGCGGTTCTAGTTTCATAAAACAATTTACGTAAAAATTGACAAGAGTTAGATTTTCATCAATGGCTTGAAAATCAGTATCAGTAACGTGCAGTTGGCAGAAAATAAATTTAAAAAAAAAACAAAGAAAGATAACAACAAAAAAAACCACAAATTGCACGCGTCAGATTATAAAAATTACTTGATTATTTAAATAATTAATAACGACAAAGAAATTGTACCAATCGAATAAGAAGGCTCAAATAACAATTTACGTCAAGTTTGGTACAGTTCTGACCGCAGAATCAAAAGTAATTGTTTAACAAACTTTAATAACAAATGAAAAATTAGTATTTTTTTGAATGTTGAAGTCCTTAAATTTATTGGATTCAACAAATCCTGACGAGCCGAGCACGAACTGTTGTTGTAAAGTCAAAAATTCCACTGTCCCATTTTGCCCCGATCCCGTTTTGCCCCAACCGCCTCTTTCTGAGGAGCCTGATTTTCTCCGGCCCATTTTGCCCCAGTCCCGTTTTGCCCCAATGACGTATTTTCCAGCAGTGTTAATTTTCACTATTCCATTTTGCCCCAAACCCGTTTTGCCCCGGTCCCATTTTGCCCCGGTCCCATTATGCCCCGCTATACCATTTTGCCCCGGTCTCCCCTATATTTTTCTAGCACTGAATATTAGAATTCTGGCAACCAGTGTTAGAATTTGAGGCCGTATTTTTCTCCGTGTACCTAATCTTCACGGTACTAACTACTTGATACTATAAAGATAGAAATCACTAACTTTATTTCGAATATTCGCTTCGGTGCATCTATTTGGGTAATTGCGAAAGAGAAACAAAATGAAAGTTTCCATATAGTTAGATTGGTGTTTTTTTTTATTCCTTTTAATCAATGTAGCTTTGCGATTTTAAATTCAACGAAGCTCATCACTCGTGTACCCAAAGTCGAACACGTAGCAGGACGTTCGAGAGTTTGGTGTCGAGGATAAGCTCGTTTCGGTTAATTCGCGTCAGCCACTTTACACCCTGCACTTTATATAGCCCGTGTGAAGCGTGGCTGTTTCGTGTAAACCAACATCGAGCCACTTTAATCCCGCGCCAGAGTCCGATCGCTAAATCGTCAAAGTAAAGAAAATTGGACGGACATTTGGTCGACATTTTTTACGCGCAAAGTTACTTTTCATGAGACAGCATGATTATTCCGATTGCTGTATCGCACAGGACGCTTCATGGGATTAATGACCGATTATCATAAAAAAAGATGCGTAAGTATAATTGCCAGAGAGTTATTACACAAATTGTAGAGGTGACTGTCATCTTTACGTACATCCTTCCCAAGTCTTTCATTAAACTGTTTTCCAAGAGCAAATTGATTTAATGATTTTTAAGTTTGCATCGTTATAATCGCAAAAATCATCAATTTCTTTATTGCCCATTGTTTATTTTCTGATTTAGTTTGGGTTCGTTTGGGTGTGTAAAGAAATCACTGAATCATTTCTAAACATTTTTAATCGAAATGTGATCAAAATATAGTGATCAAAACAAAAAGATGAAGTAATAGAAAATAATTTTCGCTGCATCGAACGAAGTAAACTTCGACATTCTTTGATTTTTCACCAAGTAAATGTTTTCTCGTACGAAGAGTAGAGGGGTGCAGACCTTACAATTTTGCTCTTACAGTAAAACCAAAAAAACCCATGTCAATGGTTTATTAAATTCTTTATTACCGACCGAGTACGTTTAATCCTATCTTGAACCATACAATCAACAGTCTGGATGAAAATATATTTTGTGGGTAAAGAGTTTATTCGGGTTTGTTTGTTTGGGTTTTATTTTAGGTTTTATTAGGTATAAAAGGATAGTGAAGAGAGCAGATGGAGTATCGTGGAATAGATCCATTGCAAAGGGAAAAGTCGTAAAATCACAAAAAGATATATGTATGGAGGACATCTCCTCTGGTCCCGCTCCGAAAAAACTGCCATATCCACCGACAGTCATCGCAAATGCACTGCGGCAAAATATGCGTACGAAAATGATCTATGACGTGGATGCGAAACTCACTGGTCGAGAGAGCTTCATAAAAATGTATCATACGCGCCGTGTCAAAATTACCTTATTCTAGCTTACGTGTAACGTCGAACTTTTCACACATTCGCCATGGCTGCCTCCCTCTCTCTCTCTCTCTCTCTCTCTCTCTCTCTCTCTCTCTCTCTCTCTCTCTCTCTCTCCCTTCCGTAGGGCGAATGTAGATTTCACTGAAAATCCAATAATCCTACCCGTCTCTGTTTTACGTATTCAACAACATATACCAACTGTAACATATGCCCTGTTCCATTCTTCGCGCAGTCCGCGTATTCAGCTTTATGGTTAACAAAAAAGAAAGAGAAAGAAACCGTGTACGGTGAGTATTACCTCCATTATAGAGTTTCCATATTAAAAACCGGCATACAAGATGGGTGTAGCGAAAGAATTGGAATAATTTACACGAACGAAACGTAATGGAATAACTTTTCCAACGGCCGACCTCAAAAGCAGACACTTGGGTTGTTTCACAAGGGAGGACACCACTGTGACGGGCCGAAAAAGGTCGTTTTAACCGAATTTTTTTTGGTCCACTAGATTTTTTTTCTTAGATTTGGAAAAAAAAATATGTTATTAAGCATACATCGAACTTATTTCGTGTAAATTTTCACTCAAAGAAATAAAAAATTAGCAATGTTATTGAGGTATTTGTATAAAATTGCCTTTGTATAAAAGATCTGTGGTCCAACGGCCGGATTGATAACTCGATAATGGTCGGTCAGAAAAATAGAAATAAAAAGTTCTATAATCTATACAAATGTAGTTCTCATAGTATGTAGCCGTTCGAAAAAAAAGAATTTCTCCGAATAGCGGGGATTTAAAGAAGAAATGTGTAATTTTGGCACAATTTTTACCTATATTCGTGGGCTTTGAAAATACTGCATGGAAAAAAAGGGGGTACGTACAACGACAGCTACTGCAATTACGGATTTTTTTTTGTCAAATTGGCAATATCGGACATAATCGGACAATTATGGCTAGAGTTATGATTCTGGGCAGGTCGAGAAAAGTCGATTCGAGAAAAATGCGATTGAAGGTTTTAGTTTGTGTAAGTCGTTGAGCTACTTGCTCTCTCTAATTCGTCTGTAACTTGGTCAATATTCAATATTTTAACTTGAATATTTTTTCACATATTCTTGAATATGTATACTTTGAGAAAATGCACAAAATACAGATTTTTTTACTAGCTACAGTGGTATCTCACTTTGATTAAAAAAAATGTATGCGTGTGTGGGTATATGTACAGGAGGGCGTGAGTTACTCAGTGGGTGGCAGTTTTACCGAGCTGAAGCACAGTAAAAATATAAATGTCTGTATTAGCGTCTCCCAGTTTTCCTGTGCCCTTCTGCAAACGGAACAATGCCCAGGGAAGAGTAACTGATACTTTGGGGGTCTCTGAAGAAGTCGAAACAGTGGTGACAAGTATGGGGAAAGGTGAAGCGTTCGTCGAAGCCTGTAAGATGATCGAACGAACATCGTAAATAAAAAAAAGTACATGCATGTACATATTTATTTGCAGGCGATGGAAATGTGAGCTTGGTCGAATTCGTGAAGATCGTGAGCAACATTGGGAGCGCGAGTTCCGCTGCAGCTTCGACGGATCTCAGCCAGGAGGAGCAAGAGGAGCAAGAACTTCGGGACGCGTTTCGTGTAAGTCCCTTTATCTGCTACTCGTTCTCTATGCACTCCATACTTTTCTCACCGAAAAATTTACTTTGAAATCTCCTCGACAAGCTGGATCAGTGTTCGAAAACTTTGAGGCACTTAATTTTCTTGAGTGAATCGTTGCTTCGATCCAGAACGTATCCACCGAAAGATATTTTCGCTGCTGAATCTTCTTCACTGCAATGAAAAGTATCGTAGCATAAAAGTACCGGAAAGTGATGAAATGTACTACGATACTTGTAAACTTTACACGTATTGCAATTATCGTGATTTTAATATACTGATAAATAATCGAGGTTTATGGAAAGCAGAGTGTTCCACCGATGAATCCAACGATGAATCCAACGATGAATGTTGAAGGATACTGATTTCTTCAGACGTAGATGAAATTTCAATGAAATTTTGAAAATTTGAAACGAAAATTTCAATTATGTCATTCAATGGAATTTTGAAAACTTGAGATGAACATTTCAATCATGGTATTCGATAAAATTTTGAAATTATGAAATCGGCATTTTATTGCTGTTATTCAATTGAATTTTGAACATATAAAATGTACATTTCAATGATATGAATGAAATTTTTTAATTTCGAAATGAAAATTTCAATGAAGTAAATGAAATTTTGAAAATTTAATATGAATATTTCAGTGATACTATTCACTGAAATTTTTAAATTATGAAATAAAAATTTCAATGATGCTATTTACTGAAATTTTCAAAACATGAAATAAAAATTTCAATTATATGAATGAAGTTTTGAAATGAAAATCGCAATTATGATATGCAATAGAATTTTAAAAATTTGAAGAAAACTTTCAATGATCATATCGAATGAAATTTTGAAAATTCACAATGAAAAAATTAATAATGATATTCACTGAAATTTCAACTTTGAAGCTTCCGTAAGATCCACTGAGTTATTTCTGAGTTTTCTGAGTTGTTGTTGGAAAAAAAAGATATTGGTATTCAGACAATCCACTTGTGGAATATTACTTACGGAACATTGTGACGGTGAAATTTCAATGCAACTCAATTAACGATTTTTCATAAGTAATTGTGTTAATTTGTATGGATTTTTTTTCCCTCGATCAATACGTTGGAACTTTTTTTAACTGTGAAGTTTTTTTTATCGGTCATATCCACGTTTAAAAAAATGTCGGTGAAAAAATTGATCGATTGAGCACTCATTTCTCCTTACCATATTTTAAACATAGTGAACTATAAGATTATACGAGAAGAAAATCCACTTTCCACACGTATCACAGGGGTTTTCCCTGGAAATTGGATAGTTTTCTGAAAATTGCCTAAAACTCGCAAGGGACTCATTTTTGTACAGCAGGAAATAACGAATTTCTCCGCTCTCCTTCTATCCGGTGGGCTCTCTACCGCGGTCTTTGTTTCATTCCTTATATTTGCAGACGAAATATTATTGCCAGGTAAACTTTGGTGCGAAAGGACGCCACTCTCGAGGACACTTTGGCGAAGGAGTCCTTCGAGAGTTTCTCACGGAAATGGTAGACTATTTTCTCGAGTAGCGTTTTTCTCTTTATTATCAGAAAGAAAAACAAGGGTTCTCCGTATCCTTCGCTCGTTTTCAGGGGGTATTAACGTAGGAATATTTGCTTCAGAGAGTTGGGGGGGGGGGGGGGGGGGTTGGATAAAGAAAATTGAGCCTCTTTTGGGTGCGTTCAGTCACGTAAAATAGTACCGAAAATCCGGACCTTTGTTCGCGAGAGCAGTAACTTTTCTGAATTGAATTAAGGTCTCGAACATGCCAATCTTGTAGACGGCAAGAATGGGCAATTAAATTCGTACGGGCAAGCCGTTCTTTCAGAATTGACGAGAGGGTGTGAAGAAGGCAAAGAGAGAGAGAGAGAGAGCGAGAGAGAGAGAGAGAGAGAGAGAGAGAGAGAGAGAGAGAGAGAGAGAGAGAGAGAGAGAGAGAGAGAGAGAGAGAGAGAGAGAGAGAGAGAGAGAGAGAGAGAGAGAGAGAGAGAGAGAGAGAGAGAGAGAGAGCGTGAGAGAGAGAAAACATACGAGAAAGCTGAAAAATACTCGTACTCAGAGGAGAAAGCTGCAAATGAGTACTTGGTAAAATTGAAATTGCTTAGCGAGCCGAGTGTTGATTCCCTCTCTCTCTATGAACTTATGTAAATCGTGGTTAAATGGGAGAATGCGAGTCCGAGACTCCCGCTTTTTCCTTATTATTTCTGTTTATTTCAATCCCCATGGACCATTTTCGCAGTGGATATAACTTGTCATAATTAAATTTAAGCCCTCATTTTGCTCGGAAAAAGAGAGGACGAGAGGAAGAAACAGAGAAAACCCTGACAAGATAAACATCCACATTGTTCGTTTAGACTGCTCGGTATTACGATTAAACTTGAGAATGAAAAATAATTAATAAAATAGTGAAAAAAAACAATATTTTCTCGAAATGCCCCGAATGAAAGACTAATTCAAAGAAACGCAATGCCAATACGAATCCCCGCGATTCCTAACGCGATTTGTTAAAAATATTTGTTTAAAAAAAAGTCTCTCTATCTATTTTTTAAATTAATCCCTCTTAAGGAAAGACACTACCATGATGGGCCGAAAAATTGTATTTTTTCCGATTTTTTTGTCTACTACACAGAGCAAAGAAATTAAAGGAGCAGAAAAATTTCAAAAATTTTCAGTGATTTCTGAAAGGCCGTACTTCGGGAAAAGTGGTCGTATTGGGAAAATAACAAAAGTATTTTGAAGCTTAAAAACTCTAGTTAAAAAATCTTGCATATACATTTTTTAGCATCATGCTCTGCTCTGTTATGAGAAATAGCGCAAGTGAAAGAAATCTGAAATTTGTTTTCTTCAAAATCGTCCTCAGGCTTAAAAAATATTTTCCGGCTAAATCAATGCTGGAATCTTTTAGTTGATTCTTTACCTTTAATTTGGTATTTTTTTCTCTCTGTACAACTATTCTCGCTGAGTTATCACCGATTGAATGAAAAGTCAGCTTTTTTCTTTGATCATCGATGTCTCATGAACTAATGATCATACAGCGAACGGAAGGTGGGTTTCGGAAACTTGAATAAATCCTCTATTAGTTCCTTTTGGTATTTTAGAGGACATTTTTTTAAGCTCATTATTGATTTGAAAAAGTACAAAAAAATGACTTTTTCTGCCGTTTTGGAAAATCCACCACAACTTTGCAAATATTGCGAAAATTACCAATGTTTCCAGGTTTTTTGTAGCTCAATACATGCCCAAAGAGCCTGTAAATTTTTTAATCGTTCGGTTAATTTTTTACCCGATCGTTGATTTTTTTTCCCCGAGTGGTCACAGTTTTATCAAAAATTGAAGGAGCACTTTTATTGCTCCTTAAACGTCAATTGATGATGATTAAGATAAACAAACAAAATGTTCGTTATTTTTCGCACAATTTCGCATCAACTACTCATCAAATCACGGAAATAACAATTCAAAATTTTGAAGAAAAAAAAATACATTTAAAAAAATTGACGACGAAAATATTCCACATTGTTTGGAAAAAAATCCGTTATTTTTCTTACAATTTCTCATTAAATATTCATCAAATGTAAAGAAAAAAATTGCAACATTTTGAAAACAAAAAAAAATCCATTTCAAAAGGTGTAGAAAATTTTATGAAATCATCTTCTGTTTAGTGTTGATGCGATTTTTTCGTTTGCATGCCATGATTTATCGAGTTAAAATTAATTGCATTAAATCAAGTTGATACCCCCAAGACAATCTTCATACACCTTTTTACACGCATCGCTAAAATTTTGCCAATCAATTTTTCGAAAGCTCTCAATCATCTGAAATAACCAGTTTTTTTCAAAACTATCAAATTTTGTCATAAAATAAAACAGTTTTTTTTTAAAACAACGCATTTTTATGTTGAAAGAAAACGCCCTAATTTTTCCAATTTTCTTTCTTCAAAATTTTGAATTTTTTTTTTCGAGGTTTGATGAGTAGTTAATGCAAAATTGTGAGAAAAATTACGATTTTTAAATTAATTTATTAATCATCAATTCACATTCAAGGGGCAATAAAAGTGCTCCTTCAATTTTTGATACAACTTTGACAATTCGGGTAAAAAAACGGTTTAACCGATCGATTAAAAAATTTAATGGGGTCTTTGGGCATGTATTGAGCTTAAAAAAAACTTGGAAACATTGGTAATTTTCGCAATACTTGCAAAGTTGTGGTGGATTTTCCAAAACGTCAGAAAACGTCATTTTTTTGTACTTTATCAAATCAATATTGAGCTTGAAAGAAAAAAAATACTCCTGTAAAATACCAAAAGCAACTCATAGAGGATTTATAGAAGTTTGCGATTTTGAAAAAAAAATGTGGAAATTTTTTTACTCGTGCTATTACCAATGACAGCGCCGAGCGTGATGGTCAACAAAAATGTTGTCCGTGAGATTCTTAAACAAGAGATTTCAAGCTTTAAAATGCTTTTTAAGCTTCTTCCCCGATACGACAATTTTTTACAAAGTTACAGTTATTTTTAATTTTCGAAAGTTACCTTTAAAAAATGACTACAAAGATTTTGAATTTTTTTTTGCTCGGTGTAGATTATTTATTTGGGATTTGAAAAAAAAGGTATGTAATTAAGCGTACATTGAAATTATTTGGTGTAAATAAAAAAAATTAACAACGTTATTGCGGTATAGTAGAACCTCTGTATAAAAATGTGGTCCAACGGGCGAATCGATAACTTGACAATGGTTGGACTGAAAAATCAAAAAGTTCTATAATCTATTACATAAATGTAGTCTTCATTGTACGTAGACGTTGTTCGAACAAAACATTCACAAAATGGAGGGTGTCGAAAAAAAGTGTAATTGTGGCGAAATTTTTACTTGTATTCGGAGGTGTAAAAAATCCAAAACAAATTTCAAAAAAGAAAAACGTTGACGTACAACTATAGCTACAGCAATTACGGAATTTTTTTTTTTTAATTGTAAATCGGACAATTATAGCTAGAGTTATTACTCCGGTCAGATCGAGGAAAGTTGTTACGAGAAAAACGCGATTGAACATTTTACTATACGTAAATCGTTGTGCTGCCTGCTCTCACTGAATCGTCTGTAACTTGGTCAATTTTAAATATGTTGACTCGAATTTTTTTTTTCACATATCCTCAAATATGTATACTTTGAGAAAATGAAAAAAAAAAAAAAAACGATATACTTTTTCACCCATCACAGTGGTGTCCCGCATTAACTTCATTAGTCCACTGTTAGATGATCCTGACAAGGGACATCCCTGAGGTGTCCGCCTCCGATTTTGTTGAATCTCATATATGTGATAGATCATCGAAAACTTTGAGACACTTTTTTTTTATCTGTGGAAAAACGGATTTTAGGGGGGAAACCGCCCTTCAAAGAAAGGCGTGTCGCGGGGTGATTTTGCAGTTTCACCCAGAAGCAATCCAGCGATCTGAATGATACAAAAATGAAAATTCTTCTAATGAAAAGCGATGAAAAATCCAATATAAAAATGTTAAGAAAAAATTAAATTAGGGGGTAAACCACCCCTCAATTTGCCTTTTTTCACCCCACACTTAAGAGGGTTGTATGCAAATGAATAAAACAGCTATCATTTTGAACGGGAATCAAAATTCAAGTTGACGCGTTTTTGCGTTTCAACGGGACAGCAAATTTAAGGGGGTAAACCACTCCTAACATAAATTTGTTCATCACCGTCGTGTTTTCTGCGTTTAACATGTATCCGCGGATTCAAAATATTCTCCCGCGTTTTAAAATGATTACGTTTTTAAACTTTTACATTTTAAGGGTAAAGTACCCCCTCTGGTTGCTTTTCGTTTGAAGTTTCGCAAAAGGTTTCACGAATTTCGTTAAAACTGCTTTCATTTAATCGGTAATATCAATTTTATGTTTGTGTGTGCAGGCATATTCGTTTTGAGCTTTAGGAGCGGTACTTTGGGAGTTGGAACGTGGGGCTACCCCTTACTCATAAGACTCAAATTTTCATATTGTCATAAATATATTTTCGTACCGAAATGTTTCTTCCTCTAATTCAAAAGTTTTGATGAAAGCATCTCCCATGCAAAGATGCAATGCAGTAACAAAAATATATTAACGATACTATTAATAAAATTCAAATAGTACATATAATCATATTTGGTTTTTCGTTTTTTTTTATTACGCGTAAAAAAATCATATGCAGAGAAATGTTTACGCTTTGATTCTTAAATGCGTCATTATCCAGAATGCTCCCGTTCGGAAATCTTTTATCTCTGTGTATGAAGTTATACCATCAACGAACAGACCGATGTTTATTTGCCTACGTATCAAAGTTTCTCGACTAACTGCAATAATTAATTCTTCCAGGGCGAATATTCTTATCGCGTCATGACGCGATAATGATATTTGGGCAAAATTTTTACACTGCGAAAATATTAAACTGCAGGCTATTGTCATCTTGAACTGCAAGACGTTAATCATACATTACCCGATAATGTGTTTACATTTTCGGGTAATGTGTGATTAGCCTCTGGCAGTTCAAGTTGTCAATAGCTTGCAGTTTTATCGCTTGCTTTATAAGACGGTTAGCATTCGGATTCTACCATTTCACGTTAAAGTGAGCCACAAACAGTATACTGTGTGTTGGAAAATACAAATTTCATCAGCTATGAAAGTCAACCCAATAAACGTTATCAAACTTCTACTAGCTACATTTGATGCTGTGGATATTTCACAAACGCCGGTTAGCACCGCGGACAGCTTTGAACAAATTTTGATCAGTTCCATGCAAGACTATGATGGAGTTAAAATGATAGAGGAAGAAACGCTCGCTTTTCAAGAACCATTCAAACAGTACGAAGCCAATGCTGTAGAAGATACCGTATGGCAAAAGGATACTGGTGATAGTGATTCTGACGCCTGTTCCAGTGATGATGAGGTGAACTACGATTACAAAAATAAAGCAGTTCAATGCTGGAGGTCTCGCAAGACAAAAAACTATAGCCTCAACACTGTCCAACAGAAATACAGATCTGTCAAGTCTGAAAGACAATTGCGGCGCTGGGCACATCGGCTGGATAAAGGCGGTACTTATAATGAAAAGCTAGTGCAAATTTCTGAGTATACATTGAAAAATATGAAAACTGCTCTAGATGCTGGTGTCATTATACATGATATTGATCTTCAGAAGTGGGCGCTACAAGCCCAAAAGGAGATAGGTTTCAATGATGTGCGATTCAAGGCCTCTCATAATTGGCTATAGAATTAAAAAAAACAGCATCCAGAAACAGTATTCAGAAAAATCAATAAATTTGTAACGCGCAAAACTACGGAAGAAGAACTTTTACGGAAAAATGCAGAAAAATTTGTCGCCGATGTTCCACTGATAAAAAAGTATGGAACGGAAAATGTGTATAATTCGGATCAAAGCAGTTTTCATGTGGAAATTCATTCGGCGCGAACTCTTGCAACGGAAGGAGAAAAGAAAGTTGAATGCGTTGTACAGTCAGTTTCTTCAATAACTCACAGCTATACGATTCAGCCTACTGTAAGCGCTGAGGGGAAATTATTATACTTTCCCCACTTTTCATCGTTGTAAAGGAGACGAAGGGTAAATTTGGACCACGAGTAGAGAAAGCGCTATTTCAAGCAGAAAACGTCTTTGTATTAGCATCCAAATCTGGAAAACTCACTTCTGGTACGTATGCTCACATATTATAATAAATGATTTTTTTTTAAATTAAATGTAATTGATGTCAACATTAGTATTTTTTAAAATATTGAAAGTGTTTTGTGTTAACAGAGCATTTCAAAACCTGGTAGGAAAAGGTTTTCTTTCCCAACGTCGGGAGACATAGCGTATTATTGATAGACTCCTGGAGTGGACACTGCCTTAAGGTTGTTCATGAAGCGACACCTGGTGATAACAAGATAATCCCAATGATTATTCAAAAAGGTACAACTGGAAAGATTCAGCCACTCGATGTATTTGGATTCAGAGTGTGGAAAAATTTCGTCCGACATTTTTCAGACAGTGTAATATTATTAAAATCTGATATGAATTTGCACTTGAGGAATAACACAATTAAACTGCAATCACTTACACACAATCAACTCTCATCACGTCGGTATTCTAATCTTTTTAAATATTCATGGTATAAATGTAATTATATATCTGAAAAACCAGAAGATTTTGAAAATCCTGTTACCTATGGTTTTGGTGAATCGAACACACATTGTGAAAAACGCGGTTGCAATAATTTGGCCATTATCAGATGTGCATGGTGCAAAAAGTCATGTTTAAAGCATTTTTTTGACGACTATCATTATTGCAGGAAGTATGAGCCATGATTCTTGATAGTTATCATGTGAAAAAAAGTATATGTCACATGAAAATGATTTGACGGCATATGACTGCGATACTTTTCACAAATACTATTAATTAAAGCAGCTGATATTATTCCCAAATGAAATATGTCAAAATATATTAAAAACATGTTCGTTAACCTACTGTAAAACCCTCAGTTTCATTAATGTGTTTTATTAAATAAACGGTAAAATAATAAAAATATACATTCCTCCACAAAACTACGTCGCTGGCTAAATTATCGCTTTATTCCAGGCGCATCATTCTTCTGAAATATACGAAGTGAGCCTTATAACTTATTCTGGAAATTATTATAATTAATGATATAGTAGAAGTGTATGTTTATTCCTATGGAGATGCTTAATGGACGTGCATATTAAAATCGGAAGCGTTTCGACACGAAAATATGAGTCTTATGAGTAAGGGGTAGCCCCCCGTCTCCACTCCCAAAGTACCGCTCCCAAAGGTCAAAACGAATATGCCTGCACACACAAACATAAAATTGATATTACCGATGAAATGAAAGCAGTTTTAACGAAATTCGTGAAACTTTTTGCGAAACTTCAAACGAAAAGCAATTAGAGGGGGTAGTTTACCCTTAAAATGTAAAAATTTAAAAACGTAATAAGTTAAAAACGCTGGAGAATATTTTGAATCCGCGGATACATGTTAAACACAAAAAACACGACGGTGATGAACAAATTTATGTTAGGGGTGGTTGACCCCCTTAAATTTGCTGTCCCGCTGAACCGCAAAAACGCGTCAACTTGAATTTTGATTCCCCTTCAAAATGATACCTGTTTTATTAATTTTCATACAACCCTCTTAAGTGTGGGGTGAAAACGGCAAATGGAGGGGTGGTTTACCCCTTAATTATATTTCTAATCAACACTCTTGTAGTGGATTTTTCATCGCTTAATATTAGAGGAATTTTCGATTTTGTTTCATTCAGATCGGTGGACTGCTTGTGGGAGAAACTTTGAAGGGTGGTTTCATCCCCTAACATCGTTTTTCTGCCGATACCAAAAAAACATGTTTAATAGTTTGCAATGCTTTAACACATATATGAGTTTCCACGAAATCGAAAGCGGATACTTCAATGATTTTTCTCGTCAGAGGGGTAGTTACCCCTTAAGACGTATGTAATAATTTTGAAATATGATAAAACATTTAATTGTAGTTTATAGAAATATTTAAAATCAGCGGATACACTTTAAACAAAGAAAAAACGACAATGATAAATAAATTTATGTTAGAGGTGGTTTACCCCTTAAAGTTGCTATGGCGACAAAACGCAAAAATCCGTCAACTTTAATTTTAATTCCCCATTCAAAATGATACCTGTTTTATTAATTTGCATACAACACTCTCAAGTGTGGGGGGAAAAAAGGCAAATTGAGGGGTGGTTGACCCCCTAATTAAATTTTTTCTTAAAATGTTTATAGTGAATTTTTCATCGCTTTTCATTAGAAGAATTTTCGTTTTTGTTTCATTCAGATCGGTGGATTGCTTCTGGGTGAAACTGCAAAATCACCCCTCGACACGCCTTTCTTTGAGGGGCGGTTTCCCCCCTTAAATCCGTTTTTCTGCAGATAAAAAAAATACGGGTCTCAAAGTTTTCGATGCTCTATCAGATAAATGAGTTTCAACAAAATCGGAGGCGGACACCTGAGGGATGTTCCTTGTGAGTCGAAAAACATTTTCAAAAGCTCTGGAAGGTAAAACAAAACGACCTTTTTCCCAAGTAATTCAATGTCCTGAACCTCCTCTTCCATGTTCGATAAATTTCTGTCAAAGAGAACTTGGTTTTAAAAAAATCGGGGCTCAAAGTTCCTCGCTCCTTTTCGAGACACTATAGTGATTCTACGACACCCACCAAGTCGTAAAATGTGATAACGTGATTAAAAATATGAGATAGCATGGTGACATCATAAGGATCCGATATACAATTACTATTGTTATTATTATTTGTATCGGAAGATAAAGGAAAGTTTCAACGATATGTCCATAACCGTGAAAGAACATTCCCCAATCTAATCGCTTATGCCTCTCATCCAATTTTCTTCATTCTATTCTTCTCCATATATATATATACACATACATACATACATGCATATATATATATATATATATATATATATATATATATATATATATATACGTATGTATACGCGCGAAAGAATGAAGAGGGTTTGAGGAAAGGGACGCGAGGGGCGATTAACGGCAACGTTTCTCGGAGGTATGTGTATACGTGTAGAACATTTTCCGTGCAGACGATCAGACACGTAATTTACGGGTGGATAAATGAATTTTTCATTACCTTTGTCGGTCGAAAACGAATGGCTATCCGATGTACAGGATGCGCGTTGAAAAGTGGTTTTGCGATGCTGGATAGGAAAAAAGCATTGCCTGATTTTCCCATCGCCCCCTCCATCTTTCCCCGGACTTTGATTACCGTTTTTTTGCCTATCTCTTCTCTTCATAGTTTTTTTTCGAGGCATTCGGGTAAAAACAAAATGTTCACCATATGCAATTTTCGAGCAAACTCCAGTCGAGTGAAGAGAAACTTTTTTACAATGTCGACGAGTATGAGCTCAGCAGGAAGTTCTCTGTCCTATTGTTCCTACAGGATCGTGAGAAGATTAGCCGTAATACAGCACGCAGGAAATTGCGCGGGTTAGTAAGAGCCAAAAAGCTCGCTCTATTGTTCCTTGTTTGAGGAGTTTTCTTTTTTCTTCTGTGAATTGAGTAGATTTCTGTGTTGGGAAATTCGTGATTTTACGTAATCGAAATGAACGATGCCGAAATAGGGGCAAAAAACGTTCTTGGTTTGTGCCTCGATGAAAAAAATCCGGATAGACGCCGTTACTCGGCTGTTCACGCGGAAAGTCGTTTCGCCAAAAATTCGAGTTGAGTAGTGAAATTGTTCCACGATGCACGCATACTCGAGAAAATAAGTGCCGGTTCCTACCGATCGCACGTTAATCTTCCTGCAATCGTCGAGTTGAAATCTTTGTTCGCGTATTTTTCGCTTTCTCGATACCTTTATACGTGCGGCTTTTTTTAAATCATTTTTTTGGAGAACTTTTTTTCGAATACTTTTTTCATTAAGCCACCCTTATTTAATTGGCGCTTTTTTTATCGAGTGCAATTAATTTTTATCCCGGTGGCGTTGACAAGGGAATAAATCTACCCAGAAAAAGGTTCTGCACGAAAGTATACAATCTTTTAAATAACGCCATGATTTATCAGAGAGAATTACGAAAAAAGTTGAAATTGCGGATTCCAGTGATCGAATATCTATTAATTTGTCTGTCTCGGTGGATTTTTCTCCCCTTTTCGATTCTTGCTGGAATTGCCTTCGATCTTATCACGGGAGAAAGAAAGCGTTGTGACAAATTGGGTTGGCAAATATATATTGGGTTTGTTTGGGGTTGTATGTGCCCCTAGGGTATTGTTTTTGTTTGGGTTAGAGAGATAGAGAGAGGATGAAATTATTTTCTGCAGGAAACGGGTTGAGCTTTTTAGTCTGATTAGAATAATCATCCTTCTCAAATTTTGCAAGAATGTATCGTCCTTCCTTCTGATGACACTACACATGGTCACTCCCTGATTCACGAGGCCAATTTGTATAGTGCCTCTGGTAGCTCTTTGCATTCTTTTTCCTCTCACTCTCTCTCTCTCTCTCTATCCCTTTCGCTGGGGAAAAAACGTGTGCACCAACATCCATGGCTCAGCTGTTTTGGATTTTAATTCTCTTATCCGGAGGTCACAGTGGAAGAGACGCTTTCATGCATGACAAAAATTCGTTTACTCCATAATTCTTTCAATCCCTTAATTAGAGCTTTTTGCTTTGTGCAAATTTTAGATTCGCGAGACCCAAATGTCGAAATATAACCCGCGCAAAAATTAAATTATAATCATTCTCCCGGGCGAGTAACAGGGAATAGAAGATTTTATGCTGCATCACAAGCATCGAGATTTTAAATATATTTTTTAA
This sequence comes from Ophion slaviceki, assembly GCA_944452715.1. Lineage (NCBI taxonomy): Eukaryota > Metazoa > Arthropoda > Insecta > Hymenoptera > Ichneumonidae > Ophion > Ophion slaviceki. Next base: position 1,689,026 of record OX101785.1, on the reverse strand, counting down.
TTTTTTACATTGCTCTGTATATATTTTTTAGTTTGCAATATTCAATCGTAAAGGCTAGCGGGCTTTTACCAGCCGACACTCAGTAAATCTGCCCTCCTCTCCGTAGGCGCGGAAGCTAATACGCGGCTAAGCTGACGGCCATTGAAGTATTGTCCTCTAGCTGATGCTTCCTGACACCGAAAATCACCTCAGCCGCGCGTCCACTGTCGTCGGTCAATATTCTATGCATGTTTTTTTCTCGTCCTTGTAAAATATGCCGACAGCTGCCTGTCAAAAATTATAATTAGCGGATCGTAAAACTGTTTGAATTATAGTCGCTGCAAGCATATGTCTAAATGGTTATTTCGAAGAGCCTTCATTATTTTTTTTTGCTTGAGGCACTACACGGTCACGGGAATAATGACGATTTTACAGCGCATACCACAAATGTTGTAATACATTCACGATCATTATAGCTTCGGAACAATTGATCGTAATTAGCCAAATCAAATAATTATGAAAGTTGCCGCTCTCATTCCATATTTCAATTTGTATATTATTTCTATCATTGTAGGTCGTTCATTGAACAATTAATCAGACAGAATGATCATGCCTTGCATACGTATCGTGAAAACACATTGTTCGAGATTTTAATGGAAATTCGTTTACACTGATTCGAAATGAGTTATTATTATTTTTGAATATTTGTATATCCGTGTCTTGGGGCCGTCCATCTGGTTGGCGATAGGAAGGATAGGATGATTTCAGGGTGGGGAGGGGGGGGGGGGGGTAAAAATCCGCTAAAATCGATGACGTACTATATGGACGGCCCCCTTCGTGTATATATTGCGAATTTTTTGCACCAACAGTAACTTCCACACGTGGAATACCCGGATGAATAAACTTCTTCGATTTTGATGGATTTTCAATTTTGGTTAAGGAGTAAGGCCACTGTAGCGGGGAAAAAATAAGTATATTTTGGGAATTTTTTCAGCGGGACAATGGAATAATTCAAAATTCTGAAAAAGGTCCTTTATTTTACATATCATCAACTGTATAAAGTATTTTTTTTCAAAGTAATATAAAACAAAATGGTGGCTGCACAGCTTTTCTGAGACGAAGCCTTTTTTTCAGAGGCGCGCGGCCGGACCAACCGCACCTGCAGTTTTTAATTAACAGAGAATTAATTTTTTTTTCGATTATAGATGTTAATAGCTACAGAAGTACGTAGGATTTTTTTGATGTGTCGATTTTTGCAACAACAGCGCGTTTTTTAAATAAAAGTTCAAAATTCTCAAAAAAAAGTGCCCGAAAATTGTTCGGCTTGACAAACGTAGTTTCGAGAAAAACGCGTTTAAAGTTTTCGGTACGGATTGCATCCGACCGAGAGGGGCTGCGCTAAAATTCAAAATAGAAGTATTTATAAATTTTTCCCAACTTAATCCTTTGGGTATTTCATTTTTAAGATATTAAGGCATCTTTTAACAAAAAAAACGATTTTTTTTAAATTTCCACAGTGGCCTTACCCCTTAAATGTATTTTTCCTCCTCATTTTGATAATTTTTGATATTTCTCGTAAATTTTTTTTAAAAAAATAGAACATCAAACACGGTGTAATCGGGTAAATTTTCGCGGTAACGGGTAAAAGGGTTCTTGGGGTAAAAAAAGTCACTGGACTCGTAGAGCATAAAAGATGAATCAAACATAACTGATTTAAATCACATTGCATGTGTCAAATTTTCTTCGATTGTTACTGCTTGGGTGTAATTATTCATACGAGCACGTATTTTTGATGTTTCTGATTCCCATCTCCATTTCGTGAGATATGAATTTTGTCTCGTGATTGAAAATGTTTCCGTATGTGCGGGCAGTTACAACAGGTGAGCCGATTTATACAAAAGTAGAACAGAAGTCATTGTGTGGTCCATTTTGCCCTCACACGCGTCGAACGAGTTCTCGGAACGTTTTCCTGCTATCTACGTCCTGGCAGGAAGTACGTCCTTAAATTGCCTTGCTTCGCTTTGTCCTGTGCTCCGCATTGCTGCGCGGCGAGACTTATTTTCGCTCTCCCGGAAGAGACCAAGGATACGAATCGAATAGCGACCGTTTCAATAGCGCCAATTTTTCTTTGCCTTTCCTATTTTCCGTACAATGGGGAGCGAGTATTCGTTACGTAAGACAAATTTATATTATTGCAAAATGTTTACCCGAATACAGTGAAGAAATTGTCGGAGGGATCCAATCCGATACTTGTTGCCACTTCCTGATAGGGATCCGATGAGCCATCGCATTGGATCCCCGTACTAAAACGTCGCGCTCGTACATTGGATTCTAATCGGAATTCCCCATTGGAATCTAACTTGAATCCTAAAGGATTCCCACATTATCGAACAGAATTCAATACGATTCTTGATGGATCCCATCGCATTCTGTACATGAAATGTTCTAAACAAAATATATAGATGTGCAAAATAAGTGGATCCTAAAAATTATGAATCCAATCATAAGGGAGGATACCACTGGGACGGGTCGAAAAAAGTTCGTCTTTTGCCGATTTTTTTTTGGTCCACTAGATTATTTATTTGGGATTTGGAAAAAAGTTATGTTATTAAACATACATTGAAATTAAATCGTGTAAATTTTTATTTGAAAAAAAAAATAACAACGTTATTAAGGTATGTTGGAAAAAATGGATTGTTCTCGTCATACGTAGCTGTTTTTCGAACAAAAAAGATTTCACAAAATGACGGGTGTTCAAAATAAAAGTGTTATTTGGGTAAAATTTTTACTTTTATTCGGGGGCTCAAAAGTACTAAATTTGAAAAAACCGACTACGTACAACGATAGCTACCGCCGTTACGGAAATTTTAGTTCTATTTTAAATTGAAAAGCGGACATTTATAGATAGAGTTATGATTTCGACCAGGTCGAGAAAAATGTGATTGAAAGTTGAGCGATTATGTTTTCACATATTCTTGAATATGTATACTTTGAAAAAATGCAAAAAAATCGATTTCTTTGGATCCTCGCAGTGCCTTAAAAAAGTGCAAATCACTCAAAGAAGTATGTCTCAAAAATTGATTTGAAGCGGAATTCTAAAAATTCACAGTAATTATCGTTTGTTATTTATTTTACTGCACTTTAATGTGATATCACCACACGTGTCCACGCTCTCGAAGCGTGCAGGTTATGCTTCAATACGTCGAGTTTTTTCTCGTGACTTTTCATATTCACTACTCTAAAAAATTAAAAGAAGGGTTACAAAAACCATTTGTTTTCACAACTCATCTTTTTTCTTGGAAGAAAAAACCAATTAACAGTTTTTTTTTCAAAACTAATCTTTTCTTTTGTAGCTTATCTCTATGTTTTGGTAAAAACGGTTAAAAAGTTTTCATAAACCTGGACTGAAAAAAACCTCGCAACATTAGTATTTCTATCAATATTTGTAAAGTAGTGGTAGATTTACTGAAAAATCACAAAAAGTAATTTTTTTGTTGTTTTTTCAAATTAATGTTAGGGGTGAACTTTTTTGTTTCTTAAAAATCAATGAAAAGGTCTTGCAAGAAATTTATTAAAGTTTTCAAAGCTGCCCTTTAATTCCCTGTGCGATCATTGGTTGCTAAGATGTCGATGATCAACGGCAAAAGGATCCTTTTTCATTCAAAGTCGGATATCTCAGCGAAAAATGGACGTAGAGAGACCAAGAAAATACGAAGTTGAAGCTGAATAAATAAGCTAACTGACCCATGCATTGATTTAGTCTAAAAAATTCCCGAGCACGTGGGCTCTTGAAAAAAAAAAATTGAAAAAAAAAATTCTCGCGCTATTTTTCATGATTGTGCGATAACCGTAGCTCACAAAAATTGTTTGCTAAAGATCTCGAAACTAGAAACTTGAAGCGTAAAAATCCTTTTTTTATCTCGATGCGACCATTTCTCCCATAGATACAGCGCGTAAAAAAAAACTAAAAAATTTAAGAAATATTTTGATCTTTAAATTTTTTTGAGTAGTGTATTTTTTATTCGAACGGGGTAAGAATTTTCCAACGGCGTTCATAGGAGAACAGTGCGGAATCCAATTGGATCCCAACGAGGACTTCCTATGTGCGGTGTTGTGGACGAGATCACGAAGACATATTTTTTTGGAGGATTCCACAAATTCCGGTTGTAGATTTAAAATAAAAAATTCTCAAACGACGTCAATCGAAAAAAGCGAGGAATCTACTTGAATTCCAATGTGGATTCCCTACGTGCGGCGTGCCTACCAAATGCCTATACGGATGCGGTAGGATCCAGGGATTTCCTAACAAATGACTGCATGAGCATTTTTGTTCTCTGTCGAGACCGAACATTTTTGCCATTTTCCAAGTGTGCATGAAAATAAATTCGCAACACATGTTGTGCTTCGCGAGGCCAAATATATCAACAAAGGTTCAAAGTCAATGTTCTTTTCGCTGTAATTAGAAATGAAGTCATATTCTGCAGTCCCATTTGCGGATCGTTTTGAGAAGTTAATTGGTTCAACGAGGGTCGAGTGCGGTTTTCAACATCACGATCTCTGGGCGACACAGGCTCTGTCCCTTTGTCGCACGAGTGCAAAGAGCTGAAAGCTCTCTGGCGTTTTCAGCAGTGAAAATGCAACGGTAAAAAGTGCAGCTCGACTATCGAGTTGACAACAACAGGTCCGGATTTTTTATCGTGCGACGACTGAGAGATAAGTACTCGCAAAAAAGTACGTCAGTACACGCACGGTCTGTTTCTTTTTTATCGTGGCGAGAGTATTCGAAAGATAAAATGGAGATTTTCGTTTATTAGTGTACTAGGATAGAACAAATTCTAAGAGAGAGAGGGAGAGAGAGAGAGAGAGAGAGAGAGAGAGAGAGAGAGAGAGAGAGAGAGAGAGAGAGAGATAGATAGATAGATAGATAGATAGATATTTATTTAATGCTCTAGGACTAGTTGTCCTCTGGCATCTGTTACATATTACATAATTAAGACATCGATAAACGCAATACATAACTTGACTACATTTCAATGGCCCCGTACAATGCAGGGATTCGCTTCACACGCACTCCAATCCAGTACACTCACGCACTCACATTGCTTTCGACCACGGACATCACTAGATGGTATCAGTCTTCAAAAGTTCGAGTATTGCTGTGCTGAAAGCTTCTCTGCTTAGTTGAAGGCTGTTCGGGGGAAGAGCGTTTATGAGATATGCTGTGGCTACCATAAAAGAATTACGCAGGTATTCCGTACGAAAGTGCGGGACGGCCAGGGGTTCAGGCCTAGCCCGGAGTGCCAAGCCATCTCGAGGCCGAGTTGTTACTAGCAGTGATCGCAGGTAGGCCGGTCGGCCCGTGCGGAGGACCTCAAAAGCTACGCACAATAAAAAGTACTTTCGCCTCGATATGAGTCGTAACCAAGACAGCTTATTCCAATACCGGGTTATATGCACAAACCAAGGCACGCTGTAAATGAAGCGCACGCAAGAATTGAGGACAACCTTCAATATTATATTATACTCCTCAGCCATCCCATAAGCTACAGCACAGCAATAATCAATGACCGGAAGGATTAGGACCGTCACCAGTTTTGCACGTAACTGGGGCGATAGAAAGCTCCGACAGACTTTTAGTTGGTACAGCCGCGAGTTGGCTGCTTTAGCTACATGCGTCACATGTTCCTTCCAGCTTAGGACGTCATCTAGCCATACTCCCAAGACCTTGACTGTGCTTTCATACTTGATGATGGCATTACCATTCCGGATACCAGGTACTACAGACAAATCAAAGGCGCGTATATTACGCCTACTTCCAAGGATAATCGCTTGAGTTTTACCAGCGTTGAGAGTGAGCCCATTGACCGAAGCCCAAATCCTAATTAATACTATGTCAGCATTTACTTTGGCAATTCCCTCATCTAGTTCAGAAGCTGGACATTGAAGAAAAATCTGAAGATCGTCGGCATAAAGATTATGATCGCATATTGCTAGAGCATACCTAAGATCTGACATGTAAAGGGTGAATAATACTGGGCCAAGCACAGACCCTTGGGGGACGCCGGACCTTACTTTAACCCAAGTAGATCGCAGCCCATCTGTGCCTAGAACTGCTTGAAACCTACTAGAAAGGTAGGACTTCATCCATTGCAGTACAGACTTAGAGAAGTTCAGTTTGCTGAGCTTTGTGAGAAGCTTGCGATGGTTGACGTTGTCGAAGGCTTTCGAGAAATCAAAGAGTGCCATAACCGTGACCATTCTGTTATCAATACCTTGACGCACATAGTCAGTTATACGCAGAAGAGCCGTGTGAGTACTAAACCCTTTCCGGTAGGCAGACTGAAATGGATCTAATAGGTCACGCGATTCAAGAAAAGCTATAATTTGGTCAGCGACTATGCGCTCAAGCAATTTAGATAACGGACTCAAGAGTGAGATGGGCCTATAGTCGGCCGGAGAAGAAGGCACCTTGGTTTTAGGTACAGGCCTGATTAGCGATTTCTTCCAGATGAGCGGAAAGACTCCGTGCATGAGTGAAAAATTAAAGACGTGGAGCACCATGGGCAAAATGACTGGTAGAGCCATCCGCACTAGCCAGAGTGACACGCCGTCGGCACCAGTTGCTTCGGATGAAACACGCCGAAGGACCTTTAGAAATACCTCCGGAGATATGTCGCCGAAGTAGAGATGGGTATCGTTGTAGACCCCAGTTGGTTCCTCATCCCAGGCATTATTCGCGTAGGTTTCACCATTCTTGGTTGTACAGAAATGCTCATTAAGGTCTTCAATAGGTACTGTCGGCCGGTGGTTGTTATTACTGGAGTGGAGGATTCCAAGGTGTCGCATCCTTTTCCACGCAGTTCCAGCATCTTGCACATTCCTGAAAGCCTCGTTGTAGAAATCTCTCTTCGCCTTTTTTATCATCATTTGGACAGCATTCCTGAGTTCCCTAAATTTAGC